>CM039137.1:11851233-11886666 GCA_022036555.1 Microstegium vimineum | reverse complement strand
TTACAAATGTTGATGCCCTACAATCTATGTCTATGAGATCGCAGGAGCAAGATTCAAGTAAGTCTTAAAGACATAATTTAATTCAGTGAGCTGTTAGTTTGAAGGCAATTTTTTTTTTCTTTTTACCCAGAGATATGCATTTGCCAATTCTTTATTGGTCTAGCTAGCTGCTCATCATGTTAGAAGGGTCTAATTCAATGAATATAAAGAGTACTGTGTTAACATAATCAGAACAAAGGAAATTACACCTCAAAATCAAGCCAAGTCTCCTCTCTTTTTTAAGGTTTGTTAGGGAACTCTGTTACGTATCATTTGTTATATTAGATTTTGAAGTTTCATCTGTCATGTAACACATATGTAGGTAAATGCTAGTAGCTCAACTTTTTTGGCGAAATAGGATTAAAAAATTAAGAAGTTCTCTTTTCTATTATCTGACTTAACTTTGTTGAAATCTAAACTTGTAGAGTGCTGTGAAGGGATTAATGTCATGAACGAAGGGAAAGAAGAGTTGGAAAACTGTTGCGTGGACAAGGTGGAGGACATGGAAGCGGGGAATTGTCCCACAAGATGTTGCAAGGATGCTTCCCATAGTAATAATTACTGTTTTGGAAAGTCAATTAAGACAAGTTTGTTATTTTTTGTTCGTAACAAATATTATCATGGCTTTTTTTCAGGTTCAGCCTCCAGAAAAGAAGTCATGCCTAGTATTTCAAAGGAAAACCAGGTTTACTGTGCAACCACTATCTGCAATGAAAGATCTTGGGCAACTAATGCATGGCGTGCTCGGTTAGTAAAAGCAGTTTGTCAGAAAGAATCTATGTTGCCAATGAACACAGAGAATCCGATGTTACCTTCTTCCTTAGGAATTTCATGTGATGCAGGAGAGGTCTCAGGCAAATTGGTAGGTTCCCAAGGCAATAAAAATGTTCAAAGCCTGGGCAGTGACAACAATGTAATTACTAATATTCCAGAAATTCATTCACATGACAATCTCCAAGATCCGGTTCTGCAGGAAAGCCATAAGGATGAGCCTGTTGTTGCGAGAGGTGAGTCAGCATCTGGTGTTAATGCTGTTGCAAGATGCGAGTCAGCACCTGGAGTTAATTCCAGAAAGCTTGTGAAAGGCAAAGAAAAAGTTGTGTACAATGACAGCAATGGTGGTAACAATACAAGGGAGGGTGACGACAGCAATGAGAGCATCGAGAGCTGTACAAGTACAAAAGCCCCAAAGCGGAAGTATGCGCAGTGTTGTACATCTACGATGCCTTCTTCTGGAAATAAAAGATTTAGAAGAGAAGGTAATGAGAGTTCTTGCTCAGGATTACTGCAAAAATGTGGTACATCTTTCTTGAACTGGATGTCATCACTCACAAATGGGTTACCCATGCTTGATGGAGCCACTGCTGCTGTTCCACTTGATCAGAAGTTTTCAGCAAGTACAGGAGAGGGATCTGCAGCACCTTCCCAGCCACTTCAAAATAACAGCAGCGTTCCTTTGCAATCTGTTGGCTTCAATTCGCTCTTCCAGTCCCTGTATACTCATAATGTTATGATAACCTCAAGAGATAATTGTCGTCAACCAGAAAGCAACTGTGCTGGGCAGTTGTTCAATAGACTGACCGTGGAATTAAATGATAGTAATTCTATGTTGGACAAACGAATTGGGATGGGTAGAGAAACTCTTGATGTGGCTACTGAGACTTTAGCTGCTGAACGCTTTCAGATGGTTTCTGGGGGTTGTAGAGGAAATGTTCAGAGTCAAATTGATATTTTCCAAATGAGACCAGAAAGAAATATGAAACTCCCCAGTTCCAGTAAGTTTAGCTCTAGATCTCTAGAAGAAAAACAAAATCAGTGCACAGCTGCCTGCTCAAATGATGCAACACAAAATAAAGGTGGTTTGAGGGAAAGCTTGTGGGTAACTCGGCTTTTGCCAAAAGCATTAGTGGAAACGATGGAGGCAACTCCATGCAATGTAGAGAATGCTGTGGGTGACAAGTTGTGTACTCCACCTTTGCAGAATTTTAATTTGGAGAATGAACTGAACAATATACAATATGGCAGAGGAAGCAGCGATGGTGTAACAAGTAGTAAATGTCCAGCAACGCCTCCAGAGGAACCTAAGCATTCTGAAACAATGGCTTCTGTTTTTGCAAAGAGATTGGACGCACTTAGACATGCAAACGCCTCTGCAGCAAGGTTGGCTATCGCATGTGAGCGTGGAAGTCCCAAATTGAGAAATCACAAAACTAACTCTTTTGTTGTTAGTTACAGCAGCCATGATAAAGTAGAGGCAGGACATGAAAATCATAAATCTTCTAACGAAAACGGAAAAATAGTTTTGTGGGTAGGTGACAAAGGCAAGGAACAATTGTGTCTGAGCAATGAAGAATTAAGAGGAAACTTTATATCTGAGCGTGAGCATCAGCATCATGGAGTGAACACAGCTGGAAAATCTGCAACTCAGCATAATTTAGAACTGAACACATTGGCTGAAGATACTGACAGAAGTCAAGTAGAATTAAAGGGAGGAGTCTCAGATTTTATGGTGGGTCCGTCACATAACAAGCAAATTGTTCCTTATGGCACTATGTCTAATGATGTCTGTGATGAGTCAAGTGTTGTTTTTGGTGCCTTACATAGGCTTCGTCTGTCTCGCTCAGATATCATAAGGTACTCCACTGGATTTCTGGATCATTTGAATTCCGTGCCTTCTAGGAAGCACATGTATTTTTTATGAAGAACATGCATATTTGCATTCAGGTTATTTATGTTCTTGCATGAAAGGGGAACATGTAAATAACGATTTCTCAGAACATTTTGGTAGACAAATATATAATGTTAGATACCATCCCCAAAAGAATGTTATTCTAGTTTTGTCCAAAGTCAAACCATCTTAAGCTTGCCAAGTTTATAAAATTGATTTATCAATATTTATGACACTGAATAGGCATACTATGAAAAATATTTCATGGTTAATCTGATGATTTGGTATCATAAATAGTTGTACTTTTTATATAAACTTGGTCAAACTTATGATGTTTTTGTTTCTTCAACCTCGCAAGAGAGGTGTGTAACATCAATTAAGAAGAGTAAAAAGGTTTAGAAACCCGTACAACACCCAAAAGAAAGACCTTATGATGGTTTGACTTAGGACAAAACTATAATGACTTCCTTTTTGGGATTGAGGGAGCACCTTGTGTGGTTATACTACGTTCAGTGTTTGCTACTGCCTGGTTCATAGAGACTAGTGTGCCATAAAAATGACAAGAACTTGCATTATCTCTGAGTACATAAAGCCATGTTTTTCTTTTTTTTTCTTTTTTCTTTTTTCTTTTTTCTTTTTTGACAGAAGCATTTTGTTGTTTTTCGCACCTGTTTCATCCATAGTGGAAACTTAGCTCAAGTTACAGAAGATCCTAAAAACTGAAAGCTCATGTTTGATCCTTGTTTTGTTTGTTATTCATGACAGATGGCTGAGATCACCAATCATGCACACTACCTTAGATGGCTTTTTTGTCCGACTGCGATTTGGTAAATGGGAGGAAGCATTGGGTGGCACGGGATACCATGTTGCCCGCCTGAATGGTAAATGACTAAAAAGTTGCCTTAATTTGGTGATTAAATTTGGAAAATTTCTTCTTCCATGCAAAGCATTTGGCCATTGCTTAAAAACAATGAAAAACAGTGGTTAAATGGAAAAAGAGAATAAATGGTATGGATATGTCTTACAGGAGCACTGGATAGGAGTCACCTTTCTGTAACCATCAGAAATTCAACCTGTCAAGTAGATTCTCGGTTTGTATCCAACCATGACTTTCATGAGGTATGCTACTGCATAGAAGTTTGATGTTTTGACCGACTTAGTTGGTTCATAACTGAAAATTTACCAAACACAGCGGCACCACATTAAAAATGAACCAGTTCGTATCCAGTTCAAGGCAGTGAACAGGGTAAAGCTAATTATTGTTTGTTGTGTTGTGCCTTATGAGATATTATTCCAACAGTTATTGTGGTGATGATTTCTTGCTTTATTCATCTGGACAAAGTGTGGCAGTCACTTTTTTTCTATATTGTTTCTAGAATTTCTATGCATCAAATGATATTATTCAATGTAATCTTATTTCGGTTGAATCTGTATTGACACATGTTTAACAAAATAAATCAGTGAAATACATTTATTCCACCTAATAAATACTAAATTTGTTATGTACTGAGACATTAATATAATGCATGCCTAGCAAATTGTGGATAATGGAAAAGGCACATATTTAACAATAGACACCATATACAATTCTCCTAAATATCTTTGCTTCCATTCTCAAAGCATATGATTTTAACCACTTTTTCCAATAGCTCCATTCTACTAGTGACGTGAAATGGTTTTGGTCCCATCCCATCAATTGGAATAGGAAATGAGTTATATGATGAATTCTATGATTTCATTTTCTAGGATGAGCTGAAGGCATGGTGGTCTGCTGCTATAAAGGGTGAGTGGAAGCTACCATCGAAGGAAGAACTGAGTATGAAACTAAGAGAAAGAGAGCTACTTCGTTCGTAGAATGGTACATTTGGGCAGTACCAAACTATGGAGGCTTTCTATCCATCGTACTAGTTTAACTTAGTGGAATGCTATGAGCCAGTTGATGAGGCATGTATTGTTTCACCCACGATAATTAAGTTTGTATAGTGTTGGTTTTTGTTGTGTCATGGCTACCGCTTGGCTGCGGTTAGTCTGAAAAAGGCGACGCTGCTATGGCTACCACCCTTGGTATGTCCACTTCTACAGATATAAGGATTATCGTATTTATCGGTTGTAAATTACATCAGTTTCATGTATTAGCATATGACGATGTGATTTTTTTTTTCCCTGATGGGGTGAGGTTCTGCTTGATAGGCACTGACAGATTTGTACAATTATACAGCTTTTTATTTTTGGGAAGAAACTTGAAATAAGATCTACCATTAATCACTTCTAATTCCTTTATCTGGGTGGTTCGCGGATATATCGAGTGTGTTATTTGCTTGTAAATATAAGCAAACGCAGCCAGTTTAGATGGATGCAAAAACTACACCGTCATCTTTACCCTTCATTCACTTGGTGGATTTGCTCGAGTCTTCTTCCCCCCGAAACAGAGCTTCCTTCGTTCATTCATTAGAGCATATGAGAAGTACACTCTTCAGTCAACAGGTTTACAATGCAGGCCAGAGCAAGCTGCCCCTCTCCGGCTCTCCCAGCCTAAAATCACCTGTGACGGCCACGACCTCTGTGCTTGTGGGGCCTGTGTTTGTTGAATAAACAAAATCGTCGTTGCATGCCGCTGGTGCTGGTCGTTGGCATCCGGAAAAAGAGGCTTTTATATGTATACCCTTAAAAAAGATTGTGGTCTCCCTCGTATTCCTGAAAAGATTGTTGTCATCTGTATAGGCTTCTCTAACTTAATCGCTACCCACACACCCTTCCGTCAGCAGTCTGTTATGTTTTGACCGTTAAGTGTAGGACCCGGGTGAAAAAATGACTTTTTTGTCCTCCGGGTCAATGAAACTTTTAAAATTCTTATTAATTCATAGAAAAATTATAAAATAAAAAATAAAGATGTTTTGGAATCCTTGTGAGTATATCTATGCAGTAGGTGTGTAATATTGTATGCTTATATAGAAAGTTTTTTTCGATAGTACCATATCACTATTTTCTTACATTTTTTTCTACATATATCATGGTTCGTTTGAAAAAGCGAACAATGCAAGTCTTTTTTTTTAAAAAAAAATCAGCTAGCACCGATATCTCCTTTTCTGAACGACTAATGACAACTGACAAATTTAGTATAGTACTAATAACACATATGCTTAATTTGAGCTGGTCCATGGCTGGTTCATGCTTTGACTGATGACCTGGCGCGCTGTCAGCACGTGTCACTGTTGCCCAGCTAGCTGAAGCTGCCCGATCCATAGCACTACTGCTGACAGTGTACTCTCATGCATAGGACGCCTCATTTTTACAAGAAAAAAACGACACGAGCGAGCACCGAGGGATCGGAGAAGTCAGAAGTGTACCGTCGCTGATCCGCTACGACGGGGACAGGGACGGACGTACGGATGCGTCATGCATTCGTGCATGGCGTGGCTGCGTGCGTGTACGTGTACGTGTACGTGTACGTGTACGTGTGCAGGTGCTTGCCCACTCGGTCACTGCTCCTTGGGCTGCCGATTGCCGAAGTGCTACATCTTCGAAATAATCTAGCAACTAGTCCACAACCGCTACTTTCAAAATCAATACGTGTTTGTTAACTCTTACTAACTCAGATAGTCTGACTGTCAAAAAAAAACGGCAACATTTCATATGCACCATAGCCGGATAGACTTCAATTTAATAGATTCTAACTAACAAAAAACTTAACAAGTTCCAAAAAGGATTTAAATAGTAATTCCACACTACTAGAAAACAAGTTCCAAAAAGGTTTAGGGTGTAGTAGTGTCATTTACTGTTGGAAAATAATCTCAAATGCTGAGATAAAGTTAGAAAATAATCTCAAATGTTGAGATAAAGTGTAGTACTGTGACGAAATCGTTAAGATAATTAAAATAGATATATGTACTTTGGAGCTAGAATAAAAAGGATATTTTTGAATTAAAGAAAACGTTCAAAGTCAATGACATGCATGCAACACAAATGGAGCCTGACAGTGGCAGCGCGCACACGTTACGCTCAAACATGGAGACGGCAGCAGGACAGCACGCGGCGTCGCGCTACACCAGACGAGATTCCAGATCGGAGCTGTTCGAGCAACTGCTGCATGCATGCATGCAGGTCACGGCCGGCATGCACAACACACACATGTGTTGCATGCTCCATCGCACCGACGACGATACGGGCCCGCTTGTTACCAAAGTCAATTGGTCTGACAAGGGTACAGGAAAAACCAAAAAGTTCACACATCCTAACAAGCACAGGGGCAAGCGAGTCATTTCTCCGAGCCGTTAGCCACCATTAGTGCCAAAAGCTGACGGAAGGGTATACAGGTAGCGATTAAGTTGAGGAAGCCCATACAAGTGACTACGATCTTTTCAGAGGTACGAGGGAGGTTGCAATCTTTTTTAAGAGTATACAGGTAAAAGCCTCCCGTAAAGAGGGAACGGTTTCTAAGCACCATTCGGCAAGTACCGCGTCCTCGAATCCATCGTACGTGCGAATGAGCCTCTGGTCTAATGATAAGACTGTCCAGTGGGACGCTACTCACTAGGGTTCAAACCCTGGCGTCGCACTATTTGCTGGGATTTATCCCAGATTTTTCAGGTACACGCACGCGTGCGTATTCGGTGGTACTGCGCGTTTTCCGCGCACTGAAGACGAGCCTCCCAATCTCTTAGCGTGTGTGTGCGTGTGGTGTGAGTGTGCAGTGTGTGGGTTGTGTACGTCCAAGTTGGACCGATAAAAAAAAAAAGAATCCATCGTACGTCCTGACCGTAAGTCCGTAACCCAAGTCCGAAGCAGAGAATAGGATCGATCAAAAGGAAACCGAACACCGTGCCGGCCCGCGGCCCATTCCATGCATATGCCTGCACTCGTTTGGCCCTTGCACCTCCGCACCCTTTGGATCCATCCCCGGGGCCTCGAGACCCCCTCTCTCTCTCTCTCTCGATTCTAGCCTCAGGGTAGGCTTGCATCTCAGAGACAGACAGAGACAGAGAGAGAGAAGGACGCGCATTTGCCGATCACACACAGGCGACGCCGCGTAGCTCCTCCCGGTAGATGTTGCGCGCGGTTGTGCCCGATCGCTTCGCGCAACCGGCGGCGGACAATGGCGGCGGCGAGGACGACGCGGTGAATAAGGAGGACACAAGCCCGACGATGAAGCAGCCGGTGGTGCCGCTGCTCAACGTGTCCGCCGGCGGCCGTGTCCACGAGATCCAGACGTTCGCGCACTACGTCGGTACGTACTATACGCCTGCAGCAGCCATTACACAGCCTGTTGTTAATTCCTGTAGCTAGCAACGTTTTCTTTTTATTCTTTGCGATTGCGTACGTACGTTATTACATTGATTGATTGATTGATGGCGATGAACGAACTGCAAATGGCGTGTTTACTTCTGATTTTCCCTTTATATTATTACGGTCAATAAAAGTATCCTGGATGAAATTTACCTTAATTAGGCAGGCATGCATACGATTATTGACTTATTACATATAACAAACATTCACATTGGTCTTATGGATTAACGGATCGGAATATTATTTTTTTCCAGCGACGCAAATCGGTTTCGAAGATCTGAACGAGTGCCCGCACCTCTGCACGCTATCGTACGATTACCTGAAGAAGACGGAGGGCTACGAGCAAAATCTGCTGGCCTTCTTCCACAACAAGATGAACCCGGACGCCCTGCTAGTGCAGCTCATCGAGGAGCTGGACAAATGCATCCTCGGCTACTTCTCCTTCCATTGGAAATTTGCAACCCACATAATCACGCAGGTTCTGACCCACGAGCAGCCTAGAAGAAAACTCAGAAGGATGGTAATGGAGGCCACTAGGTAATTATTACACAAAATCTGAAACATCGTTCCTTTTATTTTGAACCATTCATTTCCCCCGAGAATATGTATGAAATAAACCTCTATTTGCGTCTCGATCGTCTTTGGATTATTAGTTTATAGGTACCTAAAAAAAATGCATTTTAAGACCGGCCACGAGACAAGCTTAAAGACGACGACTGATGCATTATTTTACTCATTCAATAAACAGCAATAATCCTGTTAGAGAGAAATGAAATGAAATTTGTTGCTTTGATGATTCTTACACGCAGGAAGATGAGGTTTGAGAGGGTGACGAGAGAGCTGAAGGTTACCAGGCTGTTCAGCACGCTGGTGGATGAGCTCAAGGCCATCGGTATACACTGCCAGCACGATCACAACCGGGCGCCCACGGACGTGCTGGTCCCGGCCGCGCACAGCGACCGCAGCCCGGTGCTGCTCCTGATGGGTGGCGGCATGGGCGCTGGCAAGAGCACCGTGCTCAAGCAAATCATGAAGGAGTGAGTCCAAAACCCCAGCTGGGTGCAGCGAGCTAGCATAGAGAATAGTACACATGTATCAAGCTAGGACTAGGACATTCTCTCACTGCCCTGCAATACGATGCAATGCAATGCAATGCAGGGTGTTCTGGACTGGGGCGGCGGCGAACGCCGTGGTTGTGGAGGCCGACGCGTTCAAGGAGTCGGACGTGATCTACCAAGCCATCAGCTCACGAGGCCACCACACCGACATGCTGCAGACTGCCGAGCTGGTACCTCCGTGTCCGTCCATCATATATATCGGAGCTGTGCTGCTGCTGTTCCTGTTCGCTGATCCAGAGCATGCATGCGCACAACCGGCACCTACCTGCTGCATTCACCTACTGCAGGTGCACCAGTCGTCGACGGACGCGGCGGCGTCGCTGCTGGTGACGGCGCTGAACGAGGGGCGGGACGTGATCATGGACGGCACCCTGTCGTGGGAGCCGTTCGTGCGGCAGACCATCGCCATGGCGCGGTCCGTGCACCGGCAGCGCTACCGCATGGGCGTCGGCTACAGGGTCGCGGCCGACGGGACGACCACGGAGAAGTACTGGGAGCCCGTAGACGAGGAGGACGAGGACGGCGAGCCGCAGCAGGCAGCTGGAGCAGCAGGGCCCGCCGGCGGGACGACGAGGAAGCCGTACCGCATCGAGCTTGTCGGCATCATCTGCGACGCCTACCTCGCCGTCGTCAGGGGCATCAGGCGAGCCATCATATCTGGGAGAGCCGTGCGGGTGAACTCGCAGCTCAAGTCGCACAAGCGCTTCGCCGGCGCGTTCCGCAGGTACTCCGACCTCGTCGACAACGCCAGGCTCTACAGCACCAATACCATCGCCGGCGCAAAGGTCCGATCCGGTCCTTTAATTAGACACAAGTCGATTTCGATTATCCATGAGCTATATATGTGTGACATGCTATGCAGCTGATCGGGTGGAAGGACAAGGACAGCCGGCTCCTGGTGGACGTGGAGGAGATCGAGCTGCTGGACCGAGTGAGCCGGATCAACGAGGAGGCCAACTGCGTGCACGAGCTGTACCCGGACGGGCACCCCACGGCCGGCGCCGGCTCGGTGTGGGACGACCTGGTGGCGTCGCCGGTGAGGGCGTCCATACAGCGGGAGCTCAAGGAGGCCATCTTCGACAGCGAGGCGTGCTTCCCGTCCCCGTAGTACGTATAGCCGGTGCACGCCCTGTCAACTGATTTGCTCGAGACTAGTGTGTAATTAAGCTACTGCATGTAGTTATCGTTTAATTTCTTCTGTACCCAACAAGTTTTGAACCGGAGTAAGAGATATGTGTACTGATCGATGGCAAACCTGAAACAATCCTTTATTTTAATGTCAGGTTTTGCCTAGTCCCATTGCACTCCACTCACCTGGGTACAGTTGTACCACACGGCTATTTGGCACAGAAGCTCTAGCTTTGGGTATATACATAACTTCAAAATACTAGCGTTTAGATTAATTGTTTTGTTAATGTATATAAATATTTAAATCACTCGAATTTAAGGACCATCTAGGACTGTTCCACTATAGTAAACTAGTAGTGTGCACATGCTAATGCTACAGTAAAATATAAAACAAGATGAAATTTGTAAAATAGAAAACAAGATGAAATTTGTAAAACTAAATATTTGTCACATGATGAATGTCACATAACGAGTCAGCCACTGGTTATGAAAATGAGTGGTTTTTATGGAGGATTGCTATGTCAACTTGTCACATATAACAAGATAAAATATGACTATCATGGAGGATTGCTATGTCAACTGGTTATGAAAATGAGTGATTTTTATGGACAGTTTTGTTATGTCCACCATCCTTAAAAGTAAATTCCCAAAGGTGGTTGACTAAGTCAAGTAGTCAACCATCCTTTCAATTAAAGTCGGATAAAGGTAAAAATTTATATCAAAATTATAGAGTTCGACAAGATCTAAAACACATATATTCACAATGAATGATTTCCACTAACATTGCAGGCAATACATGTGTCAGAAACATGAATATATGATTTTTGCTGAAGTCGATCGGATACTGAATGACTAAATAAACTGGAAGTTTTTGTATTAGTAGTATAATTTAGCATACTGCTGGATGCACTTGTTTACGCAGATACCATGAAACAAAGAATTCTTCTCTAGCTGCTATATATTCTGATGGACAGCCAACAGCATCAACCCATCTGGACAGTTTCGACTTGACAGCTGAAGCTTGGCTTGCTGCTTCTTACATCGTTCCCCTCCAGCTCCATCAAGGCGTTCGTTATTGCTTTGTCCACCTCACGAGTGGATACCTTCATTGTACAAGATGCATAAAAAATTACTTCCTCCAAAAGGAAGGTCGTTATGGGATGCGTATCGGTCAAACTTTCTTAACTTTAACTAAGTTTGTAGAAAATACGTGCAACATTTATATCTTTAAATAAATTTGTTAAAAAACTAGACTTAAAGATCTTTCCGATGATATACTAATTACTTAACATAATTATTTATATATTTTAATATATAATTAATGGTATTTTAAAAACGTTGACTTCTCGGGAAGCGAGAACGACATCTATTTTTAGAGACGGAGGGAGTAGTAACCAAGCGTCGACCGAAAAAAAGAATTATATTCAGAGAGAAGCAAGTCTTCACTTGAAATCAAATATAAATAAAAGACCATTCCTAATTTTCTAGTCTAAAATATCCGTTTTCAGAATATTAGCCGATAGCTTTCAAAGTTTCAATTAGGTCACCAACGAGGCAAAAGCAGTTTACTTTCAATTCACGCGTGATTATTACAGCCATCAACTGATTGGTGATTTTTTTTTTAAAAAAAAAAAGCTAGAAGGCGCGTCTCCGTACCTGTCCTTCCACTCCGACGTTCATCCACATGCCTCCCGCGGAGAAGCGCGACCGGATCGCCGTCACCTGCAGCTCCTCGTCCATGGCCTTGAGCCGCTGGAGCACCCTCTCGAACGCGTTGACCGCCGTCGAATGGTCTTGGCTCTCGGCTCGCACCTTCACCACCATGCTGCTACTCCTCGTTCCTCCTCCTCCTCCTCCTCCTCCTCCCCTCCAGCGGGTTGTCGTTGTCGCGGCGCCGGCCCTCTGTAGGAGCACCTCGTTCCTGGCGCTGAGCCACTCCTTCCTGGCCCCGAGCTCCCTGATGTAGCCGGCCGCCGCGCCGACGATGTCGTTCTTGCCACCCTGCATGATATATATATGCGTGCGCACAAACAACAGTCGTCATCAACACAGGTTGTTTTATTTGCTCGCTCTCAACGTGACGTTCTCATGTGATGTGTGTCGTCGTGAGACCAACTTTTGAGGACGCGCCGGGGGGCAGAAGCGCGTGGAGGTCGGCGAATCCCTGGCTGAGGCGCTCCCGCCGCAGCCGCTCGCGCATGATGTGCCGGAACCGCGAGCTTGGCGGCGCGTGCTGCGGCGACCCGACGACCCCAACGGTGGAGGTGGTCGTCTCGTCCGCGGGCGCTGGGCGGAACGCTGGGGGCACCTCCGTGGAGGCCGCGGCGGCGCCATGAGCTTTGCCTTCCAGGTAACTGAACATCCTCCGGTGCAAGTTCTGCTCTCGGCCACTGTACCGCGGCCGGCTCATCGTCATCGTCATGGAGTTGTTGTACTCCAGCAACGCCGGCACACGCCGCTGGTGGTACGCCTCAAACGCGCCGCCTGCTGGCAACGCCTCGGCCGCTGGTGGCGGCGCCGGCGAGAGGACCAGGCCGAGGCTCGTCAGGTAGTCGTCCTCGTCGACGGCGGCGTCCAGGTCCAGCTGCTGGTCCGCCGGGCCGAAGTAGAACGGATCCATGGCCGCCGCGCGCGCGCAGGTGATGGAGGCGCAGGCGCGTGCGTCCCTCGGCCCTCGCCGCGCTTGCAATGCATGGCGTTATTTTGGCGCCACGCGCGTCCGCGTTATATATACGTTTCCGAGGCGAGGCACGATTCACGAACGAAGCGGACCGGCGAGTCCGCCGAGTGGGAAGAAGGTTCAGCGACAAGTCAAGGTGTCAAACTGGCGGTACTACCCGCGCGCGGCTTGTTTGACGGATCGGCGAACGCGATCGACGCGGGCACGTTGAAAGCATGGGACAATTTTAGCAGCAACAGCAGCTTGGAGAGGAATTAATAACTAGCCGACCTAGCACTCGACAGCAGCGTGTGTGCCCGCTCCGCCGGTAACATGGGTTTCCTTTTTGAAAAAAAATAGTACATGCAAAGTGAACTCCGCGTGTTGCCGTGCACGGTGAAAGAATGGCTAATTAAGAACTCGCGCGTCGCGTGCAGGTGTCTTTGTCGCCGAAGCCGTGTGAAGTATATATTTACTATATATTTATCGACCGTTGATCGGTCACGAGCTACGTACCTGTTGTTCCACTCGCTTTGGCTGGCCCCGTCGCATCCTCATACGCACTCACATGCGTCGTCCGGCTTTCTCCACAAGTAATATAATACTTTTTTTTTGGAGTGGAATATACTGTATATCTCTAAAACAATATGATGGTTTTGTTAAGTGTTCATAAGATAAAAATAACAGTAACATTGCGCAGACAACACCTATTTTTTATTTCTACACACTTTTAACTATTTATAAAATGATTAAACTAGCATAAACCTAGATAAATCTATAACTCATTCATACATGACTCATTGAGCATGAATTTTTACTATAAATTAAGCATACAATGATTAAGAACTATAAAAATTCCACCACAATTAGACCACAAAAATTGTAGCTATGAATTTATTATAGAAAAACATAGATCTAAAACTGCTACAAAACTTTGTACTAATGCATACCGTATCATATGTTCATTGTGTAAATCTACTCACATTGAGTTCAATAAAATTGGATTTTCCATTTTAATAATTTTTTTCTATGATAAATTATATTTTTTCTAAAGATTTAGCTAAAACAAATATAAAATAAATAAAAAAAGAAAAATCACTGAGAGAAACAACCATGAGTCACGTGTCTAGTTTTAGAAGATGAGAGAGGAGATATGTCTGGTTTTGTAGTTGAGGGATATGTCGGCATGTCGCCGCCGACGCCCTTCTCTAGACCACCACTCGGTCCCTCTCCTCTCCCTTAATTGGCGATCTTGTTGGTAGACGAGGAGCGGGGACCCGATCCCTTTCTACTTCGTAATTCTTGGTTAGGTTTGTTGGCCCGTGTTGATCTAGATCTTGGTTTCTGCTCTCATTGTCGAGGTGGTGGCGACAATTATACTTTAGAATAGTGTCTCTTGGGTCTCTCCTCTTGACTCAACGATTTTGATCTGGCGTTGATGAAGGTAGTGAGAGTTTGGCCTATTAGATTTGTTGTTGTTCTTTAGATATTGGCTTTTGTTGTGCTTATCAGAGGAATCAATTGGTCTTTTTTTGGGTATGTTCTACAACAAAGTTCGTCATCTTCAACATGTTGTTCTAATGGGAAAGAATTATAAGCATGCATACTTTGGAGGTTTTCTCCAACCGATGTTCTTTTAGTGCGTAATAGATCTCATTGTCACCAGCGAGTGTTTTATTTTGGTCTTCAAAGCCTTTTTTTGGTAAGGGCGTTTGCAGTTCATTGTACAGTCTTCAAACTCTGGCAGGCTAGGGACATTCGAAGGAAGGTGATGACCGATTTGGTCTTTGATGTACTTTTATTTTTTAAGACCGGTTTATGCCTTTTTGTCCACCTTTTATACTAGCCTTTGTTTTTCTTTAGATATATATGAGATGTGACACTCGATTGAGTGTCTTTATAAAAAAATGACTTTTGTTATAGTTAAAGTAGGCAAAATAAATTCTACTTTTTCTTTGAGCCTCGCCGCTGCCAATCGGCCCACAGACCACATGGACCTCTGCCGATGCCCCAAAATTAGCTGGACCGCACAACTTCAGCATGCAAAAGGTCTCATACTTGACCTTACAAAAGGCTTACGATATACTCTCTCTAACATGAATTATATAAGTCAATTTAGATTTGTTGTAAATTAGATTTCTCTAAGTTTTACTAAAATTCTAGAAACATAGATAAACATCTACATGCCAAATAAATGCACTATTAAGACATATTGTGTATGGATTGAATGGAACTAAATTTGGTGTGGAAATGTTGGCACAATTTTTTTATAGAGTTAATAAAAATGATAGATTTTTTTACTTATAGTTTAGAATAGAGGGAGTATGTGCCTTTTATTTTTAACTTTAGTATAGTTCCTTCATTTAGGATTGGTAAGCATATTTTGAATAGCAAGTACTCATACAAAGTAGATTTTGAGTCTTAATTTCTCTTATTACAATATGTTACCAGTTGCTAAAAGAAAATTGTCTCCTTCAGCTTATCTGCCTTCCCTTCCCTTTCCAAAAGCATCTCGTCACATGGCGGAAGTCTTTCTAAGGCCATCATCAGTGGGAGTTTCATGACACAGTTTCTAATGTAGCCAGATTTTGGAAACAGTGCACATGAGTTTCATCCCATGAAACTCTCTCTACTCCCATGAAACTTTCATGCTCTCTCTCTTCATCAATATAGTCACATCAACATATTTAATGCCCATGAAACTTTTATGAAACCCATTGAGACTGGCCTAACTACTCGATTTTCCAAGGGCTTCCCCAAAACACAGTAGTAGCCCTAGGTTCTAGTAGGTAGGTTCAGCCGGCACTTTTTAATTGGCATAGTTAACTGCAAAAGCTATATATACTTATTAGAAGGGAGAATTAGCTGTTGGACATCCCCAAAGCCAAATTTTGGCTGCTGCACACGGTGAATCTTGAAATTTGCTAGGAGACACTATGGTTTCGTGTTGTTTGCCCCGTGGACACCGCAACCCGGTTGAACCCGTTTAAGGAGAGAGGAAAATTTAAATAGGACATCCGGTACCCCTGAGCCACATTTGGTTCTGACCCAGCGAACTGGTTTGGTTGGACCAGCAGCTAACGGCCGCGGGCTCAACATCTACTCGCTCTTCGGCTCCCTCGCCGCGGGCTTCACCTCCGACTGGCTCGGCTGGCGCTACACCATGGTGCTGGCGGCCGTCATCTTCTTCACGGGCGCGCTCTTCATGGGCCTCGCCCCGGACTATGGGCTCCTCATGGTGGGCCACTTCATGGCCAGCATCGGCGTCGGCTTCAGCTGTGCACCATGTTCCTGGTCGGCGCTGTGCCGCTGGTCTTCCTGGGCATCGCCGTCCTCGCCATGCCGGAGTCGCCCCGCTGGCTCGTCATGCGCGGCCGCATCGACGACGCGCGCTGCGTGCTGCAGAAGACATCCAACTCCCCCGCCGAGGCCGAGGAGCGTCGGCTCGATATCAAGCCGGTGGTCGGCATCCCCGAGGGCGTCTGCGACGTGTTCTCGGGCGGCGCGGGGGCGTCAAGGATGGGCGCGCCGGTGCGGCTGCTGCTCGTCTGGCCCTCAGCCGAGGCGCTATCCGTGGCGCTTTGGGAGTTCGGGACCCCGTAGGGAGGCGACACGGCGACGACGCACGTGCGGCTGGGCTCGGTGGCGCCGGACGCGCTGAGCGCCGGTGACGTCGGCATCCCCGAGGGCGTGTCCGACGTGTTCTCGGGCGGTGCGAGGGCGTCGAGGAAGGGCGCGCCGGTGCGGCTGCTGCTCGTCTGGCCCTTAGCCGAGGCACTGTCCGTGGCGCTGAGGGAGTTCGGGAACCCGCAGGGAGGCGACACGGCGACGGCGCACGCGCGGCTGGGCTCGGTGGCGCCGGACGCGCTGAGCGCTGGTGACGTTGCGGTGTTCCTTGCTCTGGCGTCGTCACAGGTGGAGCAGGTGAAGGCCGCCACCGCCGCGCCGGAACCCAACCCGGTGGTGTTGTTCAACCCGGCATGGAGCTTCGACGAGTAGGAGGAAGAAAAGGAGAAATTTGGCGCCGGGGCGAGGGGCTTCGTTAGGTCCTTTGACGTGGTGTACTCCTTCACAGGGCTGGAGGTGCGGGGCCTGCAGAGCAAGAAGACGGGCGTGCTACTCTGGTGCGTCGAGGCCGGGTGGTTCGGCGGCGAGAGCTGGGTGCTCTTGGTGGAGAACGACGACATCGGTGGCGAGAACTGGGTGCTCATGGTGGAGAAGGACGGCGGCGCCCAAACCTAATGAGACGGGTTCGGCCGTTACAAGCTGGTCCAACCAGACAAGTTCACTGGGTCAGAACCAAATGTGGCTCAGGGGCACCGGATGTCCAATTTAAAATTTTCTCTCTTCTCAAACGGGTTCAACCGGGCTGCGGTGTCCACGGGACAAACAACACGAAACCATAGTGTTTCCTAGCAAATTTCAAGATTCACGGTGTGCAGCAACCAAAATTTGGCTTGGGGATGTCCAGCAGCTAATTCTCCCTTATTAGAAAGAGATATAGATAGAAAAAGTATATTGATATTCTCTGGTAAATGATCTCATATAATATCATGTAATTTAAGACAGTTTAATAGATTGTATGTACAATAGTTATGTTTTAAGTTGTCTCGTGATAACTAACAATTACTTAGTTTATGCGTATAGAATAAAAGTAAAGTTATGAGAGTTGCATGACAATAACCTATATATTGGTATAATAGTTATTTTATAGTTTTAAATCTTAGCTCATGATATGTATTCACAAAGCAACAAACTTTTTTGTGGCCCCCTAGCTGTGTTAGTCAACATTGCTCGTGCCTGGCCAGCATTCACCATCCGACCTGGCTACCCTGAACTCCACGTCCTAGTTGGCGCAACCCGATTGGGTGCAAGTGGATAGGCCGTGGGCGCAAGGATAGCCAATCCCATGCCTCACCCAATCCTTAGCGGCGGCAGACGATTTGCAGCCACATCGGTTCGCGATAATTTCGTGTATATCGCCTTAAAAGGAAACGCCGCCAACTGGCGCACGCGAGCCACAAAGCAAAAGCACACCCCACTCCACTATCCAGCAAAAGAGACCCAGAGGCAGCAGTCATGGCCACCGTTAGCGCCGCCGCGGCGACCACCGTCGTTGCCCGCGCCGCGATCGCCAGGCCCAACGGTCTAGGTACGAAGGCACTGCCAGTACTATATATTATATATACAGCTCGTTTTTTTGGTCGCGTTTCGCGCGCTTGCATATCCATTCATATATATGCTCACGGCGGAGCTCCTCGTTTTCCGCAGGGCTGCCCCAGCTGAGGGCGAGGAGTGAGAGGGTGCGGTGCAGCTACGCCAAGGACGCCAAGAACGCGGCGGCCCCCGTGAGCGTCAGCGCCAAGGCCGCTGGCGCGTCGCTGCTCGCCGCCGCGGGCGCGGTGACCGCGTCGGCGAGGCCCGCGCTGGCGCTCGTGGACGAGCGGATGTCCACGGAGGGCACCGGGCTGAGCCTTGGGCTCAGCAACAACCTGCTGGGGTGGATCATCCTGGGGGTCTTCGGCCTCATCTGGTCCCTCTATACCATCTACACCTCTGACCTCGACGAGGACGAGGAGTCCGGTGGCCTCTCGCTCTAGATCTACATACACCATCTACTGTTGTTAATTAATGAAATGAATGATCTGGATGTAAACATGGTGGCGGTCATCGGTGTAATTTCAGACATGGCTATGGCTATTTGTATCTAAGCTTGTCGCTTTAATTTTGCGAGATGTTAGCAGCTGGATGAAGTAATAATATTTTGATCCGGCCGTGGAGATTACGCACGCACGTACGAGTATAGCAATTTAATTTGCGAGAAAACTTGCCGCGCAGATTTTTCTGAGCTTTGAGTAGAGTCGTGTGCAACCATTCTCATAGCCCCAGACCACAGAGTTCTTCCACTGGTGTAGCAGCATCCGCCGCTGCTCCCATGAGGCGCGTACAGCGCGAGGCGCGCGCGCAGTGCCCCCCTGCACTGTCCTCACTGAAAGGATCAAGATGTCCAAGAGGGGATGAATTGGACTTGTTTTAAATTTTTAAAGCAAATATGAAAACCAATCAAATATCAATCACCTCCTAGTGCCTACCGGTCGTGTGTCCTAGTTAGAAATAGAAAGCGGTAGCAGTTCATTGAAAAGAAGGACAACCTAAGCAATTCTAGTAGGAGAAGAACGAATAAGACGGAAAGTAATGCGAAAATGCAAAGAGCTAGGGAAAAGGAATTCTCTTTGACGCAGCGATGTTTTCCCGAGGTATCGAGGTGTCGATACACCCCCCTAGTCCTCGTTGGAGCACCTCGCAAGGTATCGCTCCCCCTCAATCCCGTGAAGGGATGAGTGCTCTCTATGGGCTGATTCTTTGCCACTCCGGCTTGGTGAATCGCCCACAACCGATCACAGAAGCTTGGAGAAAAGCCGCCGACAATCTTCCGGCGATCACTTCCTCCGAACACCACCAAACCGTCTAGGTGCTGTCGAACACCAAGAGTAACAAGCACAAGACCTTCACTTGACCAACTCAAGGCTAGGAAGGTGGATGGATGCACACAAGTCACTCCTAATCACTCTAGGAGGTAAGAACAAGATGGAATCTCTCAAATATCTCCCTCATTAGGCACTTGGCTCTCCAAGAAATCTCTCCAAGGTTCTCCAGGTGTAATACAGGTCAAGAGAGCTCCTAAGGACGAAGAGGGCAACTATAAATAGTCCCCATCTCAAAACTACCCGTTTCTTGCTTTTCCACTTTCTATGAAAGCACCGGACTAGTCTGGAGCACATACCACCGGACTAAAGCAACTGGTCCGGAGCTCACTCGCAGTTCAAACTTCGCTGGAAAACAGGCACCGTCGGACCACTCGTTACGGTCCGACGCCCTGGTCCGACGCTCAGGTCCGTAGCCAAGGTGCTCACTGAGTTGAAAACTCAACTGCGCTTGGTACCTCCGGACTACTCGCTATGGTCCGGTGCCCTGGTCCAACGCAGAGGTCCGGAGCCAGGGTGCTTACTGAGTTGGAAACTCCAACTGCCTTGGAGCGTCGGACTAGCCGTCGGGCTCACCGTCGGACTAGTCTGAAGCCTTCTCCGAGGCTCTCTTTCCCTGACATGGACCACCGGACCACTAGCCTATGGTCCGGAGCACTTCTGGACAGGTGGTCCGAAGCTTTGTCCCTGAAAACTTGCCTAAGTCAAGGACCGTCGGACCACTCTCCTTGGTCCGACGCTTCCTAGGTAGACTGGTCCGAAGCCTCTTTCTCCCCCTATTTCAACTCTTTTCACTAAGACTCTTGAAGGGGTTTTGCTCCTACCAACTTAAGGCATACCAAGGGATTATAGTAGGGTCTCTAGGACTAGTTGTGATAAGTGTGCATACACCAACTTTCCTAAACTCTCCTAGATCAAGCTACTAATCTCATATCCCCCTTTATAGTACGGTTAAAGGAAAAATAAAAGTCCTAGCTATACTTATTGCCCTTCTCAACCTTATGACACTAAGGACTAGCCTAGTCTTCAACTTGTATCTCCATCCTTTGAAACCGAAACGATTTCCATCTTGGGGGCATGAATATCCATTAAGCCCATTCTTAGCATCACTAATGACCTAACTTATAATGACTTTGCCTCTGCAAAACACACGTTAGTCATAGTGACCTAGCATTGTCGTTAATCGCCTAAACACAAGGGACCATGATTCTTCAATCTCCCCCTTTTAGGTGATTGACGACAATACAAGCTCGAGTAGAGAATAAGAGTGAATTTTGATTAATAGAAACATGACTTGACATGAGATAGGCATGAGTTAGTGATAAGAAAGACATATACATGCATAACCATTCAAGCCATGACAAGCACAAATGATATGAATTGAGAATAGTACTTGATTTCAAAAGGATATGCTATAGCCAGAAGATCTGAGATTAGCGCGGACGCAATAGAGCATAACCAAGAGACATGATATATATATATAAATGTTCACACATGTCACACAACCATCAAGTTCTCGAACATCACACACATATCTCACAAATGCATAAAGACGGTAAACGTGATGCATGATGTGATAGAGTATTAACACATCAAAAGAACGAAACCTACTAGCTCCCCCTAAAACTAGCCCACTACTCGACTCTCCCTCTCCCCCTTTGGCGTCAAAACACCAAAAACTAAGCGTCTGGAGGCGGCGGAGAAACAGCAGCAGCGGCCTAGTCACGATCAAGAATACGGAACTCGTCAAGATCATCATCGTCGTCGTCTGAGTCCTCCCCTGAGTGTCTGTAGCTGGAAGCAGAGCGGTCTGGGGGACTGGAGCTGACGAGCCTGCTAACTCTGCTTCCAAAGAGTCTGGAAGTGGAGCTAGGGCAGGAGTAGGAGTGGAATCCTCTGTCACTGTCTCTGCTAGAGCCTCTGGAGCTGCGGTGTCTGGGTGTGCCTCTAGCACTGACTCTCCTGGAGTCTCAAGAACCGGTGGCTGCTCAGGCTGAGCTGGAGTAGATGTAACAACTGTGGCATCAGTCGCGATAGCAGCTGTAGGTGGAGTAGACACTACTGGAGCACGACTATCATGAGTGGCCTCAGACGAAGCAACGGAGGAACGGTGCTAACCTGTTGTCGGTGAAACAAGCGTTGCCGCAATCTCGGCTGCTATCTGTTGACCAGTGGGGGACGGCTGCCCTGTGATATCGTTGAATGACGCTGAGAGGTCTCTGGCAATGGCACCCATCGAAGCAGACATCGGTGTGAAACCAGTAGTGAGCGAGGTGAACTGCTGAGTCGGGCCTAAGGTGTCCAACCACTGAGTGACCTGTGTCGCCGGTGACTGGAACGAGGTGGTCACGCCGGCACCCTGAAGTCCACTGGATTGTACGGCTGGGGTGGGAATGACAGAAGGTTCGGCTGACACGGACGGGGCCACTGAGGGGCCAACTGACTGTTGTGGTGCTGCTAGCTAACCAACTGACTGAGATGGTTGGGTCTGACTCATCATCTGAATCTGAGGCGCTGCAGGGAACTCGAGTGGAGGAGCACCAGTCCACTTCATCATGTGGGCCATGTGTGACACCCTGTGTCAAGCTGGCATTAGGATCATCATTAGCCACTAAGCACAAGCATTTCATTGCATTCATGTTTGCATATGCTATCATTTCATGTGTGTGTGTTTTTGTGTTTTGAAACTAGAATTGAATAGGTGTTTTGTGCTTAACCTTGTAATCAATCTGTTTAGCTAAACCTTGCTATCCTTAGAGTAAAGTAGGGTTTGCTTTATGTTTGTTTACCCTGTTTAGTCTATTAAATAAAAGAAAATGGGAAAAGGAAATCAGAATCGAGACCGGTCGAGTACCGCTTCGCCCCCCCCCCCCCCCCCCCCCCCTCGACCTCGACGCCGCTCGATAAAAAGGGACAGACCGAGGGTCGGTCGAACGACCCCGAGCCAGAGGCTCGATCAGCCAGTCAATCGACCCCCCTCGACTTCGACCCCTCGAAGTGACGGACAGGGCTCGATCGAACGACCCCGGGCCAGAGGCTCGATCAGCCAGTCAATCGACCCCCCCTCGACTTCGACCCCTCGATATGGCGAACATACGGTCGATCGAACAACCCCGCGCAGGAGGCTCGACCGAGTCGGAGGCTCGATCAGCCGATCGACCCCTCCCCCTCGATATCGACCCCTCTCCCGCGCGCTCACCGCACGCACGTGCCACGCACGCCCGCGCGCACTCACCCGACCGCGGCTGAACCGTACGTCGGCGTCGTCTGCCGCGTGGCCGACGATGCCTGACCGCGAAAGTGGAACACGCCATCGCCGCCGCTGCGGCACTACACCGACATCGCTGTCGCCGCTCGCTCTGTCTCAATCGCATCCGCACTCGCGCCCGTGCTAACGGCGCTAGGACCGAGGTGCATCGTTTTCCCGCCGTTGACGCCCTGCCTCGCCGCCGCAGACCTGCCAGCCGCACTGCCGGCGCCGAGCCGTCTTTTCACAGTAACGCCGCCGCAGTGCCGCGTCCGATCAGCGCCCCGCCGCGTCTCTTTCGCAATCAAACGTGAATCCGCGCTAACGGCGCGTCGACCAAGTCTTGCTCTGCGCCGCCCGCCGCAAACACGCCAGCGCCGCTGCCACCGCCGCACCATCACGTCACGGCCCCACTGGCCGCGCCAGTCGGCCATGACCGCGCAAGGAGGAGCGCCTATACCTCCTCCCCTTCACCCACTCGTCCGCACTCATCCTCACTCGCTCGCTTGCTCGCGTTGCCTCTGTTCTCGCTCGCATCCCTCTGCCATCGTTGCGCCGAGAGCTCCGAGCATCGCAAACGCCCCTTCTCAAATACAGCACCCCCCCCGAGCTTCTTCTTGCTCTAGCTTTCGCCTTTGCCCCGCACACATGCTGCTCACCTCGCTTTAACCAGCAGTGGACTCTAGTCACCGGAACGTCCCCGCCGTTCTTCGATCCCGAGTCGCCACCGCACCGACCAATCAGTGTTCACCCCTCATTGTCTCGCCTCCGACGCCTCCATCTTCGTGGAAGCTTCACCGGAGTTAGCCGAGGTGAGAACGTCGTTCCCAGGCTTCAGTTCGACCCGTGTCGTCAACAGCACCGTTGGCCGTGCGCCATTGTCGCCGCCGCGGAGCTCGCACGTGGACAGGTTTCCACAAAGCCCTTCCGGCTCAACTAACCCTCGAGCCGCACTCGCCACCTCACCACGATGCTCACGCACCCCAGCATCAAACCTCGCATCGCCGGTGATCACCTCGCCGTGTTGCACCGTTGTGCTGCACCGCCACCGCACGCCGTCGACCCCTTTTCATGGTCGCAACAGTTCAACCGACACCACCAGTGGATGTGCGTAGTCATCCCGAGCCTAGCACAACCAACCCCACCATCAGAGACCTCACCATCGGCGAGAACACGCTTGTCAACACCGTCCTCTGTTTCCTGCTCGACGGTAGATGGACCTCGAGTAATTGAGGGTCTTGCCTGTCAGTTGCCCTGAGCGCCTCTACGTGTCTCGAGCCCGTTTCCGAAATGATTTCCTATTCTTATTTCAGTATTATGCTAATCCTTGTTTAATTTATAGCTAGAGTTTGGTAAATCCTAAATTGGTGAAATTAGTTTTTGTAGACCTCTGTATGTTATGATCGGTCTGTTGTCTTTATATAAATGTTTTTGGAGTATGTCTTTAGTACTAATGCTTAATTAGTTGTTTCCTGCATATATCAAAGTTAAAATGTGTTTCTGCTATTTTTCTTAGGTTAATTCCTGTGATATATATGTGCCTGTATAAATCATGGAACTTTCTTGATAAATATGCTTCTAAGTATAGCTTATGTTAAGAATAAGTTATAGCATGTTTTACCCTGCTAGTTAGTAGCTCTAGTTTTAAGTAGCTTTGTGGTAAGTAATCTGTTAATACTTAGAATCTCTTTAGTGTGTTAAACCTTGTTCAAGCATCATCACTGCACCATTCAGTTATTTATTTATGCATTGCAATCATTTAGGATCCGTGGAGGAACATCAGGAGCCAACAGAGACAGAAGTCCAGGAGGTACAGGAGCTAAACGAGGAGTACCACGAGCTCGACACTAACCTCCCAGAGTGCCCTGACCGCCAGCCCTCCACCTTCACTCAAGGCAAGCCCCGGAGCATTCTTAAGCCTCCCAGCAGTTTATAATTAATCTACTTGAGTATTTTATACTGTAATGCATTAGGTGACAGGAGTTGTTTGAATCCCAAATTGATGCATTACCTTCCTTGAATATTGTTTTACCTACCTTGTTACCCTGTTAATAAAAGTAAAAGCAACCGCTTAGCCTGCTTAGAATAAATGGTTACTTTATATCTTATGTTCGTATTATCCCATGGGGGTAATACTATCACGGTTGGCTATATTTGCTATCGTGGAAAGAACCAATGGTAGTAATGAAATACGGTCAACTGGAAGGCAAGTGCACCAAGTGGTTTAAGACTTGGGGGCAGTCCGTCCGTTGGGTCGTATAGGTTTGTACACGATGGTGGCCCTCTTACATCTTTGAATGCGCCCTTTCACATAGGGGTCGTTGCGAGTATCGAACCCGAAGCCGAGTAAACACTGTCCGGGCCGGTTCTCAGCCTACTGTGAGCACCCTCTAGTTTGCAGATATGACATGCCCCGTGGTGGCCAACTGATTTCTGCAATTGGGTGGACTACTCTGAGATCGCGTCGGTTACCACCTGGACATTGTTGAGCGGTAACCTAATGCTGACCCGACGGGGAAAGTGTGGGCGTGTGTTACAGGTAATCTTACCAACTAGTGTATATCGATTCGAATTGCCGCCCCCCACTGGATATGGAGGATTATGCTGAGCTTCACCACGGTACAACTCCATGTGACATCGTAATGGTTCTACTAAAATATTGATGAAGGAATTGGATATATGTTATTATTATTGTTTGAGTAGTTCAAGTGAGTGCTCTAGTACAGGTGCAATAACCTAGAGATAATTAGTAGGATAAAAGATGACTGCTCATCGCATCATTAAAGTAAATTCCTTTAATCAAGCATTTCTGCAAAGTAAAGCTTACCCAACTCCAGATACAGCCATGCATATCCTTGGAGTCTTTATTTTCAGTTAGACGGGTAAGTCTAGCTGAGTACATTCCCATACTCAGGGTTTATCCCGTTTGTTGCAGATGGCCAAGTATACTTCAGCTATTGTAAGCATTGTCTCTATCCTTTCGAAGGAGAAGAGGAGTAGGCCTTGAGCAAGGTCTTCTACGAGCTCATCTTTTGCTGTTGTCGGACGTGACATCGGGGGCACCCTTATCTTTTAAAACTTCAAGTTCAAAGTTTCAAACAATGTTTTATTTGGCCACAGGTGTTGTGGCGTAAGTACTACTTTTATTTGGAACAAAGTGTTGTAATAATTTTATTCGTACTTTAAGTATTTTCGTTTATTGTGGCTCGTTCGAATGTGCATACCTGAGTTTGCACGATCCTAGTTTGATATACGATTGTTAGAAATCCTTCGAGATTTCCGGACTACCGGGATTATATGGGCTCAAGTGCTTTAAGTGGCAGTTAAGTCCGCTACTTTGGTACTTGATCTCTTATAATTTGGACGGTTCCGTCACACCATGAAGGCCATGTTCTGCTGCTGGATCCGCTGAGACTGTAGCTGCAAGCGCTGTGACTCCAACTGCATAGCAAGCATCTGTCGCTGCATCTCAAAGTGTCGCTCCTCAGACTGCCTTTGTAGTTCATCCTGTCTCTGCTGGACCTGGGTGACTGCAGTCACTAAGGAACTCTGCTGCTCATTAAGACGATCGAGAATCTTCAACATCATAGTTTCTGTAGCTGACCCAGAACCACCTGCCTCAGTGTCGTGAGCCCGTGGGGGCATAGAAGGAACTGGCTGGAAGTCAACATCTGAGCTGTCAAAGGAAGTGACAACTGGGTCACCAGCCTCCTCTGTCTCTAAGTCATGAAGCTCCTGTTGCTCAATGCCTCTAATCGAATCATCCTGAGCATCAACATCATCTCTGTCAGCAGATGCAGTCCATTGCCTGACTAGTCGAAGTACTCGGTTCCCAAACCGACTATCAATAGAAGACAGGACCTTGTGTGGTGGGAAGGAGGCCGGTGATTAGTCAAGCAAAGCGCGGACTCCAGGGTTGGTTCCCTCAAGCTCCATAGCTAGGATAGAGCAAATCCAATGAGCTTAGGGAAACTGTCGTCATGCCCTCATGCCATCGGAAATCACATCCTCAATATCTGACACTAAGAAGTCTGCTATATCAAATGGTATCTGAGAAACGAGGGCCTGTAGAAGAAACTGTTGCAAGTTGGTCAAACCATCCTTGTAACCTGTGCGAGGCAGCAGTGTACGCCGTAGAACATCATTCAGGCGGCGAACAGTAGGGCGAAGCTCGGTAGGGGTACGTCTAGAACCCTCTGAGAAGGGTGGCCTGAAGAGAGGAGCAACCTCCTGAACTATCAAAGTACGGCCACCTCGAGCTCGGCGAGGCAAAGAGACACCTCTGTAGCAGTCATAGTGTGGACAGAGCTCGCCGACGGACTGGGTGAGGTGAAGTATCTCTCTGAGCCGAGTCAAATAGAGTCTGTAACGCTCTCCTCTGAAAGTATACTGAAGGAAGTTATGCTCTCGATCAACCCATACTAAAGCATAGAACTCACGGACCCACCTCTCAATGTAATTCCTGGAACGACCAAGGAGGTCGGCGAGTCCCAGAAGATACGTGAGGAAAGGTCGAATCTCCTCTCCAGCAAGCTCAACTATGCTCTCCAAAGAGCAAACCCTGTGTGGTTGAATCTGAATACAAGAGAGCTGAGCTGCCCTGTAGAAATCTTCCATGAGAGGTGTGTGCCATCCTGGTGAAGCTCGGGGGTCACGTTGATCTGGGCACCACTTCTCAAGCGGTACAAATCGAAGCTTCTTTACCTGCTTTGTTGTGAGCTCCCTCAAGTCTAGGTGAACTGACGCTGAAGCTGCCGTAGGAGCTGCTGAGGCACTCTAAGGTGACTGAGCTACCTTAGAACGAGTAACACGCCCCCAGGAAAGGGGTGCCAACGGTGTACCAAGAGCTTCTATGACGAGCTCTTGCTCTTCTGGAGCTGCCTCTGACTCGGACTGAGCAGGAGGGGTGGAAGGTAGAACCCGCGGAGGGGTGCCAAGTCTGACAGAACCTCGGCGACCACCTCGCTTTGCGCGGTCCACTGCATCTGCCACTGCTTCGGCCTTCTCGGCCTCTGAGAGCTTTCGCTTCTTCTTCTTAGGCTTCTCAACCATCTGCTTCTTCCCCTTATCATCCTTAGAAGGACGCAGAGGGGGAGGAGTGTCATCACCAGAACCACTGACACGAGCGCGAGAGCCACGAGCCATCACTGATCAACAATGAAAGCACTGCCCACTGATAGAGACCACTGCCCAAACTGACAAGTGCCAACTGATAGATCCACTGCCACAAGAATCACTGTCAAATACCTCTGTCACAAGCAACTGCCAACTGCAACGAGTCACTGAACAATCAAAACTGATAGAGGGGCTTGCCAAGCCACTGGATTGATCCTTCTGAGGCTTTGCCTCAATCCATACTCACGAGCTTTGCCCCGAGTTTTAACTGCCACTGCCGCTGCTAGATAGAATAGATAGAAGTATATAAATAAGCATATAATCGCTAGAGGTAAGATACCGTATGAAAGCAAGCATCTAGATAAGAGATAGAAAGAATTACTGCCATTGTACCTAAGGTAAGCGAGCGTATCTAATCAAAGCAATTTAAACTTCAGACCACACTCCTCAAGGTGAAATCGCCAACTGAGAATCACAATTGACATTTTGATTTAGTGAATGGGAGATTGATTGCATGGTCAAGGCATAAGAACTAAGGCATGAGATGATCAATAGCTAGTCAAAACGCTAAACACTATGATCAAGGGCATACCCTAGAAGAACAATGAAGCGCAGTTGAAGATCGAAGATGAAGGCGAATCGACAAAGAATTCCAAACCCTAGGTTTTGGTCAAGCCCTAGGAGGAAAGAACTTCAAGGTTGGCAATGGCGCGGTGGAAGGGAAATAATGGCAGGGATGGTGCGCTGGCAGGGTTGAATGGAGTAGGGGTGATGCTTGGTCGCCGGCGAGGTGGTTCCTCGGCAGCGAGCTCTGTGGTGGCGAAAGGCGGCGGTGGAGAGGGTTGGTGCTGCTGCTGCTCGGTGGGGAGGGTAAGCAGAGCAGCGAAGTGTGGTGGAGTGGCGGCGGCGCTCCGGTGAGGGGCTCACCGGCGGCGAGAGGCGTGGGCGAGGGCGCGGGTGAGCGGCGGCGATGCGGTGGCAGTTGAGGGCGGCACGGTGTACGGATGGAAGTAGAGGTAGTTGCCAGAACAGAACACACTGCGGGGGGGTTTTGCGCAAAAAATTCGAGCGTCGGACCACTCGTCATGGTCCGACGGGGGGTCCGACAGGGTGGTCCGACGAATTTAGAAGAAATTAGATCCAATGCAGGGAGCACCCGACCTCCAGACTAGCGCTTCGGACGAAGCAACAGACTAGTCTGACGGTCCTTTGACTGGATGGTTGACCGCTGACTGAGGCACCGGACCTTTCGGCTATGGTCCGGAGGAGCGTCGGACGGGTGGTCCGACGAATTTTGCTGAACTGGACTTTTTATGCAAGGAGGGTCAAGGCACCGGACCACTAAGCGTCGGACCAAGCCGAGTGGTCCGGAGGGTAGTCCAGAGCTCAATTTTGCTTTGAATTTTCCTATTTTTCTCTCCAATCTTTTCTCTTAGCCAAGTACCAACACAAAAGAGTAGAAAGAAACACTTGTTGGACTTAGCATAAGAACCATCTCTCAAACCCTCAATTTAGAAATAGTTTGCCATAGGCTAGAATTAGTTTTCATAAGAAAATAGATTGACAAAGCACCAAGGATCACCAAAGGGGCACAAGAGGGGTATTAGCTACAGCTAGAGCTTTGAATGCTCCCCTAAGTGACGAACCTAGAGGATGATCAAGCTTAACCGAAAAGAAATGACAAAGCAACACACATGCATATGCTATGCAATACGGAATTTGAATCTAGGTTGCTTGCAAGTTTAAACCGCGGTTAAGCTTTGTCACACTCTTTGAGGGCGGTTATCTCAACTGTGTTAGCCAAGCCTATGTGCATTACTATAGATTAAACATGATTATATTACATATGGATGCATGGTTCACACAATCTCATTTTTTAGTGAAGTTTGAGTGATCAAGCACATTCAACTCGCTTCTCAACCTACAAAAGGTTGTTTCATCGAGTGGTTTAGTGAAGATATCCGCCAAGACTAGCATAGGTGGTAGGGCCAAATAGATCCATGTGTAGTAACTCTAGGACTCTTGAGGTAGACATGAAAGCTTTGGTTGGATGAGTGTTTGCCACTTGCTTGTCGGCTTGACAAACACTACACAATTTATCCTTCTCAAATATCACATCCTTGATTCCTCTAACCATCTCCTTCTTGACAAGCTTCTTCAAGGTTGACATGCCCACATGTGCTAATCTTCTATGCCATAGCCAACCCAAAGAATTCTTGGAGAATAGACAAGTTTGCAAGCTAGCTTCATTTGAGGTGAAGTCCACTAAGTAGAGATTATTGTGCCGAAACCCTTTGAATATCAAGGATGAATCATCAATCTTGGTCACAACTACCTCATTTGGAGTGAAGAGACATTGAAACCCGAGATCACAAAGTTGACCAACCGATAGCAAATTGAAGCTTAATGATTGTACTAGCAAGACATTTGAAATTGATTGATCTTGGGAGATAGCCACTTTGCCTAAGCCTTGAACTTTGCCCTTTGAATTATCCCCAAAAGTAATCTTGTCTTGATTTGCACAATCCTCATAAAGTGTGGTGAACATCCAGGGGTCGCCGGTCATATGTTGAGTGCAACCACTATCAATTACTCAATGGCTCTCACCGGTCTTGTAGTTCACCTACACACAAGCAACTTGGAGTTAAGCTTGTTTTTTGGGAACCCCCTTAGTGCGGGGCCCCATTGCCTTGTCAACCAACTCCTTAGTAACCCAAAGAACCATAGGCTTGTTCTTCATTGATGGACCAAGAAACACTACTAGCGGTCTACCCTTAGAATCCCTGTTGATGACAAAGTGAGCATTATGAGCAAATGGCCTAGCATGCTTGGGCAAGGTCTTGGGAAGTGGTGTCTTGCATTGGAACTCTAGGTGACCAACTTGTCCACATCCAAAGTATCTTCTTGGCTTGGGCTTTGAGTACTCTTGATTGTAGCCATTGTACTTGTTCTTGTAGTAGTTCTTGGCCTCAATCTTGACCTTTGTCTTCATGACTTGGTTCTCCTTGAACCCAACTCCGGTCTTGTCATTCTTCATGATCGTGCTCATCAAGAGCTCACTTTGAAGGTTGTGGCCCTTGGTGAACTTCTCAAGGCCACTTGTAAGCTTTGTCTTGTCATTCTTGAGCTTGGCAATTTCTTCTCTAAGAGAGGTGATCAAGGTGATAGCATCCTTGTCTTCTTCTTGATCCGGCTTGATGACAATTGGCTTGTTTGACTTGAGAGTAATTAGCTCTTCCTTGAGCTTTAAGTTTTCTTCTCTCATTTTGACATAGTCATCATACTTGTTGGCTTCAACAACTCTCTTGCCCTTGCACTTAGCACTTTTATCAAGAGCCACATCATCAATCAAGATATCACAAGAGGTAGCACTTGCACACTTAGCACACGGGTTAGTAGCAACATGTGTAGCAAGATCTTGAGTAAGCAATTCATTTGGTACCACTAGTGTGCCATGATCACTTTTCACTTGGTTGTAGTCATTTTTTAGCAAGTTATACCTTGTATGGAGCCCTTGGGATGACCTCTCAAGCTTATCATGTTTCTCATTAGCTTGCCTAAGAGAGGCTTTGAGCTCCCTAGTGCTAGATGTGAGAGAATTGATCTCAAGCTTTAAATCATCATTAGCACTATACAAGGCATCAAGCTTAGCATGCAAGTTGTCTTTGATCTCAAAGTTTGTCATTTTTACCCTTATACTTCCTTATGATGCTAGAGTACTTGTTGTAAATTTTAATTAGCTCATCATAGGATGGTGTGTCATCATCATCACTTTCACTACCACTTGAGTCACCACTATCATCATCATCCACTTTTTGTACCTTCTTGTCACCTTTAGCCATGAGGAATAGGTGTGTTGAGGATGAGCCCGGCGATGAAGGAGGAGGTGGTGGTGGAAGGGAAGAACCAATCACTAAAGCGCCCACCTTCTCATCTTCACTTTCATCATCGGAGGAGGCACTAGTGTCCTCAATGTCGGTGAGCCAATCACCCACAATGTAAGCTTTGTCATCCTTCTTCTTCTTGTGGAAGTCGAAGTTCTTCTTCTTCTTGTATGGCTTGTGTTGCTTCTTGTCATCATCATTTGAGTCATCATTGTCACCCTTGTTCTTGTTGAAGTTCTTGAACTTGTTGTTCTTGAATTTGTCTTTCTTCTCTTCGGGGCAAGTATGAGCTAGATGACCAAGAGTGTCGCAATTGTAGCACTTCATTTGGGAGATTAACTTCCTTGAAGAGCTTGTGAAGAATTTCTTCTTCTTTGAGTCAAACTTGACTCCATTCTTGTTTAGCCTCTTCAACATCTTGGTGGTCTTCTTCACCATAAGAGCGATGTTGTCTTCATCATCATCATCACTTGCATTTTCAATGACATATTGAATCTTGCACTTCTCCTTAGAAGATGCCTTGAGAGCCAAGTCCTTCTTCTCCTCCTTCTCTTTCTTCTTGGAGGAGGATGAACTTCCATCATTGATCTTCATGTACATCTCATAAGCATTGATCTTACCCAACACTTGTGTTGGTGTAGTTGCGGAGAGATCGCTTTGATGAAGGAGTGACGATATGGCTATACTTGTCTATTGGTATGACACAAAGTATCTTGCGCACCACATCGACCGGTGTCATTTGGGTGAGCCCAAGGCCATTCAACTCCTCTACAAGCACATTCAAGTAAGAATACATTTCATTAGCATTTTCATGAGGTAGCATGGTAAAAGAGTTCATCTTAGCAATGATGAGGTGATAGCGCTCTTCTCTTTCACATTTGGTGCCCTCGTGTAGAGCATAAATGTTTGTCCAAATCTCATGGGTGGTTTTGCAATTCCGCACACGGTTGAACACATCCTTGCAAATGCCAGGAAAAAGAATATTCTTCGCCTTAGCCTTGTTCTTCTCAAAGAAGGGATCCTCGGCGAACACCGATCCGCCTATGGTGGCGGCTTTGTGAACGCCGATATCCACGGCCTCAAGGTAGGCCTCCATCCGTACTTTCCAATAAGGAAAGTCATCCCCATCAAACATGGGTGGCGGTCCATCCCCATGGGATATCTTGCTCTAGGCAGTGAAGCCTAATTTAGAGCAACCTTGCTCTGATACCAATTGAAAGGATCAAGATGCCTAAGAGGGGGGGTTGAATTGGGTTTGTTTTAAATTTCTAAAGCAAATATGAAAACCTATCAAATGTCAATCACCCCCTAGTGCCTATCGGTCGTGTGTCCTAGCTAGAAAGCGGTAGCAGTTCATTGAAAAGAAGGACAACCTAAGCAATTCTAGTAGGAGAAGAATGAACAAGACGGAAAGTAATGCGGAAATGTAAAGAGCTAGGGAAAAGGAATTCTCTTTGACGCAGCGATGTTTTCCCGAGGTATCGAGGTGTCGACACACCCCCATAGTTCTCGTTGGAGCACCTCGCAAGGGATCGCTCCCCTCAATCCCGCGAAGGGATGAGTGCTCTCTACGGGCTGATTCTTTGCCACTCCGGCTTGGTGAATCGCCCACAACCGATCACAAAAGCTTGGAGAAGAGCCGCCGACAATCTTCCAGCGACCACTTCCTTCGAACACCACCAAACCGTCTAGGTGCTATCGAACACCAAAAGTAACAAGCACAAGACCTTCACTTGACCAACTCAAGGCTAGGAAGGTGGATGGATGCACACAAGTCACTCCTAATCACCTTCACTTGACCAACTCAAGGCTAGAAAGGTGGATGGATGCACACAAGTCACTCCTAATCACTATAGGAGGGAAGAATAAGATGGAATCTCTCAAATCTCTCCCTCACTAGGCACTTGGCTCTCCAAGAACTCTTTCCAAGGTTCTCCAGGTGTAACACAGGCCAAGAGAGCTCCTAAGGACGAAGAGGGCAACTATAAATAGTCCCCACCTCCATAACTAGCCGTTTCTTACTTTTTCCACTTTCTACGAAGGCACCGGACTAGTCCGGAGCACATACCACCGGACTAAAGCAACTGGTCCGGAGCTCACTCGTAGTTCAAACTTTGCTGGAAAACAGGCACCGTCGGACCACTCGCTATGGTCCGACGCCCAGGTCCGGAGCCAGGGTGCTCACTGAGTTGAAAACTCAACTGAGCTTGGTACCACCGGACTACTCGCTATAGTCCGGTGCCCTGGTCCGACGCAGAGGTCCGGAGCCAGGGTGCTTACTGAGTTGGAAACTCCAACTGCCTTAGAGCATCGGACTAGCCGTCGGACTAGTCCAAAGCCTTCTCCGAGGCTCTCTTTCTCTGACATGGACCACCGGACCACTCGCCTATAGTCAAGAGCACTTCTGGACAGGTGGTCCGAAGCTTTGTCCCTGAAAACTTGCCTAAGTCAAGGACCATCGGACCACTCTCCTTGGTCCGACGCCTCCTAGGCAGACTGGTCTGGAGCCTCTTTCTCCCTCTATTTCAACTCTTTTCACTAAGACTCTTGAAGGGGTTTTGCTCCTACCAACTTAAGACATACCAAGGGATTATAGCAGGGTCTCTAGGACTAGTTGTGACAAGTGTGCATACACTAACTTTTCTAAACTCTCCTAGATCAAGCTACTAATCTCATACCCCCTTTATAATACGGTTAAAGGAAAAATAAAAGTCCTAGCTATACTTAGTGCCCTTCTCAACCTTATGGCACTAAGGACTAGCCTAGTCTTCAACTTGTATCTCCATCCTTTGAAACCGGAACGATTTCCATCTTGGGACATGAATATCCATTAAGCCCATTCTTAGCATCACTAATGACCTAACTTATAATGACTTTGCCTCTGCAAAACACACGTTAGTCATAGTGACCTAGCATTGTCGTTAATCGCCTAAACACAAGGGACCATGATTCTTCACTCACCCTGACCCTTAGTGAGAGCGACCGATCCATAGGCAACGGATGATCTGTTCTACAACTAAATAAATCCCATGATGTATGTAGTGTCTCTTCATATGCATCTGGTGTACAAAACTTGTACCTTTCTCAGCTTCTCTATTAATGAAAAGAATATCTATATGTAATAACCGATACAGAAAAGAACAAATTAGTGAATGCCCACATGTAATCTACTACTATCTTCTGAAAGTAAATATCAATTCCTTATGTTCAAAGTCGCTGTCCTCGACGCAACAATGGCCCAATCATCTCAAGAACTCCTTTCAGATCGTTGAGAAGCGGGCAAGATACTGAAGCCATTACCAGCCATTTGCTTGCTTGCTTGATGCTTGCTTGCTAACTTGTTCTGCATTCGGCAAGCTATTGACCCTGAAGATTCCACAAGAATGGGTCGCTACATGAACAAAGGGTCAGCTGATATCTTCGACTCAACACCCTGAGCAACCTCTTCATCTTTTGTCCTGTCCAGAGGTGCCCTCAATGTCCTCCATAAGTTCTTCAGTGTTCTCTCCGAGGAGTGGGCCAACAGTATCATCATGGCTTGTGGAATCCGAATCAGAAGTTACAACAATATTTGCATGATCTTGACTTCCAGACCCGCTCTCCAAAGCCTCATCCTGTTGTCTTGCGCCTGGCTCAGAGATTAATATAATAGAACTTGATTGGTCTTGGACGCTAGATTCTACTGCAGATTCACCATTATGCTCACGACTTTCAGAAGTCTGCTCTATAAAGCTATCCTCTTCATCAGAGTATGCTATACCAAGTTTCTGTGCATGAGTCAATCCTGGACAAACTCCCTATCAAAAA
>CM039137.1:11718262-11851133 GCA_022036555.1 Microstegium vimineum | reverse complement strand
TTTAAAATTACGTGACACTATATGAGACCACTTATAGGACAAGGCCGTGGGACCCAGCACCTAGCAAGGGGAGGGCGACCAAAGGGCGCGGTTGTCGTGCTGAGTCGTCTGGCGGGGTTGAAAGCAGGGCGTTGGCGGTAGCCGGTAGGCGTCAGAGCTGGAGGACAGTGGGTGGCGCCCCAACAGTTGATAGTGTAAGTGAAGTGAGAGAGTGACTAATTGAGAGTGATGAGATGGGAATTAGGGTTTGTTTAGATGGCCTTTGGTCTTTTGCCTTTTGAGCAAGATATATATATATATATATATATATATATATATATATATATATGGCGGAGAAACATGGAGTTTAGTAGAAAGTTCTAATCAAACACGGAATTCATCAAACACGGGCGGAGAAATACATGTCTTATTTCCATTCCGTGAACTTTCTCCCACTATTTTTTTTATTTTATTTTCTAAAAATTCAAAAAACAGGCCGATGAGATAAAAAAAACGAGCGGTTCGAATGATTTTTTTTTTGTTTTCAACCCTACCTAGTAGCTAACTCAAGATCCAAACGAAGTGGCATGTCTCAAAGGTGCCATGCCCAATGCTCACCCGATTGGTCGGTCAATCTAAATCGGTGTGATATGCACCGACTCAACTTTGTTCGCAACTTCAGAACACTACTCGCCCCTAGAGCCTCGCACAATCGCATCATCGCACACAGCGCAACAGCACCAACACTGTGCGCTCCCCTCGCCTCCTGAAGTCTCGATTCCACCCCTCTAGCTTTGAGGTCAAAGGAGGGACACATATCTCCAATCCACGTCTTGATGAGACAATCGCAACTCACTAGCCTCAAAGGAAAAATGCGGATATTTAACTATTTACCATCCTTTTGAACGACACTCCTCCATTTGTCAATTTTACATAGACTCTTATACATTTGCCACACGAAATAGTAAACCTCCTACGTTTTTACCACTTTTCTAATGTAGCATGCCATGTTGGCAAGCCAGCTTGGCAGCACCATGGAAGCGCTAATGTCCCACGAGAAAAGACCTATTTACCCCTATTGTTTCTCTCTCGACTCGTTGACATGCATGTGGGCCCACGTGTCAGGTCCTCCTTCAACCTCTAGCCATATGCATCACCCCGCACCCAGGGGACGGGAGGATCGAGCTCATGGGGACCGCATCCTCGGCGCAGTTGCTTGGGTGTGTGGCATCGCTCGAGGCGGCTAGGACCAGTGCGGTGATGAAGATAGGAGGAAGAAGACATGCCCGGGCGGAGCTGGCCCGCGGTGGTTCGGGTGGAGCTGGCACATAGTGGAGCCTCCACGCTCGTGGCGGAGCTTGCGTGCAGCGCACCCGCACCCACGGCGCTGCTTGAGCTTGTGTAAAATTGACAAACGAATGATGAAGTTAAATATGACAAGTAGTTAAATATCTCGAAAAGAAAAGGGTCCCAGGATAAAAACACCACGCCACAAGCTCACATCCATCGCCTACAGTAAAGATGGCAAGCAGTTAAATATCTCGAAAACAAAAGGGTCCGAGGATAAAAACACCACGCCACAAGCCCACAACCATCGTGAGAACTTGAAACGGCAATAAAGCGTGACGAGCTGAGAGGGAGGTGAGAGTCCAGCGGAGCGGAGCAGAGGCGAGGCGAGGCAGCAACAGTCCAACACGCGTGAAACCCAATCCATTCGAGCCCTGAGCAATTCTCCATTCTCCACTGAACCCTAGCCACCACAGAAATCATCAGCAGATCGCACAAATGTACAAGTCGCGGCTGCAGGAGCTGTGCCAGAAGCGGCGATGGGCGCCGCCGCTGTACGAGCCTACCCGCGAGGGTCCTGCCCACGCGCCGCTGTTCCGCGCCTCTGTCGTCGTCAATGGCGAGAGGTTCAGCTCCCCGGATGAAGGGGAGAGGTCAGTCAAGGAGGCGTACAACCTCGCTGCCATGGCCGCCTTCGATAACCTCAGCGCGCTCCCGGCCGCGGCCCCTGCCCCTGCCCCTGCCCCTGCCCCGGCTGCTCCAACGCCGCCGCCGCCCGGTGAGCTATCAGCTTGTCCCCTTACGATTTGGGATCAAATAAGTTTTTTGTTCCTCGAATTATCACCGTCTTCTCGGTGGAATTTCCCTCCGTGTGAAAACCTCATGCTATTAACTTCTTTTCCTTTCGGAAAACATTCTGTTTTCTTAAAACAATTGAAAATAATTTCTTTCCATGGATGATTGCGTGGTAGCATTGGATTTTCGCACCCTTCTCGTTGTTTTGAGTTCCTTACGAGGTTCATTTAAGTGGATGTGTTTGGAGGTGGCGCCGGTGCCTGAATGGGTACGAACCACTCCAAGGTTTAAGCATCTGCCTAGCCTTTGAAATTAATCTTACCAAATGAACTGAAGAAGAGTTAAACTTACTAGCATTTGAAGTATTTACAGGTGAATTTTACTAGCATTATTGTTGCAACAGAGGAGATTGATCCCTATTTTTCTAATAGTACTAGTGCAATGTTAGTATTGGTGGGAAGCATTCAGTGGCGGAGGCAGGAATATTTTCTAGGTGTGGCGGGTTTATAAAAATTAAACATGTGTAATATAACTAGTAATTATACAAGAACACACTAGAGGATTATCTAAATCTGTATATTACTAGTTTACTACGTGATCAGCAAATATAAAAGGAATCCAAATGTAAAGCATTAACACATTAAATGCCTCACTAAATAAAGCTTGTCGTTGGAACAAATACATATCCACAGCGTTAATAAATCAGATTTAGAAATTAGAATACAATGAGAAAGAGGAAGAGACGCGAGACAAGTAGGCAGAGGCACCGAGTAGATGAGCCCTAGCTTCCCTTCCTCTCTGTGCGTTCTGGTAATCAATGCCATGAGGCCCATCAAGAGGATTAGCGGGTGCGGAGGAGCGGAGCCCATCAGGCCTAGCTAGCTTCCTGCTTAGTATAAGTGCGTATGATACAGGTATATGTATGTATTTCAAATATATAATATATATATTCTGTATTTTTTTTTTCTAGGTATGGCGGCCGCCAAGGCTCGCCAGATACCTGCCTCCGCCACTGGAAGCATTCATGTAGGTAGATAGGCTCACAAGCACACTTTACACTTTGATTTTGTATTGACTGCACTTGATTTTCCCACCCTTATCGTCAGTTTGAGTTCCGTATGAGGCACGTTTAATTGTTTCGAGGTGGTGTGGGTGCTTGAATCAGTAGGAACCCTTCAAGGTTGCATCTGCCTAGCTTTTGAAATTAATCTTACCAGTTTAACTGAAGAAAACTTGAACTTATTAGCAATCCAAGTATTTACAGGTGAATTGTACTAGCATTATTGTTCCAATAGAGGAAAATGATCCCTGTTTGTCTAATGCTACTAGTACAATAGTATTATTGGTAGGAAGCATTCATGTAGGTAGGTAGGTTCACCAGCACACTTTACTCTTTGATTTTGTATTGATTGCACATGATTTTTGCAAGGACTTCGTGCGATTCTTGTAGCTACTGGACCCTGAAGATAAACTTCTGGTTGTGTATAATGGATATAGCAGAAGTACCACGTGAGTCACTATGTACATAATGTACTGCTCAGAGGTTATGTTGAACTCATTTAAGAAATGCAGGAGAAGCTGTCTGTAGGTTTTAGCAAATCGTTTATACGGTTGCATCTCAGGACTATTCATCATATGGTCCATATGTCATTCCTAACTCCGCCTATGGTGGGGGGCCTATAGTGTTCAGGTCCCAAGCCTGATAAAGGACAAGGGTTGTGGTAGGCTTGGTGTTCCAATGTAAAAACTAGCTACTAATTTGGAGATGAAACCCAAAGAAATCCTGTTGGGGCGTAAACCTCTTAGCGACACGCCATGTCAGAACCCGGGTATGGTGTTAAATAAGCAAGGGCCGGGTCGTCAATTGACATGGGGAGAGGCAATAAAAAGAGACTTAAAAGGTTAGGATATCCCTAGAGATCTATGTTTGGATAGGAGTGCTTCAAAAGCAGCTATTGACATGCCTGAACTGTGACTAGGGGCTCCTGTTGAGTTTCAACTCTAGCCTACCCCAACTTGCTTGGGACTGAAACGCTTTGTTGTTGTTGTTGTTGTTGTTGTTGCTGTTGTTGTTGTTGTTTATCCATATGTCATTCCTAGAAACTTGTTATTATTTTCTATTCTTTTTATGGTATGATTAGTTGATTTGTCGTTTACCTATGTCCCTATATTTATTCTCTGTATAAAGATCCTTTTTTCATGCAGTAGAGCGTTTTCCGCTCATCCAAAAGAGGAAATTTCTTTTTGCTTTATCTGTCACACTCAGTATTCTCTTTTTTAATGTAGAGACCCAGCTTTCTTACAAGAGCCAGTTACAAATTTATGCTCAGAAGCGAGGCAAACTCCTGCCTTTGTATCGTCCCATTCAGGGAGGTTCTCTTCGTGCACCTCTATTCAAGTCAGAAGTAACCATAGATGGTCAAACATTTGAGAGCCCAGAGTACTGTCGCACATTGAAGGAAGCTGAAGCAGCTGCTGCAAAAGTTGCTCTGATGTCTTTACCTCAAGAAGCAAGCCCAACACAGGAACTACAGGTTGGTCCATTTCTTTTCCTTTTCACTTCTGGAGAATTAAGTTAGCACAAACCTCACCTATTTATGATAACAGATACACTCTTCAGCATATATGTGCACTGTCAGTTAATATTCAGCAAACCAAGTTTGGATTGTCCAGTACATCTGGGATCAATATTGATTCATACTGATAAAAATGAATTCTGAATTGGGAACGACTAATACGCTTAGACATATGTTAAATATCTGCAAATGTATGTAATCGCATGCCATCTTGTACCCTCTTGGGGCAAATAAGTCAAATCCTTGTGAAGTTAAGGCCGCTGTTAGTCTTTGTGTCCTTTTCCCCTTTTCTTTTTAACTTGATCATGTATGAAAGATGTCCATCATTTCATTTAGAAGAAAGAAAGTACATGGGTTCTTAACAAAAAAAGAAAAGACATGGGTTGGATAGAAAATCTTCTTCCCGAGAGGAAAGCCAACACACACGGAAAACCATAACACTGGCACAACAAAATCTGAGAATCATTCCATACCCATACCCCTAGCACAAACCATACACTTAGGGCGTGTTTGGAACACGGCCTCCCAGGCAGCTACCTGCCAGGCAGACGATCCTAGCCAGTCACACGAAATTGGACTCCTGCTGATGCTGCCTCGGCCAGGCAAGAATCTCACGCCATCATCCAAACAGACCTTAGTCCTTGTGTCTTGCATTCCTGGTAAAGGTATTACTGTATTAGTTGTGCTAAAACCTGAAGAAGTTGCTTCCATTCCATTCTATTTCTGCTTGCTAAGAAAATGTTGGTCTTGTTACTAATTTTGCGTAATTGCTGTTGTTTTTTTTTGTTGGGGTTCATCTCTAGCCTATCTTACTTGCTTTGGGTTTGTTCTATAGATTGAAATGGTAATCCAGCATTCCAGCTGTGCAGATACTAGGGTTTAGCTGAACACTGTTAGGAATTCCAGTAACAGTTGTTGAACTGTGATCCACTTACCATGTTAGGTACCAAGCATGTGTCGTCATGCTTTATCTGCTTCTACAACTTCCACTAACATCTGTTGTTGCCTATTCGGTATCATTTTTGAACCAACGTTCACCTTTTCTAAAAAAAATGTGAGAGTAGCAATGAGCAGTAAACTCTGAAAAGTATCTCAAACAGTTTTGTGGTCAAGTTGCAGAAATTTGAGCTTTGCCATTGAGGTGCCTATGAGCTAGCCTGAAGCAAGGTTCATAAAACAAGATAACAGTTTGTTATAAATTGGGTTACATGCGATGTATTCCTTAATGTTCTGTAATGTTTATAAAGAAAAGATAACGGTTTGTCACTATGCATCTGTTTCTATGGATCAAATGTTCTATAGATTCTAAAAGGTCAACCAAAAAAATTATTTTAAGATATATGATAAATTTAGTTATACAAATTTGATGGATCATTCTACCTTTTACAGCTTCCATCAGTATCCTATAAGAATCTTCTACAAGAACTATTTCAGAAACAAGGCTTTCCCTTGCCTATCTATGATACAGCTTCGGTTGTCGTGAACTATTCTGCTGTCTTCATATCAACTGTGGAAATTCAAGGTGCAACTTTTCGTGGAGAGCCAGGGAACACTAAAAAGCAAGCAGAGATGAATGCTGCGAAGGTTGCTTTTCAACATTTCAAAGACAGTAAGTCGCTAAGCTACTGACATAGTTTCCTTCACATCAAGTAAAAACTTGCCTACCATAGCAATAGATTTGCATTATCTTTTCTATCCATTACATGAGATCAATGATGGCGTTTCTGTTTTGAAGCTTCATTCTTATTAAAGGTCAACTTCTTGTTCTGTCAATTATGATTACAATTCTCCGATGTGTTGTATGTATTAAGAACTGTTATTTCTCTGATAATCTAATACTCCCATGTAGGAGTTAATATATACCGAAAATTTTCCTCTTAGGAAAAGGGTGAGAAATTCTTAAGGCAACTAAATTTTGAACCTCTTCACATGTACGGATGGGAGTAGGAACTCCTATTTGACTAGTTATTGTCAAGACTTGCCTAGTTCATTCTTGATAGTTTATCTGTTTACAGATTTATACTGCTTAGCATTTGAATTAAAGTAGACTGACAACCTTACTATTCTGACCCTTGGTTACGATGTTTGAATATTCTGACCCTTGGTTAGGATGTTTCTTCATTTGATAACAACACAGATCTGAAACTAAAACAAAGTTTTATGTTAATCATGTCAGATGGCTGAAAGAATTGGCAGCATAATTGCTTTTGACCATGAAACCTACTGCTTAGCATTTGAATTAAAGTAGACTGACAACCTTACTATTCTGACCCTTGGTTACGATGTTTGAATATTCTGACCCTTGGTTAGGATGTTTCTTCATTTGATAACAACACAGATCTGAAACTAAAACAAAGTTTTATGTTAATCATGTCAGATGGCTGAAAGAATTGGCAGCATAATTGCTTTTGACCATGAAACTTTATTGACTACACTTAATGTAAAAAATGAAATTTCTTCAGAAAAAGGAACTTTAGAATGCACTGTTATCACACTCTGTATTCGATCAATAAAAATGAACTTTTAATTACTTGGAGCCTTGATTGATGACACATTTGGCAGTGCATCTTTGCCATCCACGATATCACTGTCTTCCTCACCAGCAGTCCAGTATGCCCTCTACACTGCAAGCTCTTAGGATGTCTGAGGATAAACGCTCTTCTTTCCTCCTTTGTTTAGATCTCTTTTCTTGATTTTCTGGCTGCCAAGTGGCTCTCTCAGCCTCTTGGGTGGTTTTTGTCCTGTTTGCTTCCTTGTACAGCCCCCCCCCCCCCCCCCCCCCCCCCCCTTTTTTTTTAATCTCAGTGGGGGTTTCCCCTGCTGTATTTTACGCTCAAAAAATAAAGTATGCCCTCTACAGGGGCATGGGCATCACCAACTTCAACCTAAAGCAAAAAAATGAGGTTACACCGTCACCCATAGAAGCACAGAACATGGCCAAAATGACAAATATATCCATATACTGAAAACCATTTAAGGATTGCTAGAAAGGCATAAGTAGTTACCGCATTGACAGTACGTCAGTACATGTCAGCAGTACAGAGCACAGCAGCAAAGGGATAGTCAGGGTAGGTCCTCGTCAACCTTGAAGGTTCTTTCTGTAGTTCTTTGTCATCAGCAGTAGCTTCTACTGTATATTTATTTCATGCCTTTGCAGATTTTTTTATAAGCTTGTGCTGCATATTGAGAGGCCCTCGTGCACTCAGGGGCAGGTTCTTCATCAACCTTTGAGGCTCCTTCTGTCTCATCCAGTAGCTTCTACTGTATATTTATTTTCTGCCTTTACAGATTTCTTTTTCTCGGAAGTCTTCCAAATCATGGAGCGAGAGGCAGGCCAAAGTGTAGTGGACGATTCCAGTTTTGTCTTAATAGGAGTAAAGATTACCTCTCACTCACATGCTGGTCGCACATCATCAATGATGTACTCCCTCCATTTCAAATTATAAGTCGTTTGGGCTTTTTTAGATACATATAGTAAGATCTTTGTATCTTATTAGACATAGTGTATATCTAGATACATAGTAAAAAGCCATGTACCTAGAAAAAACAGAAATATTTATAATTTGGAATAGAGGGAGTAAAAAAAAGTTAGTTCATTGGTTTAGCCTTAGCTCTCAGGGTTAGGGATGCATATTGTGATGTCATAGTGGCTGTACTGCTGCTATTTACCCTCTAAAACACATTTAGATCATATTTATTTTAATCAGTTGGTCAATGTTATAACCACTGAGAGGTAATAGTATGAACTAGTAGAATGTTCCCTGCTATGAAGCACATGTTAAGTTCAACTTTGCCTGATTAACTTTTGGCTGGTCATATTTATTCTGCATCTGATGTCCATAATACTGTCCATTGCACGTCTATATAATGCAACCCTTGCAAGTTTCTTTTTGTGTGTACTTGCCATTTGCTGATGTGGGTTTTCTCTGTATTAACTTGATTCTCATTCATTCGTTCATTTACTCATGGTATGTTCATGTGCAGTAAATCATGGTGCTGGATCAGCTGGCTCTACTAACCCACTTCCTGTTGCTGCTACAACACAGTTTCTTGATGGAAACACTCTATCTGCAAAGCTGGAAGTTAATAAATCACTCCTTGCAGAGCCAAGCACAAAAGTTGAAGCAATGTATTCATCTACAGAAGTTGACAAACTGCCCCTTCCAGGGCCAAGCATGGATATTGAAGTAATGGACTCAACTCTGGAGGGTGATAAACTGTCCCCTCCAGAGCAAAGCATGGATATTGAAGTTCTGAACTCGTCTCTGAAAGTTGACAAACTGCACTTTCCAGAGCCAATCATAGAAGCGGAAGTGATCCACCCATCTCTGCAAGTTGATGAACTGCTCATACCAGAGCCAAGCACAGAAGTAGATGGCATGGACTCATCTCTAGAACACACATCAGGTGTGAATGGTCACGCAGCCCCCATAGCCCCAACCATTACCTCTAATCTAAGCGTGCCAACAGCTACCATGGCTGTCAGCAATGACAGATGCGGTTGCTACATGTCAACCAACAGAATCCAAGTCTACCCTCACCGCACTGATATGGTTATCCCGGAAGGCGCGACCATGCTTCCCATAAGTGATAATGTGTGGGTAGCTGTCAGCCTACCTTATTCCAGTAATAACTAAGGTAATCTGAACCCCACTTTATAATTTTACTGGAAGTCCATGGTTTGTTTGCTCCCACTGAATCTATTCTTTCTGTTGCCGTAACGCAGGTAGCAGGACTGTCACTTGGGAAGATTACAGCAGACAAAAGGAGAACTGATGGATGCTTTGTGATGATTATATGGCTTGTGATGCTAAGATAATATATTTCCCGTGCTGTACTAGTAATCTAGTCTAATAAGACTGCCTTAGCGCTGGACTATCATTGCCGTCCCTATTGCAGAGATTTGTGTGACTCCTATTGTATCTAGCTGAAGCTACTTGCTTAACTATGTGAGGAAATTTGAGTTATACTAGTGCTAGGTCATGACTGAAGCATAGAACATGAACTCTGAATGACTGAATGGGACCATCCGAGACATTTATCATGGTTCCTGGTTTAGCTCGTTTTCTTGCTGCCGTTTGGAATGCTTCTGGATGTTGATATGCGTCTGAGTTTGAGCATCTGCTCGATGTGGTTTGCATGCGGGCGGTAGCGATCTTATCTCGATTCGTTTTGTTCAACTCTTCCCAGCACACTTTTTTGGCAAGAGCTCTGCGTCGAAATTTTAGAGAGGATCGAATTGGTTGGAGCCTTCCTCATTTGCATAAATTGTCTCATGAAATGCTTTCCAGTTGAATGCCAAATGTTTCGCCGTGTGCAACAAATGGCTGTCTTGCCTGCCCTCTTACTGCGGCCATTGGGTGCCCCCGAATGTTCCTTCCGAAAGCACCACCACGCTCGCCTACAAATCACGGCGCCGTGACCACGCGCCGCTGCTCTCCCCAGTTCTCCACCTAGCACCGCCGCTCCCACTTCCGGCCTCGCCGGTGCGTGCATGTGCGCGCGAGGGACGGCAAGTGAGCTCGGCTCCAGCACCAATCGGCAGCATAGTGAGCTCACCCTCTCCCTCTGTCGCTGCTCCGCGGTAAGGAGAATTCCCGGCTTGCTACTTAAGCTAGCCACCACCACCACCGTCTGTTGCCTCCTCCTCCTGCTGCTCTCAGAGAGCTCTCGTTTTAGATCAGCTCCCGTGCTTCTTGGGAGAGATTTCTGCGGTGCTGTTTCTTTTTCAGCCTCGAATTAGGATTTCCATTTCCATTTCCACTTTCCAGGGTAAATCGGGGGACGCCACTGTAGTGTCCCGCCATCGGGCGTCGGCTAATTTGGCTCGATTCTGGCATTCTGGGCGGTCAGTATTTTATAATAAGACCTACTGAGACGTGTTGACTTCGTTACCATGTCATATTTTTCGTTGACCACACGACTGAATAGTTCCATCAGTTTAGTATCTTTTTATCCTTGCTGATGATTAGTGAACAGTACTCGCCGTATGCTGTCGAATTATTCTATTCTTTGCCTGCTGGAAATGGTTCTCATTCAGTCATGTCCAATGTACGTACTTCACTGTAGTGATAGTTGTACCGTGAAAACTACACCTGTGTGGACATTGATAGAGATGCTGAAACTTTGATATGTGAACACATTCTCTGTGTGGAATCATTCTTTTATGAGTGACTTAGCAAGTAAAGAAGAAACTTCTAAGGGGTTATCGATAATTTTCCCTCACGAAGATAAGGCCATCATGTGTTTTGGTACATGTCAAGGTGTGCTTCGTTCCTTGTTCGGGGGGGGGGGGGGGGGGGGGGGTACAAGTTAATTAGATCACGTCTTGAAGCACATTTCCTGTGTCTGAAAGAAAACTATTTTCTTTGTTCATACACTTGCACTTTCTTTCTGAACTGTCTGTTGATTTTGATTTATCTAATCTCTAATGTTTCATTTAGGGCCTCTTGAATTCTGTTCATGGTTCGGGGATCAAGACCATCAGGCCAAACTATTCCAAAGAAATTTTCAGACATGAGATACTCCAATATTTCCTGGACATTCCTTCTACTGCTATGTTTTGTTTCGATGGCAGATGCAGAGTACATGAAGTACAAGGATCCAAAGCAGCCTATTAACTCTAGAATCAGGGATCTTATTGGTAGGATGACCCTTGCTGCAAAAATTGGCCAAATGACACAGATAGAACGCTAGGTTGCATCTGCAAATGTCATGAAACAGTACTTTATAGGTAAGTTCTATATAAGTCCAGAATTATTCGCCGTCTTTCATATGGCTTGCTGTTTGGGTGATAAAAACAAATGAAGCCTATGGCACTCCACAGCTATAACTACCACTGTTGTATTCTTCTAAAAAAGGCTACCACTATGGCATTGTCCTATCCAAATCTGATGTTATGCAATTTCTAATGTCAAACTTTCATGCTGTTCTGAAGGAAGCATCTTAAGTGGTGGTGGAAGCGTTCCCGCTCCCCAGGCCAGTCCTGCAATTTGGGTGAACATGGTCAATGAATTCCAGAAAGGGGCCTTGTTAACACGTCTAGGAATTCCATTGATTTATGGAATTGATGCTGTTCATGGTAATAACAATGTCTACAACGCCACTTTATTCCCTCATAACATCGGGCTTGGAGCTACAAGGTACATCTCTGTTAATCTACATGCTTCATAGAAGGCCACATTTTTTTTATCATGATTTTTCTAAATCACTTTAACATACAATATATTGTTTACTACTTTACTTTGAGTTGGCTAAAAGTTTTCTGTTAGCAATTCATATCCATTTAGCAACAATAATTGCTTCTTGTTAGCAGGCTGATCATGCAAACATCGTCAAAAAAATATATGTAGCTATATCAACATCTGTATCTTTCTTGTGCTGTTAGGGATCCTGTCCTCATAAAAAGAATTGGTGAAGCAACTGCTCTTGAAGTGTGTGCGACAGGCATTCAATATACTTTTGCTCCATGTATTGCAGTAAGCACGTATAACACTGTTTTGTTGCTTCTTCTATGCAAGATCTTTGATGAAATAAATGTTCAATGGATATGGTGCTATATTCTTGTTTCACTTGAAGTTATATTGATCAGGAACTATTCTTATAGGCTTGATTTAGGTTTGCAGAGATCCAAGATGGGGTCGATGCTATGAGAGCTACAGTGAGGACCACAAGGTTGTGCAGCAGATGACAGATATTATCCTTGGTCTGCAGGGCGAGATCCCGGTCAATGATACCAAAGGAGTTCCATATGTAGCTGGGAAGTAAGATACTCTTTTTTCAGTGCTGATACAAATATTATGGTAGATACGTAAGCCAGTATGTAAGGCATTTGCATCTTTATCAAATATTTGGAAACAAATCAGCTAAGATGCCTTGATGGGCACTCTATCAGTAACTATTCTTACAACAAATATTACTTACTATTTTTGTGAATACCTCCTTCGATTGAAATTAGTTTAGGAAAACAATCATTTTTTTTTTGCGAATAACAATCAGGATTAATATCTCACAGTGTGAAAGAACTTTCTATCTTATGTCTATCCTTATACCTCAGCTTATGGCTTTTACAGGGATAAGGTTGCTGCTTGTGCTAAACACTATGTTGGTGATGGTGGAACTCATAATGGGATCAATGAGAATAACACAATCATTGATGAACATGGGCTGCTAAGCATTAACATGCCACCATATTATGACTCTATCATAAAGGGTGTTGCTACTATTATGGTTTCTTACTCAAGCCTGAATGGTGTAAAAATGCATGCCAACCATGACTTAGTCACTGGATACCTGAAATCGAAACTGCATTTTAGAGTTAGGGGTTATCTGCAGCTCCATCTACATTACTTTGCTGTGATCTAAAACTTAATTTTGGTATCTTGTTACTGCTTGCAGGGATTCGTGATATCAGACTGGCTAGGAGTAGACCGTATCACCTCACCTCCCGGCGCAAACTATACTTATTCTGTGCAAGCTGGAATCAATGCTGGCATTGATATGGTATGTGGATTTCTTTTGAAAAAATTATTGGTTACTTTAAACTAGATACTAAGGAAAATTATTGTATGCCTAGTGGGGAAGGTTTAGTGTTGCAATTGGAGGTGAATTCTAGTAGGTATTGATAACTCTGATGTATAATCAAAATAGTATTTGGTTAACCTTTTGTCATGATGATTTGTCATAGCAACAATTCAACAATTGGGACAGATATGATTGCCATAGTAATTTGTGATGAAATAAGAATGAAGTTTTTCTTTTCCACTATATGCCTTTAAAAAAAATCCTTCAACTCAACTCCAGGTCATGGTGCCATACAATTACACTGATTACATTAACGATCTGACTTCTCTCGTTCACAAGGGTGTCATCAATATGAGCAGAATTGATGATGCTGTGAGGCGTATCCTTCGAGTCAAATTTACAATGGGCCTATTTGAGAACCCTTTAGCTGATCTTAGTTTTGCAGAGCAGCTTGGAAAAAAGGTTGGTAAGCTAGTTGACAATGTTTTCTCAAGTTACATGGTGATGTTTCAAAAAAAAAAGCTACATTGTGATATAAAAAACAGCCTTTTGTGTACAGCTAGGTTGGAATTCATTCCAGATCAACCTAAAATTTTGTAACAAAATCTGGACAGGAGCATAGGGAACTGGCTAGAGAGGCTGTCAGGAAATCACTTGTTCTGTTAAAAAATGGGAACTCTCCCTATCAGCATTTCCTACCTCTCCCTAAGAGAGCTAGAAGTATCCTGGTAGCTGGAAGCCATGCTAGCAATTTGGGGTACCAGTGTGGTGGATGGTCAATCCAATGGATGGGGGGCAGTGGTGATATCACAATCGGTATGTCATTCATCATTTTAATATATATAGTTTTTAACAAAAATAGCAGGAGCTCTGCCCTTCAATTAAGAAAGGAGAAAGACCAGTATTCATTACATGAAGCTTCTTCTATATACATTTGGTTCCTTTTATATTTCAGTACAAAACAATGCAGGTGTTCATTGCATGGAGATGTAACATACATTTTATGTGCATGCTATTTTTAGTGTCTGCATATGGGTTATGGGATTCTCATGGGGATATGACCAGTGGCCAGCCTAGTAGGCCAGCAGCCGGCCCACCAAGGGGCATGGTATTGTTCACAGCACGTCAGTACCGAGGATACTGTAGCACCACTATAGTCGTTGCCTCTGTCAAGAGTCCATCTAGGTTTAGACTAGGGAACTAGAATCGGGTTTGCATGTAAGTCAAGCGAAGTCCTCCTCTAGATAAATCTAGGTTAAGACTAGGGAACTAGAATCAGGTTTGCATGTAAGTCAAGCCAAGTCCTCCTCTATATAAAATGAGAAAAGGGAGATGTAATTGTTTGGAAGTATGAGTAGTACTAAGAAGTAACCAAGGGGAAAAACCCTAAAGCTCCTTAGCCTCCAATATCCATGTCACCCTGCAGCACGCCACCGCCAGCAGCCTTGCTGCCGGACGCCCTCTGACTCCCTCCTCTGGCTGTAGTTTCCTTCTCCTCCTTCTCCTACACTTCTGCTTCTAATTTGCCTCTAATTCCCCGATTTTATCCTAATCCCCTCCAACAGAGCTATAACCCTGACAGGGATACACTAAATTGCCAAGTAAACCTAAGGGCAGCTGTAGTGGTGGTTCGGTTCAATCTGACAGAAGAGAGCCACATAATCCAACTGGAGAGTCGACTCCCAAGCTAAAACTAGCGGTGCTCACATTAAAAGTAAAATAATCATGCCAAATTCCTTCCCAACCTCCTGTGCTCGTTTTTTATTCGTAAGAGAGTATAGTGCAGCGGCTCCGGCTTCGGATGGGTATGCCTGCGCTGTTTTTTATTCATGAGTTGGCTCCCAAATACAAGTCGATTCTTCTCTCCTCGCGATGCATCGATTTCTCCGACGGTGATGAGTCGCTCTGGGCAGTCCACGTAGGACGACGAGTCGATTCATGAGCTTGTACTGTAGTTATTTTTCCGTGCAGTTAGGTACATTTTTAACATGGGCTAAAGCTGCATTTGCATATTTAGAAGGTGGTATTCATAACTGCAAACACTAAAAGCAAACATGACCATATTCATACTTCAGATGCATCACAACTGAGCAACTCGTTTGCCTCTAGCTTTTGAGCTCAGAAATTACTAAATCTAGCGGGTAAACTTAATTCATACGGGATAAGCACATAGATCCAGAGAGAGAGGGAAAGGGAGAAGGAGAGGAGCGTACCCTCGGGCTTGATGGAGGACGAGCCGTCCATGGCGTCGGGGTTGAAGCAGGGATGGAGAGGGATCCGAGGCAGTCGTGTTCCCTGGCGGCGGCACGGCTCCCCAGGTGTGATGAAGAGGCGGCGGCGTGGCCCAGTGGTGGAGCTTTCCGTCGCTGGCAGCGCTCCCTCTGGATTGTATTAGGGTTTAGGTGTCGATGGGGTTACTGTGGCTTGGCGTCGAACTCTGTGTTGCGAGTCGTCGGCTCCCACCTGTCTTTATAGTGCAGTGTGATGGAGGCCCACCAACCATATAGGGTTGGGCGTCCCCGATCAGGGTGCGAGTTCAAGGCCCAAGTGGTTTTTGGGGCCAACTTAGTTAAGAGATCAATCCCAACAATAGGATCCTTGATCCTACCCCGGATGCGTAGTACGTAGGGATCAAAGACGAGAGGTTGTGGCTTGATCTCACGGCAGCGGCATGGAACCGTGGCGGTGTGAGGAAGAGGCGGCTTGCTCCTGCGTGCCCTAGGGCGTGCGTGAGGGAGAGAGCCCGGAGGTTGGAGGGTCATGTAGATGGCCCTTGAGGCCAGGCTGTTAGAACCAGGCCGGCTCGTCGAGCCGGTGCCCCTAGGTTCGTTGGAGCTGGCCCGGCTCGTCGTACCCGACAACCGGTGCCGCTCCGGCCCAAGCCACAACATAGCTTTGAACCTAACTCAATCCAAAAGACTAGCCTGATGAGTGAGGATCACCCCGCCTTATATGTTGTGCTTTCCCACCATCAAGTACCGATATGAGACTAACCCCAACAATCTCCTCCGTAGTCACACATCGGTCCCAACTCTTCAACTCACACAACCATGTGGCCAAGACGTTGTCCAGACAGGGTGCCCCCGCCAGTATGTGTCTGTCGAGATTCACACAACCGTGTGGCCAAGACGTTGTCTAGACAGGGTGCCCCGCTAGTATGTGCCTGTCGAGATTTGTTGCGGGTCCATGGACTGACTCTGATACCAAATGTTAGAAGTTAGAACCAGACCCGACTCGCTGAGCCGACGCCCTAGGTTCGTTGGAGCCGGCCCGGCTCGTCGTACGCGACGGCCGGCACCACTCCGACCCAGGTCCACTGGAGCCACAACATATAGGCCTTGTGCCTAACTCAACTTAAAAAATTAGCCTGATAGGTGAGGACTGTCTCGCCTTATATGTTGTGCTCCCCCACCATTAATTACCGATGTGGGACTAACCTCAACACAGACAAATACTAATGCCTTGCTTGATTAATTCCAAAGTATCGAGGGGTATTTATCCCTTGTATTAAAAGCCAATAAAGATCCTATAATTAAGGAAATAAAATATCTAATTGAAGCAATCATGAAAATATCTTATAGAAGCCAATATGGGCTGCCCCCTCCTGGGCGCCGGCTGGCTAGTAACTGGGCCCGGTCGGCGTTGGTACGTGATGCAGGTCATAACATTAGACACCAAATCTGCCTTCAGTTCCACGACAGGTTCACACTTCAGATACATCAAAAGTTTACCTAGTATCTCCATAATCAACAGCACAGTGATGATAGTGACAATATCATCTACTGAACTAACATAATTCCTGATTGAGATTTAGAAGGGTCTATGATAAACATCCCAATGCGCTATGCGCAATTTTGCTCCGTGAGTTTCCTCTTAATAACTGAAATGCCTAAAGCAACAGTCTCTACTGTAATTTTTCATTGCAATGATTCAGTATCGTGTGCAGGAACAACAATTCTCAATGCCATAAAGTCTACCGTTGCTGACCCAACGGCTGTTGTCTACTCTGAGAACCCTGATGACAGTTTCATGAAGCATAACGACTTCTCATTCGATATCGTCATTGTTGGCGAGCCACCATATGCTGAAACAGTCGGCGATAGCACTGACCTCACTATGCTAGACCCTGGTCCAGACACTATCAGAACTGTGTGTTCTGCAGTTAAATGTGCAGTAGTCGTCATTTCGGGTCGTCCCATTGTGATTGAGCCGTATGTTCCATTAATGGAAGCGCTTGTTGCAGCTTGGCTTCCGGGAACCGAAGGTCAGGGTGTTGCAGATGTACTCTTATGGAGACTATGGTTTCACAGGCAAGCTCTCGCAGACGTGGTTCAAATCTGTCGACCAGCTGCCCATGAATGTGGGAGACCCACACTACGATCCACTCTACCCTTTCGGCTTCGGTTGGACGATAAATTCATCATTGCCAGGGTAAGCTTGCTAAATGTAGTGTGAAAACAACACTAAGTCCGGCTCGAACTATTGCTTTTTTAAAAATAATAATAATAATAATAATAGAATAACACCCGACGTTACTCTTTTATGCTTCTCACCATGGCGTTTCCTCTTGTTTGCTGTTTTCAGGTTCTCTGGTGTTGACAATCTGGGATATAAGAAGCAAAGAGTGCTATTTGTTGTACTGTGTTCTCTACTGTCATTGGTACTAGTCAGTTAATGAATTGGGCATAGACAGTATTTCAACACCTAGCTGCCCTTTGGTAGTTGTCATATGATTAGAGTGCTACTAATTTAGAGTGCTACTAATCTAGCGCTAGTAGTTAATTATTTATTTCTTAACAGCTCATGACTATCTCTGCAAAATGCGTCACTGGACATCAATCAATCTATTATCTGATTACCACTTTGGCTACCATGTGCAAATTGATTGTTCATGATGATCCAACTGAGGTCCCCAATCTCACAACACACCTTTCAGTTGTGTTTCAACTATCAAGTTTAAATCGGGAACCTGCAGCTGCAATCACACAGCTTCCAGAAAGGAAGGGGGGGGGGGGGGGGGGGGGAAATCTTCATGGTCAGTTTTATATAGACTCTGAACTCTCGAGTTATTATAATTATAAAGGTCAAATTCGGGAAACCAGACGTGTCGCTTGGTGAATTGGTCAGTTCATCCAGAAACGCGGCGGGGGATGGGCGCATGTTCCTCGTGCCGCGCGCAAGTGCGTAACCAATCCGGTGATAACACCACGCGTCCACGCGAAGGCGTAGGCGCGTAGCGCAGCGGCACAGCACAGGCGCTCCGCGCACAGCCTGGACGGCTGGACGGCGAGCCAGCGGCGACGGCGGGACTCGTCAAAATCCTTCGTTCGTAGCCAAGCCAACGAGAAAATTGAGCAGCCCACCACGCCTTCCTTCCCCACGCCTCGCGGCTCGGCGTTCCATCCCGTACCGTCCATCCCCCGGCCCCCAAATCCGGCTTCCCCCCGCAAACCAAGAGCTCCAGTTCCTCACGCCTCTCCCAATCCCTCCTCACACTCCGGCCCTCCCTCCAGGCCCCAGGGCATTCTCCGCCGACGCCAGCACCGCCCCTAGCCACGGCCCGAATCTAGGGTTCCTTTTTCCCGCCGCCGCCGGCCGGATCGCGCCCAGGGGAGCCTCCGCGATGCTGCCGTGCGCGAGGTCGGTGCTTCGGAGGAGGGGGCTGGCGTCTTCCGTCCTGCGGCGGTGCGGCGGGGAGGGCGAGTCCTCCACCGGCGCTGGGGAGCTGGTCGCCAATGCCAGGTGTTCGAGCACGCTGGCCGCGCTCGGCGGCGGCGGCGGGCGCGTGCTCGAGCGCGGCAGCCGGTGGGCATATCCGCAGACCGGCGTGATTGGCGCTGGGCGGATGGCGCGCACACAGACCAGGTGTTTCCTCGGGTGCGGCGACGGGGAGGAGGGGAGCGTGCTCTCCAAGGTCTACGAGGAGAGGCGCGTGATGGGGTATGCCGTTAATCGAGAGCTGCCTTATGATTGTTCTGGACATTGATTTTATAATAACGTGGAAATCATTGGTGATTGTGGTGTTCATGTGATTGCTTTGAGGAGCTTAGGTACTCGCCAGAGCAGATGTTTGCTGTTGTCGCGGCGGTGGACCTCTACGAGGACTTTGTGCCGTGGTGCCAGCGTTCCAGGATTATTAGGCGGCATGACGATGGCTCATTTGATGCCGAGCTCGAGATTGGATTCAAGTTCCTTGTTGAAAGCTATGTCTCCCATGTGGAGATGGAGAAGCCCAAGTATATCAAGGTGAGGATTGTGAAATGAACATGTAAGTTATGACATACTTGTATCGAATGAAGACAATAACATCAATAACATCTGGTATAAGGAAATGGCCTACTTCGAAGGCTCATCACACATAGGACCCTTTTTTTTTTTACAAATCACACAGGACATCAATTGTTTGTTTGTAATGTTGAGTAGCAAATGGAGATACTATTCGAATAAAGTTACCAATATTGAAAGTTACTATCATGAGCTCCCACCTTTCTATAAATTGACTGTTTCTTTGCTAACTGATTGATGTACTTCTAGACTGGTTTCTTATTTGTTTGTCATAATTTCTTGTGATGCCTTATATGTCTCTTTAAAAGATGTGCCCACATGCAAGTTGTGCAAGTTATAAATATGTTTTGTATTGATAATGTTCTTAAATTCAAATAACTCAGATACATTTGGACATTTTGTGCTCCTGGATACTGTCTCTTTGTGGAAGTTAAAGTTTCCTGCTAAATATGTCAATAGTTTTGCTTTTTGGCAATGTCATTAATTGATAATTCATCATCTGTTGGCACTGAAAAAGATCTGTGCTCTTGTTTAGCCAAGTGATGGTTACATCTCAAGAATATTACTTAGCTGAACTAGCAATAAGCGCAAATTTTGTGTTATGCGATAGCTGTTAATTGTTAGGAATCTCAATTTAGTCATTTGTTAGGCACACTTGATTAAAAAATTGCATAGATAATATGAGCCTATAATCTAGATTTAGTATTCATGTTAGCACAATAAGGGAGGCATCAGAACTTTCTGCCTTATTTAGAGGCTGCATGTACCATGCTATTTGAATAGAAATTTTCTGCCTTATTTATAGGCTGCATGTACCATACTATTTGAACAGAAAGGATCTTTGTATATATATCAGACTACCAATCATCTGCCTAGAGGGGTTTGAATAGCTTTGATGAACTATGGTATTTGTTAATAAACTGCAACTTAGGTTGAAACTTTTTTTGTTCAACTATATAGTGTCAGCTTCTGGATGATAATTTGATGTGTGCGCTGATTGTGCTACAGAAAATGCTGTTCTAGGCCTCTAGGATTACGAATTTCTTGTACTTGTAGTGTCTTCTGAGTACAATTTATTTTGCAAATTATGGTTCCGTATTAATATCAGAGTTGCACTTTTTCTTCAAAGAAATTGACGTGGCAGTTTTCTCTATCCTGCATTTGTCATTTTGTTTATGCTTGAGAAAATTGCATTATGGTGTTTTGTGTTTCTTACTGGTAATGACTACATGCAGACGACAGCATCTCAAAGTGGACTTTTTGATCATTTGATAAATGTTTGGGAATTTAAGCCTGGTCCTGTTCCAGGGACATGTGACCTCTACTTCTTAGTTGATTTTAAGTTTCAATCACCACTGTATCGTCAGGTAAATCATGCATTTAGTGATACTACACATCTATTAACTTATCATGTACCCGTCATGTCTCTTAGAGTATGAATCTTGCTCATCTCAGGTTGCATCAATGTTCTTCAAGGAAGTTGTTTCACGACTAGTGAGCTCATTGAATGACCGTTGTTTTAGAATATATGGACCTGCTGTTCCAGTGCTTGAAAATACTTATGGACAAGGAAGATGAAGCCGTTATATGGACCTGCTGTTCCAGTGCTTGAAAATACTTATGGACAAGGAAAATGAAGCCGTTATGATTCAATTTTGAAGGATACCCTTCGTGGATCCCTGGGGGTTCCTTGTAGTCAAGGCATAATCCTTCCTTTTATAATCGGTGGTACTGTGGTAGTGCCATTTAGGGCACCCTCAGGCAAGAGGTTGTCTTAAGGAAATCAGTCAGTTTTGGGTTTTCATTCATGGCTATTTTTGAGGTTATTTTTTTCGCTATTATTAAATTCGTTAACCATGTATGACTTCGAAATGGCCATTTCTCACGATTATTTACCCAGCCATTCAGTCAATCAAATTCTGATGTTCTGTTTGTTGAAGCATATGAACAAAATGGTATCCAGAGGCCAAGTTTATGAAAATAAAAATAATGTACCACGAGCTATTATTTGCTAATGAATGGACTCAAGAACATGTGGACGTTTGCTGCCTGATTGCGCTGACAATGCCAAGAGGCTAAGAACCATATGATGATTTGATTTGTAAACGAAGGGACCTCACCATTTGATGATTTTGATTTGTAGTGACGAAGGGGCCTCGCCTCTGTGCGTGCCAAGTGATAATATTTTAACTACTGATGACAGGATAATCGAAAGAGCGCATACGCCGAGTCTGGGCTATACTGCTGAAAGTCGTTAGCCTGTTGCTGATGATCGCGGTGCAAGATGTATTCTTGTGTTTGGACTTTGGAGCACATGTGTACTACAACAATTCAACATCAAACGTTGAATCGTTCGGCACAAAAAGAATAATGGAATTGTTGTGAAAAACAAAGAATTAACAGAATTAATCTAGCTGCCAGCCGGCTTTCTCCTCCTTTGGCTGCCGGCGCGCCTAGCCTAGCTGTTGTTGCATCCGTCGCACGGCCTGGTCCTCACGAGGCCGGCCATCAAGCTAGCCAGCTTCCTCCCCGCCGCGCCCTGCCTGACAGCATCGATGTCGCCCCCGACCGAGCACTCGCCCGCGCCGTCCTCGCCGCTGCCCACTACTGCGCACCACTCGCCCGGCGTGATGCCGTCCAGCGGGCGCCGCAGCGCCTCCTCGTCTATCCTCTGCAGCAGCGCCTCGCCGTCGCCGAACCGCCCAGCGAAGGCCGCACCGCTGCTCACCAGGGCGCCGTACCGCGCCTTCTGGTCCGCGTCCTGCGGCGGCGGCACGTCGACCCGGAAGCTGTGGTTGACGGTGCTGTTCCTGAAGCGTGGCGAGTTGGCCATGACCGTCTGGAAGTAGAACTCCTTGGCGTCGAGCGTGTTGCTGAAGTACATGAGCAGCGTCCGGGGCAGGTTGTCCGGCGCGGCCACACAGTGCTCCGTGAACGCCCGGCTCATTATCGGCCAGGGAGAACCTGATGATGCGATCACGATGCACCCGTCAGTTGCCGCGCGCGGTGGTACGTACGAGTCTCTGGCAATGGTCAAGCGTGAGAAAGGCACACGGAACAAGAGCTACGTACCTCTGAAGAGCTCGAACGCGTCGGGCTTCTCCCGGTGCCCCGACGAGAAGGAGATCTCAGCGTTCGTGCTCTGCAGAAGATTTTGGTCGAGAACAACCACGTGATGGCTTTCAGAATCGGCCCTGTGGTCGATGAAGTTGAGGTCCCTCGGCACAGAGGAGAAGGCGTAGAGCAGGTCTGCATTGGCACCGAACGCGACTAGCTGTCAGCGGCAACCGAGGTTGGCATACATGGTACAACGCGGCAGCCTGAAAGCTCCTGAAACTCACCGTCCTGCGTCACGAGCGGGTAGTCCGCGGCGCCCAGCGTGACGAGCCAGTCCCACTCCGCGCCGACCCTCAGCAGGACGGCCGCGCCGCGAAGCACCGCGGCGACGGCGGACGGGCCGCGGCCGTCGAGGGCGTCCCCCTTGCCGACGACGTGCACGTTGCCGTACTCGAGGAACACCTGCTCCGACCGGACGTAGCTGGCCAGCCTTGCGCGCTCGTAGGCGCCGGCCCCGGCGTCCAGGTGCAGCAGGTACCGGTTCCTGGGGTGGTACACGGCCTTGAGAAGCCGCGTCATCCGGAGGCAGTCCCCATGCCCGCCCGTGATGTAGTACGCGAGCACCGGCGGGTACCCGGGCCCCCGCCTAGGCGTCGCCGGCGCCGGCGCCGCGGCGGACGGCTCGGCGTCCGGGCTGTACTCGTGCGCCGGTTGTTGGCCGAGGAAGGAGCTCGACACGTAGCTGAGCACCAGAGCGCTGGTCATGAGGGCAGCCAGCGTCGCGAACGCGGACCACGGGGAGCATGTCGTGATGACCCCAGAGGAGTGACCCATGGCGGACGCCGAGAGATCGAGAGCTTGGGATCGTTGGGTGTGAGACCATGCGATACGCGGGGGGAGGGAACGGGTGCTTCTGCTACTAGTAACTTGAAAGTGTCAACGCTCGAGCTGACAACCGAATTTGGATGGGGTCATGCATGGGGGGGGGGGGGGGGGGGGGCAAACATAAGCCCTGACGCAATGATGGGCGAGCGAGTGTATTAAAAAAAACGGCACAACGGAACGATAATAATGTAGTACTAGTGTTTTTTTTTATCATCACTTGTTTTCTGTTGCTGCGCTACGCGCAGCGCACATGGAGACACGTACTGGAGCTATGCCAGGACGTGCGTCCATGGACGGACGGTAGCCGGCCGGCGGGGAAAAGAACTCCAGAAATATGATACGATAGCGAAGGGAAGGTGCGGACTACGGAGACAATCGACAAAGCCAAGTATCGAGCCGGGCATGTTCTGAGTTCTGACGCGGCAGCTGTGGAACGTTTCAATTGCAGATGCGGGTGATCCCGCGGCCGCGCAGTCGCGCAAAAGGCACAACGAAGGCCCGAATCGTTCGTGGACTCGTGGTGGTACATTCACATTTACACGTTTTTAGGTAAACTACGTCTTATTCATTTAGTTATCAGCGTATTTTTCTCTCATAATAAAACAATCAAAAACAGTATCAGTCGATTTATCAACCGTAGAAACAATCAGTCAAATAAAACGCTCAGTGGCCGATCCAAAGCAAAACTAGTCGAATGGCTCTGGGAGGTAATAAAACTCTTTATGATCGTCGAAATTACCATCTTAGGTCCCGTTTGGAACGCGGGAAAAATTTCTCATTCCTGTGTTTTTCCTGTGAACTGATTCCTACGCCATTTCTGTAAAATTCCTACGTTCCAAACAGACCCTTAACATTTTTATCACCATTGCAACTGTTCACATCATCATTTGAATCAACGATGTAGTAAAATAGCAGTCCAGTGGCTATGCAATATCAGATGCTAAATGTTATGGCAGTTTGAACATGTTATCTTTGGTCGGCTATCTTAGAACGGTAGCGCTAAAATAGCCTCTACTGCTACAGTAACCGCTAACACGCTATTTAGTAGTAACCGCTAACACGCTATTTAGTCCCTGGCGCTTGCCACTGGGAAGGCCACCAATATTCGAACCTCGTTAATTAGCTCAGCGTGCAAAGTTTGACTTGGATTTATGTATCAAAGGGCGGAGTTAAGGAATGACATGTGCCTCATCTTCAACCTCGGCACATGTGGCTCCTTCCTGATCTTCTTCTCATTCAGCGGTGCTTTGTCTTCCCATCGTTGCCTCCTCCCCGTCGTCCTTGGGACTGCCTCGCCGGCGGACGCGTGGCCTACATCTCACCACTGTCCCTCAACCCTACCCTTTTCTTCGTCCTTACCCCCATTTGTCGGCAACTGCCTGGCCACACCCACGCTAGGGTTCGGCCTCCTCTGCCGCCGCTAGGGCCTCGAACCGCCTAACCGCATTCCCACCGCCTAGCTGACTTGCCTCCCCGAGGACCTTGTCCCTAGTTGCATCGTTGTCTCCGACGCTGGTTGTCTTCGTCATCATCGCCACACGTATGGGCTACATGGGGAGCAGGCGTCGGCTCACGTTGTGCACTTCGCGCGAAGCGCGACCCCCCGCACATTAGATTTTGCGCAACACAAAAGCTTTCCACCACTACACCACCATACCATGTGAACATCTAAAAAATACATCATAAAACACCATATGTGCATTACGGTCTTATTAGTTGCTTGTATAACTCTTTCTCCAGGTTAAGGGAATGCAAGTTAAGACTGTTTTGTTGACTCCATATAGCCTTATGTGGGCTAGCACTATCCTCAAATCAGTATGGATTTGCATCTCATGGTCCCATAAAAATTGACCATTTCTAGCTATGTAAGCATTGCATTGCATCCACTATGTATATAATATGTAAACTAAACCGTTATACATATAACCAATCAAGTGCATAATACTATACAATTCCCAGTTGAACCAAACAACATCAAATTGCATTGCCTAATTCAGAATTAGGTAGAATATATATGCTACACAAGTTGATACAAGTAACCAATCAGTCCTTATGCAAATATCATATGTATACATCTTATTTATATAATGTTTTAATTCTTAAATACATCATACAACATCACATATATACTGTGTAGCATGGAATACTGGAAATAATAAAAAAAGAAAAAACATAAAAAATATTTAGAGTAAAAATAAAGAACAAAAAACATGTCAAAATATGTAACAAACTATATGATACATAAATAAATAACTTAAATGGAAAATTAATTAATGAGAAATTAAAGAAAACACAAGTGAATAAAAAAATAAAAACCCCAATAAATAAATAAAAATAAAAGAGACCATCACATAAATACTATATTGAACAAGCTAAAATATATCACAACACATCTCACTGGTACTACATAGATACCAAAAGAAGATAGTGGAACATCCCATTAATATTACTGAACATCCAAAACAAAATACCATAGAACATCGTATATATACGTGAACATCACAACAAAACATATATAAAAATAGAAATAATAAAGATTTAAAATACATTTTGAAGAGAAAATAACTATAGAATATCCCATTTTTACTATATCAATATCACAAAATACATTACAAAGCATCAAATGTATATTACGTGAACACCACATCTATAATTAGGAATAGATGAAATTAAAAACAAAAAAAGAAAATGAAATAAATAACATAGTTAATCAGATTAAAATAACCAAACAAACAAATGAATAAATTAAAAAGGAAAAATAAAGTAAAATAAAAGAATAGTAGAAGACTTGTAAGGATCTGATTAGCCTAGAGGGGGGGTGAATAGGCCTGTTTAAAATCAACTTAGCAACTTGCTGTCAGTTGAGGCCGGCACTGCCGGGGTGGCCGGCACTGCTGGGCTAAGGGCAACAGTGTTGGTCACCAGAACAGAGATCAACACAATTCAAAAAGTAAGGACTGAATGTAAATTGTGCTTGAATGAAAACCTTTCTAGAGGTGTAGGGAACCTCTAGCACCACCTGAAAGTGGTAGCAACACACCCACTAAGTAGATCAGGTCAAAACCCTAGAAATCACCTTACAAACAATATATATCACAATAGAGAGACAATCAAAAGGGGACACAAGATTTGACCCATGGTTCAGCTCGCCACCAAGGCTTGCCTACGTCCACGTTGTTGAGGTGCGTCACACAAGGCTCAAGCTCACCACAAAGGCTAGCTCTTTCCTCGGTCTCAAGTCAAGAGAATGAACTCTTGAGATGAGGGACAATATATTAGCAAATTGGTGGTGTTACAAACCTCCCTAGGCTGCCACACAAGTTGGTAAGCTCAAGGGCGACACCTAGCCGGCTAGGAGCAAAGCTCCAAGAGTAACAAACTCAAACCGTCGGCCACCACGTGAACCAAATGCTTGTAGGAGTTGAAGATCCGAGGGATAAGATTCTTCTCAAGCTTGGAGACTCAATCTCTCAAAGGTTGATTACAAATCAATGGGGAAGAGTGATTGAGCACCAAGGGAGAAGGGAGAGCAAGAAGAGAGCTTCTCTTTCTGTTTTCTGCGAATTGTGAGAGTGATAATGGCAGAACTAGCCGTTGGGGAGAAGTGAGGAGGTGTTAAATACCCCCTCACTGCCAACAGGCAATTCAAGTCGCGGCAGTGCCGGCCTTGGGCCCGGCACTACCGGCCTAGAGCCCGGCACTGCCGGCCTGGTAGAACCAGCAAAGGATGGATCTTCGAATATATGGTTGATTTGCCTTCTAAGTATGTGGAGGTGTAATGTATTTGGATAGATATTGCATTTGGTTCACTTATTGGCATGCGTGTTGAATCCATTTTAATAGTACGACATACCTAACTTAATTCCAAAATATAAAAGAATTGAAACTCCTTTGAGCTTGTTGCCATGCACTTTTGTAATTGGAGGGGTCCGCCAACCTGTTCATCAACCTCCTTAAGTTCAATCTGCTTGTCATACTTGTAAAGTCTCATTAGTTCTCTAATTGCGTTGTCATGTCACCAAAACCCACTTAAGGCTTGATTGCACTTTCAATCTCCCCCTTTTTGGTGATTGATGACAACACATTTAGAGCTTACAAAAGTGAATAATAATCTGAGACAATGCAAGTCATGGGTGTAGGAGCTCCCCCTAAATATGTGAATAGGATTTTGAATTTCCAATTTTTGGCATGAAAAGCCAAGATTCACATATTGGAGAGAAATAGGCCCCCCCTACATCCATGGCTACTGTGGGGTGCTAAAAAAGTGTCACAAGAATATACGTGATGCATATGAACCTGTCTCAACACATCAGAGTTACTTGCTGTCAGAGCAAGCCCGGCACTACCAGCCTGGAGGCTAGCACTGCCAGCCTTGTTGCTGGCAGCAAGCCTGCGGAAGCTATCACACAAACCACACAACATGAAATATAAAAATACTAAAAACAAACTACAATAAGCATGATATATGAGAGAGTACATGTCCACAAATAACACAAATAAAGTACTTAAGTGACAATATTACAATAATATAGTTTTGAATGAAGCTCTCTCATCTCACAAGCTAAAACTAAAAAACTAAGATAACTAGCTGCTCCTCTATAACCGTCGAACATGTTGTACCCCCTTCACTTAATAATTTCTCCCCCTTTGGCAACAAGTCACCAAAAAGAGAGAAGAACAAAGCAAAGAGAGATACAAACTAGTCGTTGTCCTCCTCCATGTGGTCCTCATCATCATCATCTTCATCTGCCTCATCATCTTTCTCCTCCTCATCATCAGCATCTGGAGGTGAAGAGAAGTGAATACCAGGAGCAGAAGCACGCTTGCTCAACCTCTGAGTCTGGGGCTGCTGAGTCTCCTCCTCCTCCTCATCATCCTCATCCTCAGAATCATCACCATCAAAAGTAGACTCCTCACTAAGCTGAGGTGGAGGTGTAGGCGGGGGGATCTATGTGAGACCTTGCTCTCGTCTGAGCTCCCTGATCTCAAGCCTGGTTTGGTAAGCATGATCATTTGCATAGCAGATGCCAACAAAGATTTTCTTCAAGATCCTACCAAGCCTGTCCTTCTTCCTGCCTCTGCTAGCTGCTGCTCCTCTGGAGGACTCAGGAACATTTGGGGCTGTTGCACTGGTGTCTCTAGGAGGAGTCACTATCTCCTGAACAACAGTGGAGTGAATGGCCTTCTCTGCTCTAAAAGGCTCATGGGTTGTGTCCTTATTGTAGATCCGACCAGTCACCATCTCAATGATGAACATCAGATAGGGTGCATAAGGAAGCCCCTTCCTGGCATCATCAGCTGCAAGAAAGATTTCATCCCAAATAAAGCGAGAGACTGAGAAAGGTGGTGCTCCACCTCTCATCCTCCTAAGCACATTCTTTGATTTAGCATAGAGGTTGGAGGCTGATCCCACCTTGGGATAGAGAGTGGTCCTGAAGAGGTTGTTCAAGATGTAATACTTACTCCTCAAACCCTTCACCAGACCGTCTGCATACTGAGGCTCAATGTATAACTATGAGATCTCCTCATTGGTCAGCCCTCTTTCATCACTTATGTTGGAGCACTCCCTGTCATCCTCTCCAAAGCTAAGAAGGTGAGCAAATGTCACATAATCAATCTTGTAATGCAAGCCCTCTGTCATCCAGTGCATCACCAAGTTCTCTCTGTCAAGATAATAAGTAGCATAGAACTGGTGGATGATCTCAGTGTTCCAGCCATTCTGGAATCCCATCCAGTGATACATGCCAAGCTGCTTGCACTGATCAATGACCCTATCAAACACAGGATCTCTCTTGTTCTCCAAGTGCTCCCAATCAACATACTTCATCTTGATGATCTTGGGTTTATCAGCATGAAGAAGCACACTGGAATAGTAATATGAGTGAAAAATGTTCCAGAACCTATAGTCCACACATATGTCCTTTGGCACATCATAGGGATAGATGGCCCTCTGCTCTTGGACAGTCCTCTACTGATTCTTATAGCTGACTCTTGGCCTTGCATAGTTGTCCTGAGGCTCTCTGACAAGCACCTCCTCAAGATGCTCAACAAAATGAAAAGCATTGAATAGACCCAAATCCAGAGGTGTCCCAGGGCAAACATCATCTCTGATTGTTCTCCCTGCCCTTTGTAATGCCTCCTCTTGAGCTATCCTATGCCTGGGATTTAATCCATCATCAGCCAAGGGAGTGCGAGCCTTGGTCCTTGACCTCTTTCCTCCTCCACGACTCGATCCACCGGTGTCCATCTATGCATTAAAAGGGAGTAAGGGTAAGTTGTTGCACTTAGAATAGTAACTGGAACTCTAGTTGAGAGATTTGATAAAAAACGAGAGTCTATAGTTGATTGGAGGAGCAACTACATGGGTGCTGCTGCCCAGGGCCCGGCACTGCCGACCTGGTGCAGACAACACCTATGCATGCTTTTCCAATCCACCATAGAATCTCGGTTTTGACGAAATCTAACTACTGGAGATACATCACCATACATAATGCAACTACTAACAACCTAAAACCATCTTAAAATCCGTATATTGCATAGATCGAGCCAAAACTAGGGTTTCAAGTTATTACCTTTGAAATAGAGGGAAGGAGACGAAGAAGGTCGTGCTTGAATGAAGCTTGACACAGGGAGGAAGATCCTCCACACCTCCTCCAATGGCAGCACCTCCAAAGGGGCAGCACTGCCGGGGGAAGAGAGGGACCTCCGGGCTCCCTGGGTCTCCTTAGGGTTGAGAAAGGAGAGAAAAGATGTTTCTGTTGTGGGGATATGGCTTGGGATAGAGTCCCCTCGGATTTGGGGTAGGAGATAAAAGAGAAACCCGAGAGCCAGACTTGGGCCCGACCCTCTCTGGTCGGTTAAGTCGCGGCACTGCCGGACTTAGCCCGGCACTGCCGGGCACCTCGGCACTGCTGGCCTTGTCAGGCAGTGATGCACTATGCCACCTTCATACTATATGTTTATGCACTTGTGGACACATACCCCTTGCCATATGCTGGTCAGTAAGCAAATCAACAATCATACTATGACCAACACATTCAAGTCTCTTTCAAAATTGGTTTTGAAACACATAATTGAAATTTTCAAAGTTTTGCCTAAGTCGCTAAGTGAACAAACAAATGTGTGTTATAGTTCAAGCCACGTTACGAGAGTCAAGTATATTCAGCTCACTATGCAAAGCACAAAACCTTGTCTCATCGAGAGGCTTAGTGAAGATATCGGCTAGTTGTTTTTCGGTGCTCACATGACGAATTGCGATATCTCCTTTTAATTCGTGGTCTCTCAAGAAGTGATGACGGATGTCTATGTGTTTTGTTCTAGAGTGACTAACCGGGTTGTTTGCAAGTTTGATGGCACTCTCGTTATCACACAAGAGAGACACCTTGGTGAATTGACATCCGAAATCTTTTAAGGGTTGCCTCATCCAAAGTAGTTGAGCACAACATGCGCCGGCTGTAACATACTCGGCCTCGGCGGTGGAAAGAGCTACACAGTTTTGCTTCTTAGAACTCCAAGACACTAGGAACCGTCCAAGGAATTGACACGTCCCCGAAGTGCTTTTTCGGTCTACTTTGCAATCGGCATAATCGGAATCCGAATACCCAAGTAGATCGAACTTAGAGCCCTTAGGATACCATAAGCCAAGGTTAAGAGTGAAAACTAGATATCTCAAGATTCTCTTAACGGCCACTAAGTGGCACTCTTTCGGGTTAGCTTGAAATCTAGCACACATGCACACACTAAGCATTATGTCCGGCCTAGATGCACATAAGTAAAGGAGAGAGCCGATCATGGAACGATATACCTTTATGTCCACGGATTTTTCTCCTTCATCAAGATCAAGATGTCCATTAGTTGGCATTGGAGTCTTGATTGGCTTTGCATTTGTCATGTCAAACTTTCTCAACATATCATGGGTGTACCTGGTTTGGCATAAGAAAGTCCCTTCCTTGAGTTGCTTGATTTGAAAACTAAGGAAGAACTTTAGCTCACCCATCATAGACATCTCAAATCTCTTAGTCATGATCCTACTAAACTCATCACAAAAGGATTGGTTAGTATTACCAAATATTATATCATCGACATATATTTGGCACACAAAGATATCATTATTGACTTTATGAGTGAAGAGAGTAGGATCCGCTTTGCCTATTTCAAAGCCTTGTTTGATCAAGAATTCCTTAAGGCATTCATACCATGCTCTTGGTGCTTGCTTAAGCCCATAGAGCGCCTTATGGAGCTTGAAAACATGATGAGGGAACTTGGAATCTTCAAAAACTGGTGGCTGCTCAACATACACCAATTCTTGGATAGGGCCGTTGAGGAATGCACTCTTCACATCCATTTATTGAAGCTTCAAATCATGATGGGTAGCATAGGCCAAAAGCATTCGAATTGCTTCAAGCTTTGCCACCGATGCATAAGTCTCTTCAAAGTCCAAGCCCTCTACTTGAGTGAATCCTTGAGCCACCAATCTGTTGACACCGTTTTTCAAGATGTCAAATGGGCTAAGACTCGCATTGATCGGTGGCCGTTTTCTATCGGCATTGGAATGTCATCGGTTAAGATTGCCGATGAGGATGAATACTGTCAATAAGGGTAAGGGTTGTTGCCGATGGAAGCTGAGCGATAAAGCAGGTTTGTTGCTGATAAGGATTGATTGATAAAAGTAAGTTGCCAGTGAGAGTAAAACTGTTACCGATTGGAGAAGATTACGGATAGGAAAATATTGCCGATGAGCACATGATGACGTGGCGGCTGACGTCAGCAGAAAATTGCCGATGACGATGGAAGAAGATTGCAGACTAGAAGTGTGCTGATGAAAGGGTTCATCGTGAAGGGGTTTGATATGGAAACTGGTGTTTTTATGCCAGTGTTATTTTATCGTTTGAGTCTGACTCCTGCACGAGTCATTTATTTCCTTAAAAATAGGAGTTTTTGTTTAGGAAAGGTACGAGTCGTGTCTGTCTACAACTCCTTTTGCTGGAGTATAAATATGTACGTAGAGGTCGTAAGAAAATATACAATCATATATCAAACAAATCTATTATTCTTATTTACTTTTCCAGCAATTCTACTTTTATCGCATTAGATCTAGTTTACCTACGAGTTCTTCAAGTCTCGACGGGCTGCATCTCCTCGATCTCCGTCAACCCTTGCAAGTTCCGCATTTGAGCAACCTGAGCCTTGACGTCCGGGCGCATCACTCTCGTCTCGTTCAGTTCTACTCTAGTTATCCTGATCAAGTTTGAGCCTTAACATCCGGGCGCATCGCCGTTGTCTCGTTCAGATCTTGTTCTAGTTATCGTCCTTGTCGATTAATTGGTCAAATCGACTGGCACACCTTTGGACATCAAATTCGGGTATAAGCCCGAGGTGTTCGCAGATCCTGACGCTTTTTGTGTCAACACCTCTTTTGGCACACCCGGTGGGACAAATTATACATCTGCAATGGGTGATAATACCGGCGTCAATCCAAGCAACGTCATAGAAGTCTCTGAAGCGAATCCGAGAGATGATCAGAGGCAGGCTATGGAGCAGGCTATGGAGGATTATAAGCAGTTATATCTGAAGTCCTTCAGCCTAAGCAGGAGTGGCGAAGCTATCCAGAAGCAAGATCCGCCGTTGCCGCGGCAGGTAACGTTTGACGCCAATCCTGGTAAATTACAAGAGATGATTAATTCTGCATTAAATCATGCATTAGTTAGCCATTCCAACGTGCTGTCCAATACAGTATACAATGCTGTTATGCAATCTTTCAAAGAAGGGCATACACCCTAGTATGTTGGTCCGGCTTATCATCAACCTAGATCGACATCTACCATAACCCCATCGGCGGCTCCCATGGTGTCTTCCCAACCTATGGATTCGACTACCAATGCGGCTACACCGCCAAGATCGAGCCCTGCAAGTATTATTCGATTGAACACAGATCTGGCGGCGTCAGCAATGTCAGGACCCACAACTAAGAGTCAGCCAACTCCCGTCAACTGGTGAGGATACGGTATGCCTCTAAATCCATCTGTTGATTCTAATCTGATCCGAGGTGACAGTACAGCGTGGAAGGGTCCTATAGCATCGGCAATGCCTTCGCAGCCGATGATCCCTATGATGCATTATACTACATCCTCCCCAGCTGTGCAACTGCCATCAGAAGATCTTTAGGTGGTGATACCCAAAGTTCCTCTTATGCCACCATCGGCAAATCCTTTACCGATGAAGCAAGACCCGCAAATATAAGTCAGCCTATAGTGGTGGTGAATCTTCAAGTTGGAGTACCGGCACCTCAAGGTGATCAATTTGTTGATTACTCCAGAATGCAGGAGCAACGGGCTCCAATTAGTCATCAGCCATCGGTGAATTATATGCCGATGACTTACAATCCTGGATGGACTGCTCCACCACCGATTCAACAACAGGTGGTGCAACCCGGGTATCAGTACCTAGAAAACGCTCAGAGTGGAGCATCGGCATATCAACCAATGAGTATGATGTCACAGTATTTCCCAATAAGCGTTCAAAGTGGTCTATCGGCTAATCAGCCGATGCATAATATTCAGCGGACTAATGTTGCGCCTGCACCAGCTGCTCTGGCTTACTTACCACAGAGATATGAAGAAGCATATCAGCCTGCTCAACCTATCGACATTCAGCCAATGCATCGGCAAGATCAGGATGCATATTGGGCCGATAAAATTGCCGAAGTGATGAAAGAACAGTTCGACATCAAGCCTAAGGTTAATACCTATTCTTATCGGACGCCATATCCTCCGGGATACGATTTGATTCCTCTCCCAAATCGGTACAAGGTACCAGATTTCACAAAATTCTCAGGCCAAGATGATACATCCACGATGGAGCATATCAACCGCTTCATTATCCAGTGTGGGGAAGCAGCTGGCCGAGATGAACTAAGGGTGAGATTATTCTCGTCATCATTGTCTGGATCGGCATTCACATGGTTCATTTCACTGCCTCCAAACTCTGTGATCACTTGGGTCGATTTGGAGAGGCAGTTTCATAAATACTTCTTCGCCGGCGTACATGAGAAGAAGATTACCGATTTGGTTAAGCTGAGGCAGTGTAATGACGAATCGGTAGAAAACTTCGTCCAAAGGCTACGAGATGTGAAGAATAAGTGCTACAGCTTGGTGCTTGATGATCGGCAATTGGCAGATTTGGCCTTCCAAGGATTGCTGCCGCATATCAAATATAAATATGCATCTCAGGAGTTTGAAAGTTTAAGTCATCTTGTGCAGAGAATTGCCGATCAAGACGTTAAACCTTTCGAGCCTAGGAAGACTTGGAACAAGAAGGTGTCCTTTATTGGACAAGAAGAAGGTTTTGAGTCAGATAAAGAACTAAGTATTGGCGCTGCTGAATGGGTGAAAGATAAGAAGCCGGTATCTTGTCCGTTTGGCCAAAAAGAAGCTGAGAGGTTCTCCTTTGATATCACCAAGGCCGATAGGATGTTTGACCTATTGCTTCAAGAAGGGCGGATCAAGTTGGCGCCTAACCAGGTGATTCCATCGGCCGAAGAGCTCAAAAAGATCAGGTATTGCAAGTGGCACAATGCGACTTCGCACAATACCAATGATTGTAAAGTATTTAGGCAGCAGTTGCAGTCAAAAATCGAATCTGGGCGAATTAAGTTTGAAAATTCTAAAGCCCAGAAGCCGATGAAGATCGATCAGCATCCGTTTCCAAATAACATGGTGGAAACTAGTGGAAAGACTAAGATGTTGACATCTGAAGCTGCCAAGAAAAGCGCATCGGTAGACCCTGAACATCAAATAGCTGCGCATGAAGTAACAGGGAGGAAGTTTGCCGATGATAGAAAAGGCAAGAGGGTTGCCAAAGATAGCAGTAGCGCTGGGAGGTCTTATGACGTCGTGATCACGCATAGGCGGCCACAACAAGATTATCCGCAATCGCAGGAGGAACGATATCGGCGGCAGGAAGAAGAAAGGCACCAAGAGTGGCTTTGGCATAAAGATCATTGGAGGTGTCCCTTCTTTGTTCATTGCTGGGAAGAAGGCATCAAACTACCCACTGCTGATAATTGCCCTGAATGTAATGGGTACTACCCTGCCGATTGGTCAGAAAAGAAACCTTGTTTTGACGATCGAGCATCAAACTATAGCAGGCCGATCGGAGGAAAACGGTCAGCACGTGATCGGCTGGGGGGCAAGCTCAGTGCACATGACAGGCTTGGCAGGCGTGTTGGTCAAGAGGAGCTTGAGGAGATGGCCAATGCAAGAGTACCCGATGAGGAGATATTCTCTAGAAATCCAAACATAAGGCGTGGTGCTGATACAAGCGGTGAAAAACAGTACCAGTCTGTTTGGAAAACTAAGCTTCCTCAATGGTGCCCCAAAGGTCTGACAAAGACTCAGAAAAGAAGGATTCAGCGCGAACGCCAAGGAGATTTATATGACAGTGAAAATCCTTCAAGGGAAAAGTCTCTAGTCAAGCAGTGGAAGCCAAAGCGCAAGGATAGGGATCTATCGGCAGAAATCAATATGGTCGTCATATTGTCGATGGAATTCATGGCACCTGTCGATGCTGAGGAAGAAGCTGTTGAGATGCCACAGTTGGTGTTAGATCCGATGACAGCTGTCTTTGAGAAGTCTGCCGATGATGAAAGGCAGCACTTAAGAGCTCTGTTCATCAAAGGTAAAGTAGATGGGCAGCCCGTGACGAAGATGCTGGTGGACGGTGGAGAATCAATCAATATAATGCCATATGTCATGTTCAGGAAACTTGGGAAAGGTGACCAAGACTTAGTCAAGACAGACATGAAACTTAAAGATTTTGAAGGCAATGTGCCGCCAGCTATGGGAGTCGTATGTGTTGAATTAACCATCGGCAGTAAAACTTTGCCGACAACGTTTTTCGTGATCAGTGGCAAAGGTACCTACAACTTGCTCCTAGGAAGGGATTGGATCCATGCTAATTGCTGCATTCCTTCTACAATGCACCAAAGCCTCGTGCAATGGGTTGGAGACAAGATTGAAGTCGTCCGGAGTGAAACTCCGTCAATTGTTGCATCGACAGAATCGGAAACTTATGAGCAAACCAGGTGCATATCAGGTTAAGCTTGGGACACGAAGTTCCTCAAAGTTCACGATTACCGCATTACACCGATCCAAGCAGTCGGTCCTGAAGAAGAGTTTTAATGGATCGCCGATGATGGAAAACTGGGACAGGGGTTCACATCCGCCGATGATTTACTACAGATAGATATCGGCGATGGCAGTAGGCTCAGGCCAACTTTCATTAGTGCTAATTTAGATTCCCAATGTAAACAACAGTTGAGTGATTTATTAAAGGAATACAAAGATTGTTTTGCTTGGGATTATACAGAGATGTCTGGTTTAGACCGATCAATAGTTGAACATCGGTTACCTATTAAATCTAATTTCCAACCTTATCAGCAGCCAACACGCCGATGAAACCCTATTATTTTACCCGACATTAAAGCTGAGATTACAAAGTTAATTAGAGCTGGATTTATTCGGCAATGCCGATATGCCGAATGGATTTCTAATGTGGTTCCTGTGTATAAGAAAAATGGAAAACTACGTGTTTGCATTGATTTCAGGAATCTCAATAAGGCTACACTAATGGATGGTTATCCGATGCCCATTGCCGATCTGTTGGTTGATGCTGCTGCTGGACATCAAATCATTAGTTTCATGGATGGTAATGCTGGATATAATCAAATATTCATGGCTTAAGAAGACATATCCAAGACTGCTTTTAGATGTCCAGGTCATGTCGGTTTATTTGAGTGGGTTGTAATGACTTTTGGCTTGAAGAATGCCGGTGCTACTTATGAGAGAGCAATGAATTTTATTTTTCATAAGTACATCGACACGATAGTTGAAATCTATACTGATGATGTGATGGTTAAGTATGAAAATTTTGAGAAGCATCTTGCCGATTTACGAAAGATCTTGGAATGCACAAAGAAATATGGGTTAAAGATGAATCATAATAATTGTGCGTTTGGGGTATCGGCAGGTCAGTTTCTGGGTTTCATGGTACATCAGAGAGGTATAGAGATCGGTAGGAAATCTATTGATGCAATAAACAAAGTAGTTGCTCCTACCAATAAGACTGAACTGCAATCTTTGATCGGCAAAATTAATTTTATCAGGAGATTCATATCCAACTTGTCTGGTAAAATTAAATATTTTAGCCCGTTGTTAAAGCTGAAAGTTGATCAAGAGTTTACATGGAAAGAGGAACAATAGTTAGCCTTGGAAGAGATCAAGAGGTAAACCCTCCGGTCTTAGTTCCACCTCAACACGGAAAGCCTTTCAGGTTGTATTTGTCTGCCGATGACGGCGTTATCGGATCAGCCTTAATCCAAAAATTTGAAGGGAAAGAACGTGTGATTTATTATTTGAGCAGAAGACTGGTAGATGCTGAAACCAGGTATTCGGCCATAGAAAGATTGTGTTTATGCTTATATTTATGTTGCATAAAATTAAGACATTATTTATTGTCGGCCGAATGCACTGTTATCTGCAAAGATGATGTGGTTAAGTATATGCTGTCGATTCCGATATTAAGTGGGAGAATCGACAAATGGATTCTAGCACTTTCAGAATTTAATCTAAGGTATGAATCAGCTAAAGCAGTTAAAGGTCAGGTGATGGCCGATTTTGTTACTCAGCATTGCAATGTAATAAGCTCTGTAGAGATTGCTCCTTGGACTTTATTCTTTGATGGGTCTACATGCAAAGAAGGGGCAGGTATCAGTGTTCTCTTAATTTCACCCCGAGGACAGAAATATGAAGTTTTCATTGTCGATTGTTGCTACGTCGACAAACAATCAGGCTGAGTATCAGGCTTTAATAAAAAGGTTGGAGTTACTCAGGGAAGTGCGTGCCGATGCCGTCGAATCCTTTGACGACTCTATGTTGGTGATCAATCAATTCATTGAGGTATATGAGTGCCAAAGTGAAGTGTTAATTGCACACCATGAGAGGTGTTTACAATTATTAAAAGAATTCAAAGAATATCGCCTTGAGCATATTCCCAGGTTGCATAATGAAGAGGTTAATCGGTTAGCACAAAATGCTTCAGGGTATCAGCCAATTCAAGAAGTCATGACATCGGTGATGGTCGCCGATGACTGGAGAAAAGAAATTGCCAATTACTTAAGAGATCCGTCTAAAAAGGTTGAAAGGCGTCTAAGGTTTCAAGCTACCAAGTATGTGCTCCTTGATGATGAATTGTATTATCGGACAATCGATGGAGTTTTGCTCAGATGTCTTGCCAAAGAAGAGTCAAAAGAATTGATGGGTGAGATTCATGAAGGGGTATGTAGAGCGCATCAATCGGCATTCAAGATGAAGTGGGTGAATAGACGAAATGGGTATTACTGGCCGACAATTCTTGAGGATTGCTTCAAATACTTCAAGGGATGTCAAGATTGTCAGAAATTTGGTAATGTTCAGAGGGTACCTGCATCGGCAATGAATCCTATAATCAAGCCTTGGCCGTTTAGAGGATGGGCTATTGATCTCATCGGACAAATTTATCCGCCATCGAGTAAGGGGCATAAATTCATACTTGTTGCCACCGATTACTTTACGAAATGGGTTGAGGCTATTCCTTTGAAGAAGGTAACATCGGCTAATATGATAGACTTTGTAAAAGAGCATATTGTTTACCGATTTGGTATTCCTCAGACTATTACCACTGATCAAGGGACGATGTTTACATCGAGGGAGTTTGACGAATTTGCTACTGGTATGGGGTTTAAGGTTTTAAACTCTTCCCTTATTATGCTCAAGCTAATGGTCAAGCCGAGGCAACAAACAAAGGAATTATCAAGCTTATCAAGCGCAAGATTGAAGAAAACCCTAGGAGGTGGCATGTGGTGTTGAATGAAACTTTGTGGTCATATCGGATGGCGTGTCATGGTGCAACTAAGGTTTCGCCATACCAGTTGGTATATGGACATGATGTTGTTCTACCCTGGGAAATTAAGACTGGTTCTAGACGGTTGTTTTCTCAAGATCAGTTGATAGACGATGAATATGATACCCTTATGAAGGACGAGTTGGAAGATTTGGCGGATCATCGGCTGAGAGCTCTAATCAGCATCGAGGAGAACAAGAAAAGGGTTGCCAGGTGGTACGACAAAAAGGTGAAGGTAAAAGAATTTGTCGATGGCAATCTAGTGTGGAAACTGATTTTACCGATTGGGACTAAGAGTTCAAAGTTTAGGAAGTGGTCTCCTAATTGGGAAGATCCTTTTCGGATAAGTCAGTCTGTTCCTGGAAACGCTTATATTTTGGAAACACTTGAAGGGGTTGCGTTTTCCAGAGAATTCAATGGTAAATATTTAAAGAAATATTATCCCAGTATCTGGGTAGATGCATAAAGCAATATAAGTATAAATGCCGATGATGGAAAGATCATATGAAACATCGGTAGAAAGCGTATTAACGTTATATTACATGCAAAATCAGTTGCCAAGTTCATAGTTGCCGACATAACAAATTACAACAGATTACAATAGGGATTGAATGGACGTTATCGCACGCAGGCGAATCTGATCTGCTTCTTCTATCTCCCTGATGTCATCATCGGCAGATCCTTCGACTGGCTTGATCTTTCTTTTCAACAGAATAGCTTGCCGAGCGTTTGCATCTCTTTCTTGTTGCAGGGCTTTGACAACATCAGACAGTTGAGCTTTCTTTTTGTTGGCCACATCTAGGGCTTCATCAACTTTCTTCAGTTCAGCCAGCAGTTCTTCCCTTCTTGCCGATAAGTGGGTGATTTCTTGCTCAAGATCAATGCCAGAGGCTTCTAAATGGCCGATGCCCTTGTGCTTTTCATCGGCAAATTGTTTGAATTGGAGCATTTCCTCTTCGAGCTTTGATTGAGTGAAGACTCTATAGTGATTTTGGTAATTGATGAAGCCTAGGTACTAACCTATCTCTAAGTGTTTGAGTAGGTCTAGTACACTCATTGAAGATGATGACAAGTGATGGAGCAAGCAAAGGTGGTGGAAACCTAAAGCTCACACTTGGAGAAGAAGGGAAGTGGAATGATCCTAAGCTAAACAAGGCAAAGGTATATGCTAGGGATTTTCTTATGGTGATCAAGACACCAAGCGGGTGTGATCACATTTAGGTTAGACAACCGTACTATTAAGAGGGGAAATGCAAAAGTGATTGCGGTTTGTCGAGTGCCACTAGGTGTTATCTATATTGCATGTGCATCTAGGACCTAGTGATATACACCATGCTAAATATCAAGTAAAACATGCCAAGAAGTGTTCACTAAAGAGGTATCTTAGTGCTTGGCAACTTGGAGCAAAGGTGGAAAAAGCAGAGACGCAGAAAGGGCGTCGGACGCTGTCCAACGCAACGGACGATGGCGTCGGACGCTAAGTCTGTGAACTCAGAGCGTCCGTCGGTCACAGAGAAGCTCCAGAGAAAAGTCAGAGGGCGTCGGACGCTGAGGCGCAGCGTTCGTCGCAAAACGAGTGGAGCGTCCGTCGGGCTTCCAGAGAGCTCTGCGAGCAAGCGGTTTGAAGACAGGCGCCGGACACTGGAGGTCAGAGCGTCGGACGCTGGCACGGAGCGTCCGTCGCTCACGAAACATTCCAACGGCTAGTTCTGACAGAGCGTCGGACGCTGGCGACGGAGCGTCCGTCGCCTCCGTGTCGAGCGTCCGTCGCCAACTTATCAGGGTAACGGCTAGAAAACTTGAGGGGGTCTATAAATATGTGTTGGCCGGCTTGGGGAGTCCCTCTCTCGCACATTTGAACATCTTGAGACTCCTTTGAGCTGAGCAAACTCCCTCCCACTCATCTCCATGCTTGGTTAGTGGATTTCCAAAAGAGATTGAGTGATCCAAGTGCATTTCGCATATAGCTTGCATCTAGTGGCACTTGGGAGGCGTTTTCGCTGCGGATTTCTTGTTGCTCTTGGTGATTGCCATCACCTAGACGGTTTGGAGCAGCGGAGGTAGTTCGAGAAGCTTGGTGATTGTGCTTCGTCGACTACAAGTTGATTGTGAGGGGTTCTTGTGCCTTCCCCGCGGGAGATCGCAAAGGTAACTCTAGTAAATTGCTCGTGTCTTTGAGTGCCCTCATCTTGTGTTGGTTGTGCGGCACCCGGTGACGGGTTTGGCGTGTGATGCCAATTAGCGCGTGAACCTCCAAGTGAGTAAGCCGACACAACGGGGACGTAGCTAGTTGGCAAACTAGTGAACCTCGGGTGAAAAATCAAGTGTCAATCTCTTGTTCATCATTGTGAGTGATTGTATTGATTGGAGAACGCTTGATTGGCTCATTACCTTGACACGACAGTATTATCACTCTCCCTATCTTTGCATTACCTTATTTTATTCTTATCTTAGTATATCAGGTTGCGCCTAGAGGGCTACTAGACTTGAGTAGGATTTGAGTGATCCTAGAGTTATATTAGGATAGCAATTGTGGTTAGAAGGCTTCGCATCCCTTAGTTTGCTAGTGCAAGACGAGCTTCGCCTCATTTGTATCTAACTTGTTGTTGAGTTTGTTTTAAGTTTTCAATTTAGGCTATTCACCCCCCCCCCTCTAGCCTTGGGATAGGACCTTTCATTGAGCGACTCTATCAGCAATACGGCGTGAGGCCCGTTGGTATTGAAGTTGTCGGACCTCAAGGAATGCTGCTTGGAAGATTGTTTCTTTGATATCGGCAGGCAGATGACCTTGAATCTCCTTGAAAGCCACTTTCGCTGCAGTGGAATCTTGAACTAGGAGAGATGTGCTTTGTTGCAGTGAAAGTAGCAAGCTTCGAGCTTAGACTTGATGTCTGCCGATATAATACCTGGAGCTGGAGCAGAACTTTCTTCTTCGTCATCTTCATCGGGAACGATAACGGCGAAAGAGAATAAGCTATCAGGGGAGTCTTGGGCCTGAAAAGAAGAAAATTAGAGTTTGCTGATCATAAGTTTATATTGCAAGTTTTATGACAGTCGGCTTACCATCTTAAAACGGATTTCTTGCCTCGGACTCGGAAAAGCAGCTGGCACAGTGGTGTCTTGAATATCAGCAATGGTTGCCGATGAGCTTGCTTTTGTAGGAGGCATGGTTGATGTTGGTGCCGATGTTGTTGCCGGTGTTGTTACTGATGGACTCTGTGGACGCGGTGTTGTTTCCTGATCAGGAACTTCCACCGGTGCAAGTGCTGGTTCCTGTGGTGGTGCATCAGTGTGAGCAGGAGAAGATGGAGTTGGTGACGAGGCTGGAGTCGATGTCGTAGCTGGGGTTGGTGGCACAGATAGAGTAGCTAGCCTCAGGCATTTCTTCTTCCTTGGGGCAACGCTTGGTGAACCAGCGCATTTCAGCTACGAAGCTTGGGGGGCATCGGCAGCATGAGTCGGGGAGGTTTGTACATTTGGAGCAACTGCCGATGAGCTCGTTGCCTATAAAAGATATTTGGTGCAAGTTAAATAAAGTGAATGTTGCCGATGAGAGTTTGTGATTGGTATAAATGCAAGAAGGACTTACTGCGAAAGCTTGCGCCAAGATGGCGGCAGCGGCCGATGGAGTAGCGGTGGTCCTAGCTGGTGTTGGCTTAGGCTTGAGGGTAACCTTAGGTACCCTTTGAGGTGTGAAGGCAGCCAACAAGGGAGCCTTGCTGCCGATTATCAATATGGGATTCATCAAGTGCAGATTGAAGTGTTTGCCGCTCTTGCTCTTTCGGGGGATTGGATCGTTGACCTGTTGGCAGAAAAGTTAGTACCGATGAATCCAGGAGAAAATAAGAGTGAATGAAGTCGAAAGTAAGACTTACTGCATCATCAGGAACAACGTGCTCGTCGTCAATTAGATGCCGATAGTAGTGTAATGATGCGACGAACAGTTGATCTTTCCACTCTTGCCACCAAGATTTGTATGACTCGGTGATGAAGGATGTTGGTGCCCAAGAGGATAAGTCAATGTTTGATACATCGGCATAAGGAGGGAGATTGACAATCTTGTTCCAGTCCATGGCATTGGATATGGTTTCTCTTGGTTTGATCACGTTGGCGTAGCTGAATTTGATCGGCAACTGACCAAATGCTAGTTGTCTTGCTGCTGCCGATGGATAGTAGAACTCATAAGATGGAGCATTCTTCCCAGTCCCGAAGATGTTAACTGGAATGACTCGTGGAATGATAGTATCTTTCATGATCATCTCGTTTTGTGGTATATTCCCATCAGTGAGGTTGAAGGAGAGTGGGAATCGGTTATCCTGGTCAACGTAAGGCCACCAGACCCGTTCTACAGCAGGGATTCCACAGTAAAATCTCTGAAAGAATAGACCGAATTGACCTTCATTGGCATCAGTTCCTGGCAGTACTATTATGGCCTCCCCAAAATTGAGTGGAGGACGGGTTGCCGATTCATCGGCGTCAAATTCATATTCCTCCGATATATCCCTTGGGAATTGTTGACTGAATAGGTCAAATTGGAGGACTTTATGCATGTGTGCATTCAACCACATGTTCACAAACCACCAGGGGCCTCCAAGGTTGCCGATGGGTTCACCTAGCAGTAGCTTTCTGGATACTTGGTGCAGAAGATGATATACTGAACCAAGAAGATATCGGCCAAGAGGAAATCCTTCGTTGACCAAGAATTCTGCTGCAGGGAGATATGTGGTTGTGAGTCCGACTGTTCTGCCACAGAAAATATACTTATCCAGCCACATGTTCAGGAAGATGGCGTGTTCCCTCTGGCCTACCGATCCGGTCTTCTGGTTTTCTTGGATGTATCCAGTCCAACTGCCGATGTTACGAGTGTTCACCTGATGTTCGGATTTCCTGCGGAAAAGGGTGGAAGGATCAGCAGGAGAGACGTCGAGGCCGGTAAGCATGTGCACATCAGCAAGTGTGGGAGTGGTTGGTCCGTGTCTGAATAGAAATACATTCATTGTATCGGACCATAAGTAGGATGCAGCAATCATCATGTTTTCATTTTTGGCCATATCGGCAATTGACAATCTGATACATTGATCTATGTTACGTGCCGACTAGAGAGCCTGTTGCGTCCTAGCCATCCTGAGATACTAGTTTTTCCATCCTTTAGTAGGTTTGGGCCATGAGCGGAAGGCATCTCTCCATAACCCTAGATTGAAGCATTTAGATCTAAAGGAGATGCGGTTGGTTTCAGTATTGATGAGCGCGGTGGGATCGGTGTTCCCCATTGGGCCCAGGTAGTGAAAATGTGGATGATCGATAGGGATTACTATTTTGCTGCGCAGTTCCTAGATTCAGAAAATGGAAAGAAAGCGAAAGGGAAATTATGGAACAATGCGAAAAGGGAAATTGCAAGGAGTAAAGCGAGAGGAAAAGAGATTTACTGCAGGGACGTTGAAATTGATCACCATTGATTTCGGGAGGTCCTTGTAAGAAGCTGCTGGTTGTCGCCGGAGTGTTCTTCAGGAGGCGCCGCCGAGATTAGAAGTGGAGGTGAATGAAGGTATGAGCTCAGGGTGAAGAAGAATTCGAGTGGTAGTATTTTGAAATTCTCTTTGCACTGAGCAGGAATATGGAAGAGTATGGTAATGGATTCGCGCGGCAATCGAGGGATTTTGAGGTTGGATTTGTGACTGTTCGCGCTACAGTTGCGGGGTTCTGTTGGTAACTTGCAATTTTTACGCGCGGTAATCGAGGAGGTCGTGCAAGTATCTTGGAGGAAAAGGTTACAGTACAAAGAATTTTGGCATGTAAAATATTTTGCACTCCGAAATTGGGTGGCATGTGTTGACACCGTTTTTCAACATGTCAAATGGGCTAAGACTCGCGTTGATCGGTGGCCGTTTTCTATCGGCATTGGAAGGTCATCGGTTAAGATTGCCGATGAGGATGAATACTGCCAATAAGGGTAAGGGTTGTTGCCGATGGAAGCTGAGCGATAAAGCAGGTTTGTTGCCGATAAGGGTTGATTGATAAAAGTAAGTTGCCAGTGAGAGTAAAACTGTTGCCGATTGGAGGAGATTACCGATAGGAAAATATTGCCGATGGGCACAGGATGACGTGGCGGCTGACGTCAGCAGAAAATTGCCGATGACGATGGAAGAAGATTGCAGACTAGAAGTGTGCTGATGAAAGGGTTCATCGTGGAGGGGTTTGATATGGAAACTGGTGTTTTTATGCCAGTGTTATTTTATCGTTTGAATCTGACTCTTGCACGAGTCATTTATTTCCTTAAAAATAGGAGTTTTTGTTTAGGAAAGGTACGAGTCATGTCTGTCTATAACTCCTTTTGCTAGAGTATAAATATGTACGTAGAGGTCGTAAGAAAATATACAATCATATATCAAACAAATCTATTATTCTTATTTACTTTTCCAGCAATTCTACTTTTATCGCATTAGATCTAGTTTACCTACGAGTTCTTCAAGTCTTGACGGGCTGCATCTCCTCGATCTCCGTCAACCCTTGCAAGTTCCGCGTTTGAGCAACCTGAGCCTTGACGTCCGGGTGCATCGCTCTCGTCTCGTTTAGTTCTACTCTAGTTATCTTGATCAAGTTTGAGCCTTGACATCCGGGTGCATCGCCGTTGTCTCGTTCAGATCTTGTTCTAGTTATCGTCCTTGTCGATTAATTGGTCAAATCGACTGGCACACCTTTGGACATCAAATTCGGGTATAAGCCCGAGGTGTTCACAGATCCTGACGCTTTTTGTGTCAACACAATCTTGCCTTGTTCCTTGTCACCACGCCTTGCTCATCTCCCTTGTTTCGGAAGACCCATTTGGTTACAATCACATTGGTATTTGGTCTTTCCATAAGTGACCACACTTTGTTCCTTTCAAAGATATTTAGTTCTTCTTGCATAGCCATCACCCAATCCGGGTCATCTTGAGCTTGCTCAACCTTGAGAGGTTCCAAAGAGGAGACAAAAGAGTAAAATTGACAAAAATTTGCCAAATGTGAACGAGTAGTTACCCCCCTTCGGAGACTCCCAAGTATATTGTCGACGGGATGATCCTTTTGAATTGTTTGCCTCAATCTTGGATATTCTGTGGCTTCTTGTTGATCAGCTTGGTCATCATACTCATGCTCTTCAAATATAGGTTGCAGGTTTATTGGACTAGGTGGTGAACTTGCTGCTGCCTGTCTGCTAGGGCCGGCAGTGCCGGGGTCAGGGGCAGAGGCCTGACCAGGGAGCACTGCTGAGCCATCTTCTTCAAGTCTTAGGACAGCAACATCACCATCTTGAGGTCCCACATCTATGGCCTGGACTTCTTGTGGCCTAATATCACAAATAGCCATATTCTTGACTGCTTCACATGGTGGTTCCTCATTCCCTACAATCACTTGATCAATTTGCTCTACTTGAGAGCCATTAGATTCATTAAATGTCACATCTATCGCGATTTCAATTTTCCCTAAGGTCTTGTTGAATACACGATAGGCATGCTCATTTGATCCATAACCAAGAAGAAAACCTTCATCAACTTTAGGTGAAAATTTAGAGGTTTGGGGTTTTTTGTTAAGTATGAAACACTTGCACCCAAAAACTCTAAAGTATGACACCTTTGGTTTGTTACCGGTTAGGAGCTCATATGAAGTCTTCTTCAAGATCTTGTGTAAGTAGAGCCGGTTGATGGCATGGCAAGCGGTGTTGACGGCTTCGGCCCAAAAGATATCCGAAGTTTTGTACTCATCTAGCATTGTCCTTGCCATGTCAATAAGTATCCGGTTCTTCCTCTCTACTACACCATTTTGTTGAGGGGTGTATGGAACTGAAAATTCATACTTGATGCCCTCATCATCAAGGAACTCCTCCACTTGAGTGTTCTTAAACTCGGTTCCATTGTCACTACGAACTTTCTTGATTTGGAAGCCGAATTCCCTTTGTGCTCTTCTAATGAAGGTTTTCACCTTATCTTGCACTTGTGCCTTATCATACATGAAAAACACCCAGGTGAAACGAGTAAAGTCATCAACAATAACTAAACCATGTTTGTTACCGCTAATGCTTATGTAGGCCACCGGTCCAAAAAGATCCATGTGAATTAGATCCAATGGTTGCTTGGTGGAGACTATGCTCTTTGGTGGGTGAGGTGCACCTACTTGCTTTCCGGCTTGGCACGTGCTACAAATTCTATCCTTTTCAAAATGAACATTTGTTAGTCCAAGAATGTGTTCATCCTTTAGGAGTTTGGCCAAGTTCCTCATCCCAACATGAGCTAGTCGGCGATGCCATAACCAACCCATGCTAGATTTTGCCACTAAACAAGTCTCAAGCTTAGCCTTACTTTTGTTGAAATCAACTAGGTAAAGCTTGCCCTTCAAATGATCCGTAAAGACAATAGAGGAATCCTCCCTCTTAAGGACTTCCACACCCTTATCCGTAAAGAGACAATTGTAGCCCATCTCACACAATTGAGAAACGGACAACAAATTGTAACTCAATGAATTCACATGTAATACATTTGAGATGGAATGATCAAGAGTGATAGCAACTTTACCAAGACCAATCACTTCCCCTTTGGAGTTGTCACCGAAGACGATATTCTCACTTGCATTTGAAGTTGGGGAATATGATGAGAACATACTCCTTTCTCCGGTCATATGATTTGTACATTCACTATCAAGCACCCAACTTGATCCACTGGAGGAGTATGCCTACAAAACAAATTAGTTCCTAGATTTAGGTCCCCAATCAATCTTGGGGCCTTGCATGTTAGTCACAACAATTTTTGGAACCCAAATGTTCATGCTTCTCTTATCATGTGTCTCATCACCCACAAACTCAGCAATGACTTTACCACGGTCATTGCACTTCAACACATAGCATGAGGACAAACTTCCTTTAGGTGATCTTGTCTTGGGTTGATAAGCAAACTTGCTTTTGGCCACCCAGATTGAGTCCTTGGGTTTCTGAGAAACCTGCTTTTGCTTGGGCACCCTCTTGGCATAGACTTTTGCCTTAGCTTGATCAGGTGAAGCACTGGTAGCCTTCCCTTTATTGGGGCGCGGCACTGCCGGCCTCAAGTTCGGCACTGCCGGCCTGTGGTCCAGCAGAGCTGCTATCTGTGCAGGCTTATCTGCACCAATGCTTCCCTTCTTCTCAAACTTGACACACTCAATGCCTTTGACCATTTTTCTACCATTGGTTTTACCTCCTTGAGTGTGACCAAGTCCATCTTTGATTGATGGATTCCTTCCATCCTTGTATTGGACCTTCTTTGGCTCAACTTTGTCTGTGTCATTCTTCTTTGAAACTGAGATGACATTGTTGAGCCTTGCTATTTCTTTCTTCATAGTCTCCATGTTGGCAAGGTTAGTGGAATAGTCATTCAACTCAATATTATAGCATTTTCCACAACCTTGGCTAGTGGATGGAGAAGAGGCATCATTTGCCTTAGCGACATGTGAGTTGCTCTCCCAAAGAAGGTTATATTGTCCCTCAAGCTCTTGATGCTTTTCACTTAAGCCACAATGCTTTTGCTTCAGCTCACAATACTCCCTCTTAGTGAGATCATGAGCTTCTCTTTCCTTAGCCAAAGCCTTGGTCAAAGAACTCGCCTCACTCCTCTCTAGAGCAAGTGCTTCCTCACTAGCAATATAGAGATCCTCTTGTTTAATAAGAGTCTTTTCCCTAGATGCTAGCTCAACCTTGGTTGCCTCTAATTCATCCAATACATTAGCTATGAAGAGTTTGGTCTTAGGATCCATGTTATTAGTTATTTCATTTATCTTTTCGTCACTAGATTCATCATTACTAGAGCATTCGCTAGAATCACTACTAGAGATGTCTTTGGGGGGAGCTATGAGTTTCGGTTTTGATTTTACCTTCTCACCCTTTGCCATGAGACAAATGTGAGGGGAGCTTTCATCATCATCGAACATGTTGTTGAAGAGCCTTGGTGAAGTAGATGGCTTGTGAATAGCTATGGTGGCCATCTCCTCATCTTCACTTGAGCTATCGGTTGATGAATCCCAACCATGTCCAATGTGAGCTTCTCCCACATATCTCTTGCCTTTTTTGTAGTCACCCTTATCTTCTTTCTTGCCTTTGCCAAATTTGTTGTCTTTCTCCTTATTTGAGCATTCGGCAATGAAATGCTCGATGCTACCACACTTGTAGCAAGTTCTTGATTTCTTGTTGATGAACTTTCTTTTTGTGAGCTTGTACCCATTCTTCCTGATGCCCTTGTTGAACCTTCTCATGAATAGGCCATGTCATCAATGTTCTCCGCTTGCTCATCTTCACTTTTACCATCACTTGATGTCGAAGCTTCGGGTTCATGCTTGATGGTCTTGGTTGCTTGAGCTTTGCTTGAAGAGGCTTGCTTGTTGCTCTTAGGACAGCTAGGGGTTGCTCTCCTTGAGCTCTTATTGGATTTGAGAGCCACATCCTTGATATTCATCCCCTCCATCCTTGCTTGTATCTCTCCAAGCTTCTTCCTCTCAAGTGCTTCTTCTCTTTGTAGATCAAAGGTAATGATCCTTTCAAGCACATCACTTGGTGTGAAGTACTCAAATCTCTTCTTATCTCTAATCAATGTCACAAAGGTCTCATTCCTTGGAGAATAGGCTTCAAGCATGATCTTGACAACCTTGTGATCATTGACCTCTTCACCACCAAGGCCTCTAATCTTGCCAACCATGGTTATCAATCTATCGAACATCTCTTGTGGACCTTCACCTTCGTTTATCACGAACTGGTTGAGCTTGGCCATCAACAAATCAATCTTGGACTGCCTCACTTTGCTTACACCTTCATGTGCAAGGTGTCCCATATCTCCTTGGCAACCTCCAAGCCCATTACCTTGTTTTACTCATCACCATCCAATGCACTTAGCAACACACTAGTTGCTTGTGCATTTAGTTGTATGTAATGGAGCTCGGTGGTGGTGGGACATGTAGGGTCAACCGGAGGATCACATCCTTTGTGCACAATCTCCCAAGCACCGGGTTGAAGACCTACAAGATAAGCTTTCATCAAGTGTTTCCACTTGGCAAAGTTGGTCCCATCGAAATGAGACAACTTGCCGGCGGGAACATGGAATAAAGGTTTATGCTCATGCTTAGAGATAGATGAATAATCAAAGGATATGGAGGAGTATTTCTTGTTGCCATCATCCTTCTTCTTCTTCTCATCCTTCTTTGCAATCTTGGAGGCTTTGTAATGGTCCACAATTTCCTCGAAGGGAAATCCACATATTACAACATAATGTGATAGTCCCAGGAATAACAAGCTATCACATTATGGATATACAGTTGATACCACAGTCATACATCGCAAATTACAAGATTACAAGTATTACAACTTAGAGATACACACCTTACTACAACATGAAACTAGCAGAAGACGCACGCGAAACGATATCAGAGCAGAAGCAACGCGCCAGCAGGTGAAGGCTCCTCCTTCACAAGCAACCTTGAGCGTAGGACAAGACCACCTAAACCTCTAGATCCTTGTTGTTGTCGTCGAAGGTAGCATCCAAACCTGACAAATAACTTTCAGTACGATTTGTACTGGCCACTAGCTCCCACTCTAGGCTTTTGCGTTTGCTTTGTGGTAAGTGGATGCAAGGGTATATCAAAAGACCTATTTATGGCTGTAGTTTGCCTATGCATAAGGTAATCAATATTAAGTATATAATTGTATCTCAAGTTTTAACACATTTCCATCCATCCCATCCACACACATCTCACCACACTCTCACTCTCTAGGCGACAAGGACAACTCCCTCTCATCCTTGTCTCAGCGGCTCACAGTCAGATCCTACAAAACCCAAGGGGAGAGAAGAAAGGACTCATCTCACTACTCAAGAGAAGCGTAGGTCAAGGGAATGTCCATATCCGGGGACACGGCTATACGTATAGATCGATCAACTCTGCAGAGTGTGTACACCTGTACCCACAAGATCACCATCATCGGCATGTGCACTGCCTAGGCTGATACCGGGTTGTCTTCCAACCTGGAACGATACCATCCTGTCACTCAGCCCTGGGGCTCCCCGGCGCACCGGCAAACTAAGACTGGGAGACACAGCACCTGGCCACGGTGGTACTGCGCATCTAGGATGGTGCGGGATCCCAACACCGGCACCACCCACCCTATCACCTCACAACCAAGCAGTAATGGCATCGTCCAGATTGGTTGAACATCCGTCCCCCGCCCATTCAGGGATGAGTGGTGTGTACGAAAAAGTCCCATGGTTCCGGTCCTCTCGATATCCAGTTCCTAAGTGGGATCAGACAGGTCATCTCCTCAATCGGGGTCCTCTCTCGTGCCATCACAGCACCTCTATCCCAGGGCTCGCCCTGGGATCTCCTCAGAACACATGTACCCGCCAAAGGTACCTCATGTGGGGATGCCCAGGTCGCACCCCCGGCAAGACTCGTCCCACGGACTCGTCATAGGACCTGTCCGATCGACTCAACCCTCACCACACACCCAAAACACACGCCAAGATCTCCTCAGGTTGTTATCATTATAACATCACACAGTGCCTAGCCACTCACAAACAATCATCCACTTAGCATCACATCAATGACATAATGCGAAGTAGAAGTAAGCAGCGAGCAAGTAAGTAAAGCGGGTGTCTATCCTAATAGCGGGTGTGCAGGGGTAAGGTTGCGACAAGGTAAAGGCTTTCCAAGCAATCTACCATGCAACCTATCAGTTTAATTGCAGAAAGTAAAGCACTAGCATCTATGTATATGCATGTCTAATAGGATTCTACGAGGTTGGGTGGGACGTGGCACCTGTTTGATATAGATCCATAACCATCCACATCCTGTTGCTGCTCATGCCTCCAACGGATCACCGGTCCGATCAACATTGCCCTCGATGCAACTACCTCGACAAAGCGACAAACAAGGCGGAAATAATCAATTCTTGACCAAGATCCAAACTAAAGACAATGGGACACAAAGAGCGGTTAACAACAAAAGACACCAAAAGACTTAGCCCTCACGGTGGTTGTCCGCTTTCCTCGGGCTCAAAAGGAAACAAGAGTGGTTGTCTGCGCTCGAGTCTCATCCCCAAAATAGCCACACTTCCCGGGTTGATGGTGTAAACCTGTATGGCTTCAAGAGAAAAGGGCCTAGACTCTAGCTTAACTTAAACATACACCATGGCTTGTAATCTTTCGATTCGAGTGTCTTGGAAATTGATAGGAACCGAAAGATTGCAAGCGAGAGAGGAAGACAAACACAACAGGGTTCGGCCTTTGTAGCCTTAAACCCCACAAGTCACAACTAAAGAAGAACAAATAACAACGCGAGATGCAAGAGTTGTGACTTGGTTTCATAGTTCTTCGGCTTATACGCCACGGAAATTGGCGCAAGCAACAGAGAATGGGACAAAAGATACAGTGGGGAAAGGTTGGCTAGGTTGTCCATATCACGTCCTCGGTAAATATAGTTTTCTGACGGTCGATCGAGTCGACTCGCATGGTTCCAATGACATGACATAGACCATAGCTTCGCTAACCCAAAAGAGAGGTTGGAACGGGGAAATAAAGAAACGCGACAGTGGTCTACTTCTCCCAATCCACACGCCATGGAAGAAGGCGAGGCATTGAAAGGAGCAACACACAAGAGAACATACAACACCCAAATCCACTTGTAGGGTACCATGACCTATGTGCACTAAATGGCACCTAAATACCCATAGGGCCTTAGCGGTGCGGTTGTCACCGCAAGGACCTAAGAAGCGCCACGGTCTAAAATAGGTACAAGCATACAAGGGACTTGAGCACGAAAGAGCCAAAAGAGGGAAAAGGATGCACCTTCCTTTGATCCACTCGCCATTATATTTGACGGCAATCGAAGGAAGGACAAAGAGATCGACAAACAAACACCAAAGAGGAAACAAGCAAGTGAAAAGAGATTGGTTCCTCGACACTTCAATCATCACGTCATAGCAAAGGACATGAACCAAAGGAGTTGGAACAAGAGGGCTCAATCCACGTCTTACTAGATCGACGAGTATTGATAAGAGATGAATATCCCCCGCATTCTCTCGACCAACACGCCATAGAAAAATAGACGAAGGCCGAAGGAACAGGGACACTAGCTCACGATTCCTCGAACTACACCATCTCGTAGGGCACCACGACCTCCGTGCAACTAAAACTAAAACGGCACAAAGAAATCCCTTGGGTTATTAGCAGTGCGGTTGTCACTGCAAGAACCGAAGAGATGCTATGGCCTAGGTGGTACAAGCATACGAGGTGAGTAGGAAAAAGAGAAGCAAGGTGGTAGAGCCCAATGGTCATGGCGAGGGAACTCGCGGCCATGAGCTCCACCTGCAAAAGTTGGCTTCCGAGGGTTCCACGATAGTCGTCCTCTAGGTCGTCTCTAGTGGACTAGGTCACGTGAGGCTCGCCATGTGCGGGTAGGAAGCGCACTCCTGTCGAGTTCACAATGGCCATGTCCTAGGGACGAGGATATGAGCTAACAATCGTAGTCCAACGAGGGCATCTAAACACGAGAGGAGCGATATGCTCGGCGCTACGACCATGGCGAGACGAGCTCACGATCGCATCGTTCAAACATTCGCCCTCTCAACCGGCTCGAAGGCTCGGCTCACAGACACATAGATCACAACACATAAGAACGCACCAAAACAGAGTAGCACATTTCCATAGCACAAGAGTGATAGATAGACCGACACGAAGACACGGCACAAGCATAGATATATGAGTATAATAGATGACCTGGATATCATGAGTATATGATGTGTAGCGAACATGTATGAAATGAGCAAGAGTTTCTCCAATGTCGAGGATGGCGTCGGCAAGGTTCTAAAAACTTGACCTTGAAGGGCGGGATGGCGACGGGCTGCCGCGATGTGTCGACGAAGCGTCCGGGACAGGCACAGCCAGCTACGGCCACCCCGGACTGGCTATGGCCAGCTGCTGGCCGGCTATAGCCTCTGCTGGCCGGCTGCGGCTTGCTGTCGGTTGTCTACGCCTTGCTGGACGGGGTAGCGAGCGTCCGGCAGCTGGCTGGGTGCGGTAGCGGCTGTCTGAGAGGCATTGAAACTCCTGTGAACAGCACAGGAGGGTTGCGGCTCCCCTGTAACAGTGAAAACGCAGCACAAAGGCCGGACAGAGCAGCAGGTGACCGAGAGGTGTTAGGGCCTCGACAAACAACACTGGATGCTGCTCCCCTGCAACAGTGAAAACCCATGGCACGAAGGCCAATCTCAGCCATAGGTGGCGACAATAGGGGGAAAAGGTTGAGTCTTTGGTGCTGGTGGCTCACCGGTGGGGCAGAGGATGGAGACGAGGTGGGGCTCCCACGTCGCGACGACGTAGTGGCACTCTGCTGCCATCGTGGATGGCGACGCAGCAGTGGCGAGGTCGCGTCGTGGCCAAGCCCCAGTGTCGAGGCTGAGCAGGCCAGAAACGTTGGAATGGCGCAGAGCTCGGCTCGACGCCATGGCGTGGACGGAGCTCGGCGGGGCGGTGTCGTTGCGGTGAGGCAGTGTCCACGGCAGGCTGGGCACGTTCGCGTGGCTCGGAAGGCCGGGGTTCGGCATAGTAGACGGTGGCGTCGTCCTCCGCAGACGGCATGAAGGAGAGTGACCGAGGTGGAGCAGAACGGTGACACGGCGAGGGTGGAGCAGAGCTCGACGATGGTGGCTTCACGCGAACGGATGCGGAGGCCTGAGGTCGGAGAGTGCGTCGTGTGCGGTGACCCCGAGTGAGAGCGCCCGATGATGTGGGCGCGACAGCGGGTGGTGGCTGGCTGTGGCTTCTTCGCGGTCGGCCAAAGCTCGGTGACGGCCTCGCGGGCAGTCGGCCGCGGACGCTGGTGGCCGGCCAGAGCGGTGGGGCGGCGCGGTGCTCTCGGTGCACAGACGACGTCGAGGATGCGGCCGTAGCGAGGTGGCGCAAGGTCGAGCAGCATGGCCGGTCCGACAACGGCTCGGTGGAGAAGACGAGGCAGCCGGTTGGCTGATGAAGCAGCGCCACGGCACGACGCAGCAGGGGTCCATCGGCGTGGAGGGAGGGGCTTCAAATCGACGAGGTGGAAGTTGGCTCGCTCGGTGTGGAGGCAGAGCTGCCCGAGGACGAGGGGATGCGGCTCGGCGGTGGCTTGGAGGAAGAAGGGGAGGGTGCCAGTGGTGCCACTCTTATGCGCGCTCGCGGCTAGGGCTCCCGGGTGCGGACGGCGATGCGCCTCGGCGTCCGTACCCGAGGACACGTAGCGTGCATCGGGCGGAGGAGCGCGGGGGCTGGGGCGTTGGCGTGCGTGCGTGCGGGGCGGGTCCGTGCGGCGCGCGCGGCGTCCGCCCATGTTGATGGCGGCGGCTACAGGGAGTGCGCTGGGGCGTGCTCCCGTTCTAGGGTTCCAGGGGTGCGGCGCGAGTGGGCTGGGCCTCGGGGGCGCGCTGGTCCTAGCTGTGGGCTGAAGGAGGGGGGGAGTTGGCGCTCGACTGGGCCAAGGGAGGAGGGGCACGCTGGCAGGCCTGGGCTTCCAAGCCGCGCGTGCGCGAGGTGGTCGGCTGGGCCTGGTGCCAAGGCAAGCAAGGCGTGGGCTTGTAAGTGCTACTGTTTGCAAAGTTGGACCAAGCGAGAGAGAATGAAGGGAACCGGCTAGGTAAATTGGGAAAAGGGGAAGCTCGCTCTTCTAATTATAACTTCAATTTGAGAAGAGATCCAAGAGATATTTGGAAGAAGGTGAAAGTCACAAGTTGATAGAAATTTAAGATGGATTCAAAGGGAATGTTTACTTCAAGGAATTTACAAGAGGTTCATAAGAGATTTGCCATGGAGTTTCAAGGTGAAGAAAAGCTATGGATACATGTACTCCAACACAAAACAGAACTCGAAACCCGAAGACAACTCAAGACTCAGAACAAACACCTACAACAATTCTATATGTATGCCACGATTTACCGACAAACTCTTCTAGGGTTAGCTCGGCTTGATCTAGCAACTACATGCTTCACACATTGCAAGAAAATTTTTTGAAAGTTTGGATTTTTGGTTGTTGGAAAAACCCGGGTTGTTACAGGCTTGGTATGATACATCATCATCACCGTCGGAGCTGCTTGAATCAACCTCCACATGAGAGGCTTGTTCTTTGCTTTTCTTGAGCTCCTCCTCCTTGGCCTTGAGCTCCTTCTTGAGAGCTCTAACTTCTCTTCTATGAAGCTTATCGGCAAGTTTCAAACTTTTGGCGTCATTGATTGCGTTTTATTCTTTTTGCATCTTCTTGCCTTCTCTTCTCAATCTTCTAACTTCTTTTCTTCTTGCTATTTCTCCAGCGGATATACCAGCAGTGGTCTGGTACTTGTTCATATCGGCACTTTCATCGCTGCTTGAGGTTTCATGCAAATCCACCTTCTTGGGATCAACCATCACAACATTTCCCTCTTCGGCCATTACCTCGCACGGTGAAGTGTTTACTGAGGTAACCTTGCTCTGATACCACTTGTAAGGATCTGATTAGCCTAGAGTGGGGTGGATAGGCCTGTTTAAAATCAACGTAGCAATTTGCTGTCAGTTGAGGCCGGCACTACCGGGCTCGAGGCCGGCACTGCTGGGCTAAGGGCAGCAGTGCTGGTCACCAGAATAGAGATCAACACAATTCAAAAAGTAAGGACTAAATGTAAATTTTTCTTGAATGAAAACCTTCCTAGAGGTGTAGGGAATCTCTAGCACCATCTGAAAGTGGTAGCAACAAACCCACTAAGTAGATCGGGTCCAAACCCTAGAAATCACCTTACAAACAATATATATCACAATAGAGAGACAATCACAAGGGGACACAAGATTTGACCCGTGGTTCAGCTCGCCACCAAAGCTTGCCTACGTCCACGTTGTTGAGGTGCGCCACACAAGGCTCAAGCTCACCACAAAGGCTAGCTCTTTCCTCGGTATCAAGTCAAGAGAATGAACTCTTGAGATAAAGGGCAATGTATTAGCAAATTGGTGGTGTTACCAACCTCTCTAGGCTGCCACACAAGTTGGTAAGCTCAAGGGCGACACCAAGCCGACTAGGAGCAAAGCTCCAAGAGTAACAAACTCAAACCGTCGGCCACCACGCGAACCAAATGTTTGTAGGAGTTGAAGATCCGAGGGAGAAGCTTCTTCTCAAGCTTGGAGACTCAATCTCTCAAAGGTTAATTGCAAATCAATGGGGAAGAGTGGTTGAGCACCAAGGGAGAAGGGAAAGCAAGAAGAGAGCTTCTCTTTCTGTTTTCTGCGAAGTGTGAGAGTGAGAATGACAGAACTAGCCATTGGGGAGAAGTGAGGAGGTGTTAAATACCCCCTCACTGCCAACAGGCAGTTCAAGTCGCGGCAGTGCCGACCTTGGGCCCGGCACTGCCGGCCTGACAGAACCAGCAAAGGATGGATCTTCGAATAGATGGCTGATTTGCCTTCTAAGTATGTGGAGGTGTAATGTATTTGGATATATATTGCATTTGGTTCACTTGTTGGCATGCGTGTTGAATCCCTCTTAATAGTACGACATATCTAACTCAATTTCAAAATATAAAAGAATTTAAACTCCTTTAAGCTTGTTGCCATGCACTTTTGTAATTGGAGTGGTCCACCAATCTGTTCATCAACCTACTTAAGTTCAATCTTTTTGTCATACTTGTAAAGTCTCATTAGTTCTCTAATTGCGTTGTCATGTCACCAAAACTCACTTAAGACTTGATTGCACTTTCAAGACTACTTTAAACAAAAAGATAAATGAAATGAAAAAAATAAGTATTAGAAAGTAAATAAATAATAATAAAACTAAAATAAAATAATAGTAGAGAATCCCATAAACAAAAGATAAAAAATAGGGAAAATAAATAAATAGTTGAAAGGAAAAAAAAAGAAACGTTTCTTATCGTGGATGCTTGCCTGAGCGTTACCCGGGCCATGGTGCGGAATGCGTACATCAGCGTTACCCAAGGCCGAAGGTCACTCCGCGCTCGACTGGTATTCTTATGGGCCGGCTACTAGTTCCCCAATAAGATTGACAGGCCCGGTTACAACGATAAATTGGGCCGGTGTTTGCAAGTCAACGGTCATCGGGATATTTTCTTGGCCCCCCAACCGTTGCTTGTCAATATGCATGTTCACTCCCTAATAAATAAATAAATAAATAAATAAACATTTTTTTCACTCTCATGCTCTTAGTTCAAAACTGAAAATTGTTTCCCCCCTTCAATTGAAACTTGCTCTCCTACCCCGGCTAGCCCCTCCCCTCTCCCCGCTACCGTTGCAAAGACACGCATAAATATCACCAGTACTACTAGTGTATTATAGCCTCGTTTGCCATGTCTTCTATCGACATCAGCTTATCTAACGCATTCACTTTTCCTACACTATTTATATGAGTTGTTTTATCTCTCCACTCTTCTTTCATATAGTCAGTGAGAGCAGAAAAAATTAGTTTTTTTAGTTTCACTTATTCTCAGCAGCCGTGTAAAAGGAAGAGAAAAGAAAGATAAAAACAGTCGCTATGAACAACTGAACAATATATAAACAATAAATACGTCATAAAAGCTGGAGTTAGTAGAAGCTCTGTCAAATAGAACCTATAACTAATTCCACATGTTGAGAGGTTTTGTAGGGGAGGGATGGGATGGACCTGGGATTAGTGATGTTTGGATGAGAGTCGGCAGAGGGACAGGGACAACTCACCTAGAATATTCGCCTTAGATACCTCGACTCTGTGTCCCACTTTTTTCACGGACGGGGCCGGACCCAGACTTCTACTCTCCTCCTCAGTCCTCAGTCCTCACCAGTCACCCTTCACCAAGACTGAAAAAATGGCGCGAACGAGCGAGAGTTGACCACAGCAGCGGCGGCGCATCCGTCACCGGCGGGGAACGCGCGGCCACAGCGCTCGGCAGCGACGCGGCACCGGGCGGCGCGGCGGCGGGGGTAGCACGACGCCAGGCTGCGCGGCGGTGGGGGTAGCACGCAGCTGGTGGCGCGGCGTCCGCTCCTAGGGCGGCGGCACGGGACCGAGCGGCGAGGCGGCACTGCGGCCTCTGGTGGGCGGCGGAGGTGCAGCACAGGTACATCAGCTTCATCCTTGTCCCTGTCGTCTCCATCAACATCAATCTCTCCCTCTTCCCCCAACAAGAGCAAGCCACGTCTTACACCATTTTCCTGAACAGCAGCAAGCCGGAATCTTGAAGCACGTCATCCTCACTTGCTCTTCCTCCTCCATTAGCAGATCTGTGATTTGCCTAAGGTATACAAACCCTAACACAATGGATTTATTTATTTTCTGATAAATGTGCCTCCAGTAGTTGAATAATTATGATGTAATTTGTGCTTGAGATATGTTTGCTTATACAAATGGTAAAATAACAGCAAAGTCCATTGGAAACAAAATCCTAAACTGTTACACTAGTAAGTTGACTGATGTTTCTGATCTTTGATCGATTGACCATGACATGGAAATATTTTTTTCTTTTTTTTAATTGTTGCATTGTAGATGGATCAGAGAACCAAGGTTTTAATTTGTACTGTTGCTGCATATATGTTCTTGTTCATGGTGGCCACTGTTATTCAGTCTAGAAAAAGAAAAAGGCGTCCTAGTAGAGTTGGTATAACTTATGCTCCAATTGATAAAAGGGATAGAATGAGACAAGAATACTTAGACACAAAGATTTGGAAGGATGATACAACTTGTGTAAACATGCTTAAACTTAATAGAGCATGTTTCTATCGATTTTGTAACCTTTTTAGAAACCGAGGGTTGCTTCAAGATACCACTCATATGTGTGTTGAGCAACATGTGGCTATGTTTCTAAATACAGTAGGGCACAACCTTAAAAATAAGTTAGTTGCTACTAATTATTAAAGATCAGGAGAAACGGTAAGCCGCTATTTCAACAATGTCCTTCATGCCATTGGAGAGCTACGAGCAGAATTTATTAGGCCCCCCTCATTGTAAACTCCGTCCAAAATTGCTGGAAACAATCGGTGGGATCCTTATTTCAAGGTCTGAGGTTTATCCCTACCTTTGTTTCATATTTAATTTATCTACCTCTGTCTTAGCCCTAACTAATTTTTACTTCACTGAACATAAACTAGGATTGTATTGGAGCTATTGATGGTACACACATAAGAGCATATGTTCCTAAAGATTTGGAGCATTCGTTTCGTGGTAGGAAGTCCTTCCCAACTCAAAATGTAATGGCAGCCGTAGATTTTGATCTACGTTTTACTTATGTCTTGGCTGGTTGGGAAGGCACAACCCATGATGTTTTAGTTTTGCGAGATGCTTTAGAACGTCCTAATGGCCTTCGTGTTCCACAAGGTAACAAAAACAAGTCACATGACTTAATTTTATTGTGCCAGTTTTGGATAACTTGAATTGTGATCACCTTTTCTACAATATGCTAGGAAAATTCTATCTTGTTGATGCTGGTTATGGAGCCAAACCGGGATTCTTGCCTCCTTTCCGTGGAGTTAGGTACTATTTGAATGAGTGGGGTAATAATCCGATTCAAAATGAGAAAGAATTATTTAACCTTCGGCACTCGTCTCTTCGTGTGATTGTAGAGCGTGCATTTGGTTCACTTAAAAGGAGATTCAAAATTCTTGATGATGCAACTCCATTCTTCCCTTTCCAAACTCAAGTAGATATTGTTGTAGCTTGCTGCATAGTCCATAATTTTGTCATAGCAGATGGGATTGATGAGTTCATCATTCAAGATTTGAATTGGCCGATGCAAACACATGCTTCGTCATATACTGAACAAGCAAGTGAGCATGCTGCAACCGTTGAATTTAGACAGACAATTGCAGATTAGATGTGGACAGACCGTCAAAACCATTATGTAAATTAATATGTAGTATCACTATGTATTTTTATGTATGGACATATGTTCCTGAATTCTATTTTGTATGGACATGTGGCTTCCTGGAAATAATTTGTATGGACATATAACTTCCTGAAAATAATTTGTACAGACATATGGCTTCCTGGATTTTAATTTGTGTGGACATATAACTTCTTGAATTCTAATTTGTATGGGTATATGGCTTGCTGAAATCTATTTTGTATGGAAATATGGCAACCTGGATTCTAATTTCTATGGGTATATGGATTGCTGAATTTTAATTTGCATATATGGACATATGCCTTACTAAAATGTATATACCACTTGCTGAAATTTGTATCACATATATGCCTTCCTGGTTTCCTGGTTTTATATATGATGATAGGTCATGGAAAACTTGAACGAGGAAGTTGGGGGAACAAATGACCATGCTGTATGGACAGCACCAGAGACCACTTTTATGCTAACTCATCTAGCCAATCTGGTGGCTAGTGACACAAAGACATGTTCTGGCTTTTAAAAAGTCCATTTGAACACTTGTGCTAAAACTATCAATGAAAAGTTCAAGACCATGAAGACTGGGGACCAAGTTAAGAATCATTTGAAGACGCAACAAAAGAAATTTGCAAAGATGAACAGGCTTAAGAAAGTGAGTGCTACTGGTTGGGATGAGGACAACTTCATAATCACTCTTGATGAGGAGCACTACAATGATTATGTTAAGGTATAATTGCAAAAAACTTAACCAACATGTTAAGTTCGAATTGTTTGCTTATAACTGAACTTCCATTTACCCTTGTAGGATCACAAGGCTGATGCTGAATTCTTGAACATGCGTCTTTCAAACTATGGTGAGTTGCGGACAATTTTTGGAAATAGTATGGCTACAGAAAAGTTTGCCAAGGATTCAAGTTCTACATTAGATACTAAAGAAGCTAACACTGAAAATGAAGATCTGAATGCAAATGACGTGCATGAGGTGAATGCAAACGGTGAGAGTGAGACTACTCCCTCTCCTAATCAAGGGGCTACCTCATCTGCAAGACCACCAAAGAAAGCTAGGACTGGTGGGGATGAAGAGGATGGGCTGATTGCTGTAATCAGTCGTGTTGGTGACAGACTTGCTGAAGCTATAGAGAAGGTTTGTGCTGCACCCCCTCCACCGCCCCCAAACAATGACTTACCTGATCTGTTCAGCATGCTGATTAGCCTTCCAGGTTTCGATGCTGCCCAGTTAAATTTGTACTACCAGTATTTGGTTGTCAACAAAGACATGGAAAATGCATTCTACAAGCTTCCATTTGACCACAAGTTGATGTGGGTGGCTATGTTTGTCTCTGAGAGGTTCTCTGGGTAGTGAAATGGAGACTTGAATGCTTCTTTTGCTTGCACCACATGAAACAATTACTTGTGGTTAATTAATTCTAAGGTTTTGTATATTGTGACTAGCCTTAAATGTACTATCACGTGCTTGTGTATTGTATGGTAGGTTGAAACTTCTACTATTTGCAAGGCTTCGTCGAACTGTTATGTATAAGCCTTGAACTCCTATTATGTCTAAGAACTTGGCATGAGCTGTAGTCTTAGCACTTGTTGATATGTGTGGGCACCTTTATGGCAAGCTATGCACTTGAATGTTACGTGTGCATTTATCTTTTTTAAATATATATTATTTGTGTTGTTTTTAGATGGCTGTGCATTTTTAGATATATTTATATACATTTTAGATGGCAATAAATGTGCAACATGTAATTAATTGAATTTTGAATTTGTTAATACAATGGTCATAGTCACGGCATGTAATGGCAATGGTAATTTTATCTATATTATGAGAGAGATGACGATATATATATATATCCTATCTCCATCCCTTCATCCAAACATGAGATAGAATCACTCTTTCTCACTTTATACTCTCAACCAAATAGAAAATAGGAATCATCACATTCTTCTAACCAAACAGAAAACATGAACCATTCCATTTCGAAAAACAGAGTCAAGATTATCCCATTCCATCTAGCGTCTCAACCAAACGGTACCTAAGGATCAGCTCATTCGCATATGTGGATGTGCCTAGAAAAAGAAAGGAAGGCAAGCTCGCGATAGCCGATAGATATCTTACGGTCCGATTGACCATTTTAGCCCTGTAAGAGACTACTTTGACTAACACAAGTCAGAGTGTCAGACCCGTTCTTCAAAAGTAGTACAGTGTTTTTTTTCCGATTCAAAGTAGTACAGTGTTAAGCACAGTAGTATATCAATTAAGATTCTATACTCTAAAATTTGCAAGCAAGAATAATAGTGGTAACATTCCTAGCTAAAAAACAGAGCATGCATCGCCCGGATACACATTTGAGTGCAAGGAAAAACCTTATCTTATTATATAAAAAGAAAAGAAAAAGAAGAGATGGGCAGAAGTAGCAACGCACACACTTCACGGCGACAGGTGATATACGACCCTTCCAGCTTAAAAAATCTTACTACTGGTACTGCTGACAGACCTGGGTGGTAGGCCCCACCAAGCAATGCACGTTATCCATGGCGCCTCGAGGCGGCCCCGGCGAATGCTGGCCCTTGGATCCAGCCGAGCTCGCCCTTGGATCCAGCCGAGCTCGCATGCATGCGCATTCGCTGCCTTCCAAACGGAGGAAGGGGAAATTAACAACGCTATTACGCGAAGCCTTCAAAAAGCCAGCCCCCTCCTCTCCATTCCAGACAGCCAGCCACAGCGCAGCGGGGTGTGTGTGTCTGCGCGAGAGACCAAACACCAACCTCCCCACCCTCGACCCATCCCTCCGCGCATCCCCACCTCACCGCCGCCGCCGCACGGTCTCCTTCCCCGAGGTAAGCGCCGGACCCTACCCCTTCATCCGTCCCTCCTCCCAGGTCGATCGCTGGGTACCGCGTCACGGATTGTTTAGCGTGTCGGCGGCGGCGGTGGCGGTGGCGGCGGAGGTGGAGGCGGGCGCGGACGATCGACGCGGCGCGGACCGATCTTAGTGGCCGTGGTGTCTGATCGCGCGGGGATCGCTCCGGCGCCCGCCGATCTCCCCGTTTCGTGGCGGAAATTTTGGGGGCGGCCTCTGTCCCCTCGGTTGCTGTTGGTGCCCGTAGAGATTTTCTGGGGGCGGCCCAGTGGGTTTCGATGAGGTGGATGAGGTATTGGCGTGCGTTAATCGCGCTTGTTTTGATCGTTTTTTCGAGAGAGGAATTCGTGTGGAGGAGATCGGGATAGGATTCGGGGGAGGAGAGAGACTGGGGAGCTGAATGTTGGGAAATCTCATGTTATGGCTTGCGTATATTCTTTTACCGCAAATGGAACACGGGTCAGTAGCTTTGCATTAGTCCTAGATGTCGATCACAAATAAATGAAGGCTTGTTTGTGCTTGCTCAATCAGTACGTATTTATCCAGATGTGTTCTCTCATGTTTCCAGTGATATTTTATGTTTGATGAGCTGGTAGTAGAATGTAGTACTAGTGTATTGACTACTTAACGATGCTGTTGTGGTTTTCGATTGACAGATTCATATGCGATAGGAAGTGCATGGGGAGAAAGGATGCCAGAGTTGCGTAGTGGAGTCCGGCAATCTCGGTTGAGGGCAAAGAAGGTTGAGGATCTTGTGGCTCAGGACCCTACCGACAACTTGCTTGTGGCAGCACCTACGGTGGCAGGAAGGCGTGGTAGAGGAAGGGGTGGGAGGGGTGGAGGGAGAGGAGCAGCACGGGGAAGGGGAGGAAGAGGAAGAGGTGTTCCAGTGATCGACTTGGATCCTGACCAGCCTTGTGAGGTTCTTCCAGGAGCTGGTGTTGGTGGCCGCGCTGCAGGTGGGACACAGCCCATTGAAAACTTTGCTGATAAGGTTGTGAAGATGGATGGTGCGAGTGCTGAGAAGATTGCTGGAGGTGAAGATGAAGGTACTACATCTCCAGTCCCAGAGAAGGCATGCTCTTCTTGTGCAGTTTTGCTTGCCCTTTTTGGTTGTGTATCTTCATTTGCATGATTTTCATAGTAGTGCCATTTCTTGCCAATGAGGCTAGTTTTGGCAGCGAAGCTATCTTAGAAAATGGGATAATAATGACAAAATATAGATTATGGCAAGGTGTCACATGGCACATGGAGTATGGTATCATACAGATTATTATTTTTTAAATAAATGTAGTTCATATATGTGCCTATTTTCCTTGCAGCTACTCATTATGCATCTTTGAAACCTACATATATTAATTATCTTACACCATCAAGAATCAAGTGACAACAAATTTAGCACCTTCTTGCTTACTCTACATTGCTGTAATGGCTATATATCTGCAATAAATATCTTCTTGATTTCTAATGAGAATGAATGAATGAAATTCTCATATTAATATGCACAATTCTTTAGCTGGAGGTGTAGCAATTTCATAATTTATGGTATAGCCTGTGGATCAGATATGTAGTGACCTAAAGAAGTTTGGAGCTGGTAAGAAAACAGAAAGTCATGTATTCAATACGGCTTGGTACCATTTTCCTGAGGAAAACAGTGCTATTCCTTTAACATTAGATCACTTAACGAGTTGCTTAGTGTAACTACATGCTGTCAGAGTGTCAGTCACCTGTGTCAGGGTAGGTGCACCATCCTACGTTCATGTTTTGTTTGTCTTAGGCCACTTTCAATGATATAGGTGAGTGTCTGTAGATGCAGTTGCTTTAGCATCATATCTTGCATGGTTTCAGATATATAAATCATTACATGTTGGCAGGTTCAAGTAGGCCATTCTCCGCAGTACAAGGTTGAGCGCAAGTTGGGGAAAGGTGGTTTTGGGCAAGTATATGTTGGCAGAAGGATTTCTGGGGGAACAGAGCGCACTGGACCTGATGCTTACGAGGTTTGTGTATAGTTTACCCTGGAAGTTACTCAAAAAAGATATCCTCTTCTATGGAAGTTATACTAATACATGGCTTTACTGACCACAGGTTGCTTTGAAATTTGAGCATCGAAACAGCAAGGGCTGCAATTATGGTCCTCCATATGAGTGGCAAGTTTATAGGTAATTACATCATATTAAGATGAAAGTGTATATTACACCAGAAGAATTTTAGGGATCATAGTTATAAAAAATGTACTTTGAAACATGGCAATGCGAATCATCGTTATTGTTTTGTGTTTGGTTCAGTAACACTGGACTTACATTTTATCCTGAAACCCAAAATATTGAATGGCTAAGGTACATTGATGGCCGTTCATTACTACTGAACTCAGTCATTTCTTTGTTGTTTTGTTTGTTTGGCAGCATTCTGTTAAATATGATAGCAGTATATGATGTTATTACTTATTAGTATTTACTACTTGTAAGGACAAATCTTACAAGTCATCCTACTAATTTTAATGTTTTTGTTGTGCATCTGCTTCCAGTGCTCTGAACGGGTGTTATGGTGTACCATGGGTTCATTACAAAGGTCGGCAAGGAGATTACTATGTTCTGGTTAGTTCTTATATATATGCATAGTTGAATCTGAGTTTATATTACTTAAGTTAAAGAACTAAGCATTACAATTATTTCAGGTGATGGATATTCTAGGACCCAGCCTTTGGAATGTCTGGAATTCATTTGGGCAGACGTAAGATGATATGTTCTGTCTACTTTGTTTCACTCATGTTCTTCTAAGCAGCTGACTGACCACCAATATTTGATTCAGGATGACAGCTAATATGGTTGCTTGCATTGCTGTAGAGGCAATTTCTATACTTGAGAAACTTCATGCAAAAGGGTAACTAGTGTATTTACTGAATTTTATTTGACATAATGTATCTCCCAATTGTTTATTTATTGGCAAATTTTCTGTCAGGTTTGTTCATGGAGATGTTAAACCCGAGAATTTTCTTCTTGGTCAGCCTGGATCCCCTGACGAGAAAAAACTTTTTCTGATTGATCTTGGGTTAGGTACGTCATGGCGCTTCTCCTGTGTATTTTGCTTGTAAATGTTAAGAAGGTCTAACAAATTTGTTGCACCGCTCTTTGTTAAATTCTGTGGGCTATGTTTCACATGTGCTTTAAACTTGTTATACACCAATGCTGATCTAAATTTGATTTAACAAGTTTTTCCTTCCTACCATTTGCACTGTCAGCATCTAGATGGAAGGAAACAGGGTCATCTGGACAACACGTTGAATATGATCAGAAACCAGATATTTTCAGGTCTGTTTTTTTTTTTACCGAACAGTGTGTTTTTCATTTCCCTTCAATACACTGACCTTACTTTGCCCCTTACTCAACAGAGGTACAATAAGATATGCTAGTGTCCATGCGCATTTAGGACGTACTGGTAGCAGACGGGATGATCTGGAATCATTAGCATATACATTGATATTTCTTCTTAGAGGAAGGTTGCCGTGGCAAGGTTATCAGGTTTGCTATCTTTCTTTGGTTGGGATTTTTGAATCATTCATTTGGTTATTGACTATGCAGACTTTCTTATTCATTGTCATATTTACACACTTGAAGCCATTCTCTCTCTTTTTTTTATGTCTGAATTCACATATAGATTGAAGTAGTGTTTGAATACTGCTTTGTTTTGCAGGGCGAGAACAAGAGTTTTCTTGTTTGCAAGAAGAAAATGGCTACCTCTCCAGATCTGTTATGCTGTTTTTGCCCACCTCCATTCAAACTCTTCTTGGAGACCGTGACAAACATGAAATTTGATGAAGAACCGAATTACTCAAAGCTTATTTCCCTTTTTGATGAATTGATTGAGCCCCAACATTTGAGACCTATTAGAATTGATGGTGCATTGAAGGTTTGTTTTTTTTTACCACAAGGAATGACATTTCTTATTTTTTTATACACTGGATATCTAGCTTAATTTTGCATTCAATTACTTTCATATGTAGGCTGGACAAAAACGTGGAAGATTACTTGTAAATCTAGAAGAAGATGAGCAACCGAAGAAAAAAGTTCGACTTGGAAGCCCAGCAAATCAGTGGATTTCAGTTTATAATGCTAGAAGGCCCATGAAGCAGAGGTAACTAAGTAAATAATAGTCTTTTTGGGTGTATGCATGATCTTGTCATGATGTGCTCAATTTTCATGTTAGACCCTGCTTGTGTGGTGGTCCTGACTCCTTGCCTCTTGTATGAGATAATTTTGTGTGGACATTTCAATGGTTTAGGAGAAGATGTTTATATATATTTTTTGCATGGACTTTTGTCCACGCAAGCACATCTGTTTTTGCTTCTCTATGGTAATCTGTTATAATGTGGAAGGAGCTGTCTCCTTGGGAAGCTTCTAGTCTTAATTATCAATAAACATTTTGAGATGTTTCCCTGGTCTTTGACAAGGAGCAATAGATGCTATATGCGCACAGTTGTGCTGCATTCACAACTGCAGATTTTCATTAACAACAACCATGCAAAAAATTTATAGCACTTTGCCATTTTAAATGTCCTGGAAAAAAGACAGTTGAGAGTCTACCACAACTGCAGATTATAAATTATTAAGTAAAATGTATCATCTAAAGTAGTTATATGGCTTTATGCTCTAAAATGCTTTCTTTCCTTTCAGATACCATTACAATGTAGCAGATGCCAGACTTCATGAACACATAGAGAAGGGTAATGAAGATGGATTGTTCATTAGTTCAGTAGCATCTTCAGCAAATCTTTGGGCCCTCATTATGGATGCAGGGACTGGTTTCACATCCCAAGTATATGAACTGTCACCCATATTCCTTCATAAGGTATGGTCTTAATTCTCAAGCATAGTGCTTTTCTAAGCAAGGCTACATTTTAAGCTACAAGGTGCCTTTTCTTGCGCTTTAGGATTGGATTATGGAGCAGTGGGAAAATAACTACTACATCAGTGCCATAGCTGGTGCAACGAACGGGAGTTCCTTGGTGGTCATGTCAAAAGGTCTGTCCTAATTGATGGCTATATTGGAGGCCTCTTATATCTATTACATTCATATGAAAAATCTTTGGGTGGTGCCTACTGTTGTCAGTGTTACTGACCAAACATATGCACAGTTAAATGCTCTATGCTGACTCATGTATGCTATGGCATGCAAAGCAATTGGTTATAACTGGATCCTGGTGCTTTTCACATTCTTGTTTGCTTTCTAGTTTCAAGATATGTTACAAGATAACATTGAGAATACACCCAAGTAGACCTGATCATTGACTGGTTGACCTGATCAGTTTATTGGGTGAGCACGGGCCATGATTTCAGTCCGGACACTGGGTTAGGTGTAGGCCGAATTTTTTGATCCAAAACCCTACCCATAGCGAAACTATCTCAACCTGGGAAAAAAGCCAATCTGATGCATCTTTCAGGTGGGTGCAGGCCATTAAAATCTGGCCGGTCACCAGCAAAAACGTTGGGTTTCTGGCCCGACCCAAGTCTAATCCTATCTGGCGCTTGAACAGGTCTACGTACAAGAAAACAAATCACATGAATGTTTGATGTGTCACAGTTCTTCTAAAATCAGGGCCTCAAACTGTCCTTTTCCAGGAGGACTTGATGAAGATGCTCCACTTCTATACTGTTAGATGCAAGCACAACTAACACAAGTTTTGGGCTGATAGTAACAGTTCTCCATGATTCTATAGATATTTGGCCTGTTTATGTAGCCTTCTATTTTGCTAGTTTGCCTTGTGTGCGTTGATTTATCTGTGGATTTCGGTTTAGAATTACCACATGAGTTACATTACTTGAACCTTTTTACTCTTTGCAGGAACTCCTTACACTCAGCAGTCTTACAAAGTTAGTGAATCATTCCCCTACAAGTGGATCAACAAGAAATGGAAAGAAGGTTTTCATGTTACATCAATGACAACTGCAGGAAGCCGCTGGGGTGTAGTTATGTCAAGGAACTCTGGATACTCTGAACAGGTATTGGGGAAGTTGTTTTGGTCAATGCATATTTTGCAATGGTACCTCTAGTAGCAGCTGCATAGAACTGTGGTATTTGAAACTATCTGGTTTTTGTACAGAAGTGACTCACTACAGGATACATAGGGTGTGTTTGGTTCCCACCTCCTAAATTTTAGTGGACTAAAGTGACTAAAGTGCCAAACAAACTGACTAAAAGGTGACTAAAACACTTTAGTTCCACTAGTCACTCAATAGGTACTAAAAGGTGACTAAAATATTTTAGTACACTAAAGTTTAGGAGATGGGAACCAAAACACCCATAATAGAACTGTGTATTATTTGAAACTATCTGTTTTTTGAACAGAAGTGACTCTACAGGATACATATTAGAACTGTGTAGCACTGGCGGAGCTAGGCATGGGCCAAGCTGGGCCATGGCCCCCCCTTGCCTTCTTGTTTCTTAGGAGTTCATATTTTATTCAGTATAAACAACACAACAAGTTAATAGATATCAGCAATCAACGCTCTCTAAACCAGTAACCAATGTACATATACATATATATATATATATGATATATTAATACAAGAATGCGATGGTTTTCGTGGGCAAAATAGATCACACAATCAACTGTATTTTGTTTCCTGTGACCTGATTATATAAGGTAGTAGTAATTAGTAAGACTGTTTTTTCTACAATCTATGTAATTATGGGTTTAATTAACAAATTGCCCCCCCCCCCCCCCCCCCCCCCCTAGGTTTTGGTTCTGGCTCCGCCACTGCTGTGTAGTATTTGAAATTATCTGCTATCTGAAATCAATTTGATTGTGCTTTCTTTTCTGTTATGCAATGCAGGTAGTGGAATTGGATTTTCTTTATCCTAGTGAAGGTATTCATCGACGATGGGAGAACGGATATAGAATTACTTCTACAGCAGCCACTGGTGATCAAGCTGCTTTTATATTGAGTATACCTAAAAGAAAGTTAATGGACGAAACACAAGAAACTCTTAGAACATCTGCTTTTCCAAGCAGCCATGTGAAGGTATGATCATATATTTTTATGCTTGACTCGCTGTCAAAATTAGGGTGCTTATTTGAACTGAAAATTAGGGTTATCATGTTCAAGTTGCTGTGATTTTCTCTCAACTTGGCATGTAGCCTTCACCATCCAGAAGCAGGGACCCAAATCACCTATTTAACGTCGACAAAATAATCTGGATCTTTTGCAGGAGAAATGGGCCAAGAACCTTTACATTGCTTCAATATGCTATGGCCGGACAGTGTCATGAGGCTTGCTCGGCTGCATCCCTAGTTGGGAAGAGCATACTCTGATGAGTAGATATTGGAAAAATCAGCGATTTTTGTTGCTGCTCTCTATTACTCTCTGTATGTGTAGGTAAACTGGTCAAGATGAATCACCTCACAATGGCCAGAGTAGGAGCTCAAGAAAGAACCGAGAGGAAGGTGGAAAGCAAGCAGCCAATAAGCAGACGAGGAGGATGTGATCTGGCTAGTAGCGGGTGCAGACGCTAAGGCGTCAAATGTTTTGCATCAGCATGTTTTGCTTCGCTCCTGACTGCTGTGCAAGAGTAGATAGCTTGTAGCCTCCTTCGGAGGCATGTCATCTGAGAACCGTCGTGTATAGCGTATGATGTCATTGCATTTTGTTTAGTGGAAGCAAAGTTCCATCTTTCCGGAACTCTGAAAATGCTAAATTATTATGCGAGGAAAACAAGTGTACTGATAAAATTCGGTGTATCCATTCCATTATTCGATAATTCTCACCTGCATTAATTAATGCAATGTTGCATTACTTATGTCATCCTGATTTTAGTATTTTTTTGGTCGCGTCACAGAAGAATTTCTGACGTGCTTGTCACAATCAATTCGGGAATATGGCCCGTTTGTTCCCGTGACTAAACTTTAACCCCTATCACATTGAATGTTTGGACACTAATTTATAATATTAAGTATAGACTAATCATAAAATTCATTACACAGATTTACGAGATGAATCTATTGAATCTAAATAATCCATTTTTATTTATAATGTGATGCTACAGTAATCATGTGCTAACGATGAATTAATTTGTAATTAGTTTTATAATTACCTCATATTTAATCATCATATTTAGCATCCTAGTGGTGTCCGATGAGACACGGACTAAACTTTGCCTGTGGATCCAAACACTCACTATATAACCTCGATTAGAGCAGGAATCTAGTGAAAAGAACAACAGTGTACTTAAGGGCTTGCCCAACGCAGGCTTACAAGTCTGTTAGCTTCAACCAAAAAGTAGAAATACATGTAGACAACACTTAACTTTCCAATGCAAACTCGTGCTGCCTGTTACTTTTGTCAGACTGACGCTGTCTTCTTTCTTCAACTTTTTCTATGCATTGCAAAGTAGGCTAACCTCCGGCACCTCCACAACGCGCTCCCCATAGCTGCCTGCTACTTTTATCTGATGAAGCCTATGAATCTTCTGCAAGAGACACTGACACACTGCAGAGCTACAATGCAATAGGACACGGAGGATGAGTGTAGATGTGGCATTCGAGGTAGTACTCCATGTTAGAGCGTTAGGGAAACCCTAAGTGTTGAACCACAAAATCAGTTACCAGGACAGGTACATAAAGCTAGAGCAACTAATGAGATACTGCTACACATCATGGTTAGCCGACAAGTTGCTAGCCAGCATAAACCCATCTCGCTAATAAATTCCATAAGAGCGAATACATTGCTACACGTCAGCGATCAACGGTCTTATATCTCATGTCTCCTATTATGTAATGTCATGTTGGATTTTTGTTTACGTGGATGAAAGAGAAAGGTGAAAGAGAGAGGTCGTTGTTTTGTGAAACAATCATCTCATGAGCTAATATACAATTAATTGTACGAGTTGTTGTTCCAGGTCATTTTTATTCTACGTATAAATTAAGAAATCATTAGCATATAAGACAATATTAATGTACTTGCCCTAATTATATCGATGGTAAAAGAAAATTTAGCAATAAATTCTATTTTCGGTGGTAAAAGAAAACTCAGTTGTTTACTCAAAAAACAACAACAAAAAAACTCACCTGTAGGAGAGTAAGGTGGCGTTGAGCTAAGTTTTACCTGAGCACAACCTTGTGTTTCTTCACCCTCAAATAACGCCATAGGTGGTATTGACTACGTAGATTATGCATTAGGGATATATAAAGGTTGTTGGAAAGTAAAATATACCCAAAGTTATTTTTTATTTAAGTACCATTTTACTTTCTTCATTCCAAAATATTTTAAAATATAAGACTTTTCATTTTTTTTTCATAAATTTATGTAAAATATCATTTCTTTTGCCATGACCTACTTTATTCATAAAACTTCTTTAAGAATGATTAAATTTAACTATATTTGTATATTTTAATAAGATAAATGATCAAACTTGAGATAAAAAATCAAACGTCTTATAATTTGAAATGGAGAAAGTATATGATAATTTGAAGAGTAAGTTAAAGAAAGACTTTTAGAAATGCCCATATATTTTCTTTGAATGGAAATAGCTTATCTTAATTCATAGTGCTCTATTTTATTTCAAATTACTGGTCATTCTCAAATTTCTCTGACTTTAACTATGTTTAAGAAAAGTTTGCGGCAGCATTTACAAGTTCAAATACTAGATAGAATCATAGGAGCAGTACATAGCACTTGAACGGTTGAGCCCTATGACCCTATCCAAACAACATATAGCCATGGAACAATTTGAACAGTGCCAATCCGTATAGCCAAACACACACACATAGGTTTCGGTAAAAAAAAAAAACACCGTAATAGGGAGAGCTAATTTATACCAAGATGCTCAACTAACCGCGAGATCCAGAACGAACGGTGGGGCGACCTTCTTCCCGCGAAACAAAATGGAACGCAACTAAACATCGAGCGCACAGCGCACCTAAATCTTCTCTCCTCGCCGTCCCCGTCTCTCCGCAGATCTCACTTGTCCCGGGACGCGCGGTCTCCCGCTTCCGATCCCCGCGGGAGCGCAGGCCAAAAACCTAACCCCTGGTCTCACCATCGCTTCCACGCTGCGCCTGAGGAGGAGCAGGCCGGCGGAGGAGGAGATGGCCTTCATGGCGGCACTGGAGGCCGATCTGCGCGCTCTCTCCGCTGAGGCACGCCGCCGCCACCCTGCTGTCAAAGACGCCGCCGAGCACGCTATACTCAAGGTGCGCCTCTCCTTACCTAAGCAGTACGCACTGTTCAGCAGTGATCATGACACCGACACCCATTTCGCGTTCCTTCAGCGCCCTCGCCCGTTCCGGGTCCATTTAGCGGCGGGGTAGTATCCGAACGTTTAGGCCAGTAATTGAAATTTGGAAGTGTTCATTTGGGTTTGGTAACTCTATTCTAGTCTTGTTCTGCGATAGTGCGATTTCACTATGTCAGCGTGTTCGAATTAGAGATATGGAGTAGGACTGCTCCAATTTTAACGGCTAGAACCTCTGAGTAGTGGGAGTTTAAATTTCTAGCTGCAATTTGTGCATCGTGGTTAATTTATATTAATGATTAGTGCTTAGACAAGTTATCCTCAAGAATGATTAGATTGCTTTCGTTCAGCTTCAGATGCTTGGAACCAATTTTGTGAATTTGGTTGGAGTGGAAATCTCAAGTTTATACCAAATGCACATTGTTTCCATGGTTTTGAGAGAAGTGTAAGCACCAAATGGCCAAAGAATCACAAATCATGTGAAGCTGAAGGAACTTCGCTGGTTTCAAGTTGAAGGGTTTATTAACTGCTCCTTCCATTCCAAATTGTAAGTCATTTTGGCTTTTCTAGGTACATAGCTTTTGCTATGCACCTAGATATATGCGATGTGTCTATCTAAAAAAGCCAAAATGTCTTAAGATTTCGAATGGAGGGAGAAGTAGGCTAGTAGTCATGTGTTTGAAGGTTCATGTGAAGTTCTAAGCTTAGCTTGAAAAATGAAAACTATATCCAATGTTGGATTGTTGTTATCATTTCTGATGGTCTTCAAAACTTCTATGTGTAAGGTTGGGTGTTTCCCCGCTTTTGTGTGTGTCGGCATGTGTCTAAAGAGTGTGACCAACTGACCATAACTTCATTTCCAATTCATCCAAGGTTCCAATAGGTGCTAGGCGCTAGGCCACTACCTAGTGCCTAGGAGGGCAGCTTGGCATGCACAATTTTTTTGGGAGCAAGATCAGGAGGCTCATATATTGATATATATATGTTGTAATAGGAATTGACTACATATAGATTCACAAAGGCAGAGTAATATAAAGCTTAAAGCCTTGAAGGATCACAGATTTACAAGGCCCATGAGGCATATCAGCCTAGCAGTAAACAGAGATGAAAATCACAACACAACTACTGAGTTTTCATGATAATCAACTCGTCCACGGTCCTCTTTTTCCTGGACTCCTGCCCTCATGTCTGCCTGGCTCTTGATTTTCCTGCTCCTGTGTTTTATTAGTAGCTTCCTGTGGACTAGGTGATGCGCAGGGGTCTGCCTCACACCTAATTGTGATTAGGCATGCACGTAATTACGCCTTTTGGAACACTGATTAGGCATATTATATTTTTTAGGCAGTTTTTATATCATCATGGAAGATGCAACCAATTATTAGCTTTATTCCATGACCATCTGGGATGAATCTCTTTCATCTATTTTATTTTGCCATAGAATGGTTTAACATTCCATCTATTCCATAAAAGTTAGCTTTCAATTTTTTTTTATCTTCATAATATCAAGGGCCTCTTTTCTCTCTCTCTTGTAACCCAAATAATTTCATGGCTAAATAATGTTTATTGATAGTCAAGGAGAATCCCTTTTATCCATTTCCTGTAATTCTGCAAAAGACTTGTAATTTATGATCTTCTATACATTCTCAGTATTAGTATATATCGTAAGTATTACTTGTTTGTTGATAAGGCACCATTTTCAATTTCTTTTTTTTTTGTCTTGAAGCTCCGATCTCTATCTGGCCCAAGTGAAATAGCTCAAAATGAAGATATACTGCGGATGTTTCTGATGGCATGCAGTGTTAAATCAGTGAAGTTGAGTGTGATAGGACTCTCCTGTTTGCAAAAGCTTATATCACATGGTGCTGTTGCATCATCTGCGCTGAAGGAGATATTAGCGACTTTGAAGGATGTGAGTTGGTTACCTTCTTAGTTACTTTTTGCCCTCATTCTATTTATTATGAAAATTTCATTGATAAATGTACAAATAAAAAAAATGATATTCTGTGTTATCTTTTGACTGTAATGCCATTTAGGAACTTAGGCCCTGTCTGGATCAGCTCAACTTTCTATAAGCTGCAATAGCTGTGGAGAGCTACCTTATAATTTCTTCTAAGCTGGTTGGTTGGGCATGGGCTATAAGCTGGGCTTTTTGAACCAGACAGCTTTTTTTAGCAGATTTCTGTAAGCTCTAGCTAATCCAAATTGGGCCTTGGCTAGCTCAGTTGGTAGAAGGTGTGGCTGTACACCTCCACCACCCAAGTTTGTGTCCTCTTTAAAAATAAGTCCTAGACCAACCTAGAAGGAACTAGGTGGCTTTATATTAATATTCATAAGATAATATGCACCCATATTCGCCTTGATGAGGACTTGAACCTGGGTTCTAGATGGGCTGATGCATCATGAGTCCATTCCTCAAATTTAGTGGAATGACTTCATTCCTCATACTAGTATTATTTATTAGCTTGTTAGGACTGAGGTGGTGATGGATCAACTCATTCCATACCACAAACCAAGTACCCCATTACTGTTTTTCTTAATTGATATTGAGATCATGGTTTACGGACACAATAATTCCAAACCCACATTTGTCAAACTTGAAGTTTATTATAGTTGTTTATGTTGTTTTTAGACCTTTATGTTTATGTTTCTTCTGTTCAATTCTCATGAAAAAAGTTGATTTCCATAATCGTCTGAACTCTCTTGTTTGTTTGTTGCAGCACGCAGAGATGACTGATGAGATTGTTCAACTAAAGACTTTGCAAACGATGTTGATTCTTTTTCAATCGCATCTACATCCTGAAAGTGAGGTATCAACTATCAGTGGCCTATAATTTTATTTCTTTTGTGTGGAAGGTTTCCTACATGTCATGTGTTTAGGTAGCTTTTGAACATGTGAAAGCTTCTATCTATTAAAATCGTAAACATAAGACCGCATTAATGAGCCAACATTCCATTACCTGATGGTAACACTGCTGATTTCTTTTTGTCTTTCTCGTGTGGATTATGGCCCTGTTTGACACACTTTAAACTTCTCTATAAGATGTTCTTTTTTTTCTAGCTGCAAAGAGAAACCACTTCTTAGATAAGCTGCTGGATAAAAAGCTATCCTGTTTGGAGGTTTGGTTTCTTTTTCAACTTTTTTGGTGAGGATTCAGAGATGAACAAGGTTGCTGCCGGTGCTCTCAGCAGCAGAGAGAAAAACCATGGCCTGGCCTGGCCGATCTTCTGTGGCAACACAACTGCCGGCATTGGGTGACAGGGTGAGCATGGTGCACGTGTGGCTCCCAATCTTGTTCTGCAGGAATGGGGAGGTTGTGTTTGTGTGCATCGCTCAGCTTGGCAGAAACGCTGGAATGGTGAGGAGGGGAAGGGTCGTGTGCGCGGATCCGCTGCCATGGCTGACTATGGATAGATTTGGCTGATGTAAAACTGAAAAATACACAGGGCTGATGTAAAACTGAAAAATGAGTGCAGAAAGAGTACTGGGATAGATTTGGTTTTGTCCAGCTAGGGGTGCCCTAAGGACAGCGAGCTAGGCTTCCAGGCGTGCATTGATGAGGGTAGACTGTAGGTACCATCTTCTGTGATGGAGTACGGGAGTAGGCAAGATCCTCCAGGACGGCGTCAAGCCATCAGCTGGTGGGCGGTCGAGAGAAGGCGGAGGAACCCATCCTTCTTACATAAGCTTCACCTCTCCATTGATCTAGTAGTACTGTTGCACGAGTGTAGTGCCCAGAGGTGATTGCCAAGTTGCCAGGATTGACTTCAGCATGGAATGCCGGAGGACGTTGTGACCATGGATGTGCTGTACCATGCTCTTGGTGGTCTACTAGCTTCAGTGCCTACACTGGTGCCGGTACCGGTACCGGTACCGTGCTACTGCATATGTCTCATGACTGCACACATGTGGGTGCTGATCGTTGAATGTACGGGCGGCCAACATGCGATCTGGTGACGAGGGAAGGTTGGTGGCCACTGGGCTTGATCTGGTGTCGAGGAAAAAGGAAGTCCGTGATCTTGGTGTGATCTGGTTGCGAGGGAAAAAAGGAGGTGTGCAATATGCCTTTGTGATCTAGCATTGGAGAAAAACTGGGAGAGAATGATGGATCGTGCGGGTTGGAGTGCAGAGCGCGCGTGTGTGTGGGGGGTGGGGTGGGGGTGGGGGGTGGGGCAGAGTGGAAGTGGACTCACTATTTGCTATCTAAGTTGTAGAGACACAGACTTTTTTTTTTCTGGAACATGCAAGAGAACTACATTTCATTTTGTTAAGAAGATGTTAAGTTTCTTACGCATAGCCCCATGGTTACTAGATTATGTGCGTCCTTTTTTTCTTGCAAAATTGACCATAACCTAGTCTTCTACCCTCTACTTGCCTCTTTTTCATTTTTCGAGCGCAGGCTGCTAGAGTTTTGAGCTATGAGTTTTTTAGTGTCATAGAACAACTCCAAGCGCCTCTTTATCACAACAACAACAACAACAACATCAACAAAGCCTGTAGTCCCAAGCAAGTTGGGGTAGGCTAGAGTTGAAACCCAACAAGATACCCAAGTCATGGTTCCGGCACTTCAATAGCTGCTTTCCAGGCAATCCTATCCAAACATAGATCTCTAGATATATCCCAAGCTTTTAAATCCCTATTCACCGCCTCCGCCCATGTCAACTTCGGCCTTCCTCTGCCTCTTCTTATATTATTAGCTTGGCTTGGGACTCCACAGCGCACTGGTGCATCTGGCGGTCTCCTCTGGACATGGCCAAACCATCTCAACCGATGTTGGACAAGCTTTTCTTCAATTGGTGCCACCCCTAGGCGATCACGTATATCATCATTCCGAACTCGGTCCATTCTTGTGTGACCACAGATCCAACGCAACATGCGCATTTCTGCAACACTCATTTGTTGAACATGTCGAGCCTTTGTGGGCCAACATTCGGCTCCATACAACATCGCAGGTCTAATAGCTGTCCTATAGAACTTGCCTTTTAGCTTTTGGGGTACCCTCTTGTCACATAGAATGCCAGAAGCTTGACGCCACTTGATCCATCCTGCTTTGATTCTATGGCTAACGTCTGCATCAATATCTCCATCCCTTTGTAGCATCGATCCCAGATATCGGAAGGTGTCCTTTTTAGGCACGACTTGACCTTCCAAACTCACATCTCCCTCATCCTGAGCCGTTGTGCCAAAGTCGCATTTCATATACTCGGTTTTAGTCCGACTTAGTCTAAAACCTTTAGACTCAAGGGTCTGCCGCCACAGCTCAAGTTTCCTATTTACTCCCGCCAAGCTTTCATCAACTAACACTACATCATCGGCAAAGAGCATGCACCAAGGGATGTCCCCTTGAATGTCCCTTGTAATCTCGTCCATTACCAAGGCAAAGAGATACGGGCTCAAGGCTGACCCTTGATGAAGCCCAATTCTAATCGGGAAGTAATCAGTATTACCATCGTTGGTTCGAACGCTAGTCACAACATTGTTGTACATGTCCTTGATGAGGGCCACGTACTTTGTTGGGACTTTATGTCTATCCAAAGCCCACCACATAACATTTCTTGGTATCTTGTCATAAGCCTTCTCCAAGTCAATGAAAACCATATGTAGGTCCTTCTTCTGCTCTCTAAATCGCTCCATAACTTGTCTTAACAAGAAGATTGCTTCTGTGGTTGACCTTCCAGGCATGAAACCAAATTGGTTGGTAGATACTCGCGTCCTCCTTCCTAATTGATAGGAATAGAGATTTGGTGAAAAAATACCCTCCATTAGCTTATTTAATTAAATCTCCAAATATATCTATCCTCTATTCTGGATTTCCTAAAGATGGACAACGGGGCTAGAGGGCGCACAAGATATAGAATAGCTGTTGGAGGGTGGAAATATATAGTGTTTTTTTTTTCAATTGGCTCTCCAATTGATGATTTAGACAGTGAGTTTAAGAACTCTTGGAGAGGCTCTTAAAACAGTGTGTTCTTGCCCAATACTCCATCCATCCCAAAAATAAGTACACATTTCGCACTTTGAGAAGTCAAAAGATTCTTAGTTTGACTAATTATATACAAAATAGTATTAATGTTTATGATACCAAATAAACATCACTAGATGAATCACGTCATATATTTTCATATAAACCTATTTAAATATACAAATGTTACTATTATTTTCTAAAAATCTAGTCAAACTTGAAAAATGTTTGACTCCTTGAAGTGTGAGATATGCACTTATGTTGGGATAGAGGGAGTATGTTTTAGTTGGCTGTAGAATGAAAATTATTAGAAAAGTTATTCGTAACTTCTAAGTCTGCTTAGGGATAGGGAGCATGTCTGTTTGCTACTTCTTGGATTATAGTTTTGAATCTTGATTGTTTCTTTGGGTTGTTCTTTGGAGCATGAATAACAGCTGTGGTATCATCATGCCATGAATGTTCTTAGGATCATAATACTGTTACCATGAGTAGGTTTTTCTTATCAGTAGATCCTTTATATTTCTTTCAGGAGAGCATGTCACAAGCTCTTGGAATATGCCTTTACCTACTTGAAAGCAGTCGATCTTCTGACAGTGTCCGCAAGTAAGCTCATTGCCATACAGTCGTTTCACTGATTCTAAGTTCCTTATAGTGATATCCTATAGATCACATATTGTTCATTTAGTACGGCAGCAGCTACGTTTAGACAAGCAGTGGCATTGGTCTTTGATAATGTTATTCGTGCTGAATCACTTCCCTCCGGTAAAGCTTCTTCAGCAAGACTCAGTTCCCGTGTTAGCTCTGTTGCTGATAACGTCTTTCATAGCTTCAGTCACACACTGTAAGGCTGTCTCTATTTCTTTAATGATTATGCTATTAAGGCATATCTTAGCTGCAATAGTTGACAACTTGACATTATGACAAAGCAGAGCCTGAAATGCAGAACCCTTATATTTTTGAAGTTTATTGTTCCCAATGCACATTTTTTTACTTACTAAAATTGATACCATATGTGTTTTGCTAGATTCTTCTTAGCTGCACCATGCTTGAATTTTGCTTCTCTTATGTAGCTCTGTCATGGGCTTGTAGTTGAGATGGATAATAATATGACAAGCGCTGCATTTCACTTGCATTCTTATGGCTGCTTCATTCTAGTCAGAATTGGAAAGACATTTTAAAATTGATACCCAAATACATGATAGGTATAGGTACTGCAGGGATGTTAATGTTGTTTTTCTTTGTGTTGCGTATGCACTTTGCCTTCTTTGGTCTGTTGATTCAGATTGCTTTACATGGTAGATTGCTAGTAAGCAACTCTGGAGATCCTACCATGAGGGATAGTTTGAGTGATGTTGGAAAGCTCGGGCTCCGTCTGCTCGAAGACCTGACAGCTCTTGCTGCAGGTGGATCTGTATGTGCGAACAATTTCTGATAGAACCTTCTCTATCTCTTGTAAATAAGGACATATGAAGTTTTTTTTCCCTTTCACATAATCTTGTGGGTAACTAACTCCTGACTTATTTCCTCTAGGCTACGTGGCTCCGTGTTTATTCACTGCATAGGACATTTGCCCTTGACATACTTGAGTAAGCTCTCTAAGTTCCACAATGAAAATTTTATTATGCTTTCACTTGCAAGAATGTACCTGTCACTTGTTATATAATGACATGATGCTACCACTGGGCTGAGTTAATAATTTACTGATCCTAATGGTGCATTTTGAATGAATATGTTGTGAAGAAGATGTATATAGAACAATTCCATGTAAATCTTAAGCAGAAGCAGAACATGCATAAGAACAATCTAAACCTCATCTGGACATATTTTGTTCCAGGTTTGTGCTATCCACATATGTTACTATATTCCAGGCATTGTTATCTTACCAGCAGGTTTGTGTTTCTGTACAACCCTTTATCATCATTTTTAAAAATTGTTGATTGGTAACTTTTGATCATCTTGATAATCTGCCAGGTTTTGCGTTATCAAATTTGCTCACTCTCATGACTTCACTCCGCACTAATGTTGAGGTAGGTTCATTGAATCAGAGGTTTGACTTTATTAATATGCTCAATTTGCAGTTACAAATTTTGATTGCATCACCACATCACAAGCTTCATATACAGAAGCATTAGCTAAATTTTGGTATACTCAGTATACATTCACGTTTGCAACACTCTCATGTTTATCATTACAAGTCACAAAGTTCATTTGTTTCTTGGTACTTGCTTTTGAAATTGTAGGTGTTGGGGCTGTAATCGTTTGGTCATAGATTCTTAGTAGCTCATGCCCTTAAACTAACTGGGGCAACACTTGATCATTTTAGCCAAATAATTAGGGGTTGAGAGGTTGGCATTAAAATGAACAAGTTGAAGAAGTTAGCCCTTCTTATGTTGTTGGCTTTTTGCTACCTTAGCTTACTAGTTTTTTTCCCCCAAACTGGAAGGAGAGCTTCCTGTCATTAGATCAAAGTGGAGAAAAACAGTACAAATTACAAAACAAAAACACATGCTCACACAAACAACAATACAATGCACACACAGAAATTAAAGTCAGAAAACACTGCTTACAACCAAGCCACCGCAAAAAAGGGAGGACACCCACACTAGACCAGCTTAAGGCATAAGAGAGCTCAAGCAGGTAGTTCCTGCGAGTAACATAGTGAAGACTCACCTTACTAGTTTGTGTGACTGTTTATAGTCTGGCATTGCAAAGGCTTTCACAAGCACCTATTAGTTTCTAGTTTTTTTTTTCATTGAATGAGGAGAGCTACACATCTTTGTATTATAGAGAGAAGAAATAAAGGGCCCTTATAGATGACCTCCTCATCTCAACTGTGAGACAAGGAAGGGTTGCTGTACATCATGGGTCAAAAAAGTCTGAACAGAAAAGAAAAAACTCCCTGACCTAGTCCCAACTCTTGAAGTTGGGTGCAGCCAAGCGCCCAAGCACCAGTCTCATCTCCTCCTTGAAGTAATACTGAGCATCAGTGAGAGAAGGAGAGGTTCCATCAAAGACACAATTGTTCCTTTGAATCCACAAGGTCCAAGCACCCAAATTCACAGCACTATTAAATGCCTTTCTTTTGGCCTTATCAATCCTTTGACTTGCCTTTCTTGGTTTCTCCACCAATCTGCAAAGCTTAATTCGTCTCATCTTGGCCTTATCAATCCTTTGCCTTGGCTAACAAATTATGCCAGAATTGACTAGACACAAGTGGAGAGGATATGTTGGCCAGTTTCCTCCTCTTGATCACATAGCACACATTGCTCCGGGTGTGGTAGACCTCTTTTTGCCACTCCCTCCGTCCCAAAAAGAATGCAATTATGGGATTTGTGTCAGTCAAGCAATCTCAAGTTTGACCAAATTTATAGTGAATAATATTAACATTTATGTCTCCAGCTAGGTTTATTATGAAAATATATTTCTTAATTTAATCTAATGGTACTTATTTTGTATTATAAATGTTAGTACTTTTTGTATAACTTTGATCCAAATTCAAATCATTTGGCTTCTCGAAAAGCAAGAATTGCATTCTTTATGGGACGGATGGAATAGTTGATTGGCTGTCCAACATTTGTTCTGAAATCGAATAGCAAGCCATGAAAATATTTTACATTTTGATGGTGCCCAGGATTTTCCCAAGTGCATCCACGGTTCAAAAGTGAGCGAACCATAAAAGAAAGCCCTAGGGAAGTACCCACTTGTCTCATGCTTGCTCACATGTTGACCAACCTCCTGTTTTAAATGGATATTTCCAGGACATCCCAAACTTTGCAGATACTGCAAACAAACCTTCTATAGATAAAGCCCCCTGAATGTCTCTTAACACAAGTTGGTTTCCCAAAGCTTCTGGTACTGTACAAATCATTATGGATCTTTTGGACACACAAGCCATACTGCTGGAGCAAGATAAAGTAAAGAACTGTCATGCAACCAGCGATCTGCCCAAAAGATGGTTTGTGCTGCTCCCAACATATGTGGTCACAGAAATTCCAAACATTGCTTGAACCTGTGGCTAAATTCGGATGTCCAAACCTGACCAGGGACATCCTTAGTTTTATTCAACCGCAGCCATCTCAGATCAATTGGTTTGTCACCTTTTCCCATGCGGCAAGCAGCAGCCACCAATAACCCTAAGGCTCTTCTGTTTTTGCCAATTGTTTGAAGCAACCACTTAGGCACATTCATGGCAATCAACAAATAAACGGGGATCGCAGATGACACAAAACTGAATGTTTTGGATGTGACAAGTAGTTGAAAGCATCTTTTATGTGTATTGAACAAAAAACTGTACTTAAACCACTGAAGTTTTTCTACTCCTCCGTCTCTAATTATAAGTAATTCTAAGAATCTTGGAGAGTCAAAACATCTCAAGTTTGACCAAATTTATATGATGATATAATAACATTTATGATGTCAACTAAGTATCGTTAGATTCTTCATCAATTATATTTTCATAGTATACTTATTTTGTGCCATAAATATTTATAATTTTCTCTATAATTTTGGTCAAACTTGAGATGCTTTGACTCTCCAAGATTCTTGGAATGACTTATAATTTTGAATGGAGGGAGTAATAGATTCCACTAGACAACAGTGGAACATTGGCCATTAACGCCTTGTATGATTTGATTTCTGTTTTTTTCTTCAGCTCGAGGGTGAAGCAGGGGAGCCTTCTTACCGCCGTTTAGTGCTCCGTCTGGTTTCTCATGTCATCAGGCTATATAGCTCTTCACTTGTTACTGAAAGTGAGGTACTGTTTTGCCTGTTCTCATATGCATCCTGACTACAGTTCTCATAATTTAATATAGAATCCAACCTGAAGCTTTAGCTGACTATAATGGTGATTAATGCTTGTAGTATAACTAAGGCAATTAATCAAGTTACTAGCTGTTTATTAGGGTCAATATGTTTGGGAATGCATCATACACAATCCTAAAGTAATGAAACGAGAACAACCAATTTTGTCCATGTTAGAACAATCCTTGTTACTGCTTATCAAAGTTCAGCTAGGCGCTAGGCGGAGTCTAGGCGCTGACCCTCAGCCTAGCGACTAGTCGGGTGTAATCGCGCCTAGTCGTTCCTAGGCGTTTTTATAGGCGTTAGTATATACATGTATATATATGTATAAAAAAGAAAAAGAAAACAAGAAATAAGTGGACTTCAGTACACATGTGGGCCAAGAGTTCTATAGAAAGGCCCATAAAACAGTCCAAGCCCATATCCTAACCTCCCCCAACCCTATCCCTTCTTTTTCATCGACCGCACGCGCTCGGTCCCTGGCTCCCCGCGTCCGCCGCGCTTTCTCCGCCCTCTTCCCCGCGTGACCGCGTCCTCCGCGCCGTTCGCCGCCGCCGCCCCGGCTCCTCTGCGCTGTACGCCGCCCCCATCTCCGCCTCCTCAGTGCCGCTCGCACCCTCCGCCGCCCCCGTCCCTGCTCCTCCGCCTCCTCTGCCACGGCCGCCGCCTGCTCCTCCCTCTCCGGCGACCTCAGCCCGCCTAGAGTCCGCCTACCCCCATAGGCGAGGCGGAACCCCCTCGCCGAGCGACTAGTCGCGCCTAATCGCCGCTAGTCGCCGCCTAGCCAAACTATGCTGCTTATCTATCTAGTACTAGTAGTATATTGTCTTTTAGCTAGTTGTTAATGTGTATAAGTTGGTTGTTTTTGCTTAGGCACTAAGAATAGGCAACTCCCTCTGAAGGCTGCAGTAGAAGTCAATTGTATTTTCTAGTTTACAGCATCAGGAGTTTCTTGGTGTGTAAGATAAGTCGTGCAGGCTGTCAGCAAGCAGTCTATTTGATGTTTGCATGTCCTGATAGCTGCTAAAACTATATGATCAGTTCAGTAAACTGACTTCATATGTGTACTATAAATATGTGTGCCTATATGCAATAAAAGCTAAGTTTGTTTCATAACTGAACTTGTGTTTAGCTTAGCTACTCCACTCATCTCTGCTCATTCTCTAGCCGCTACATGACTAATGTTTAGTATACAGAGCCTGTGTTAAAGTGATCCATGGCATCAGCTCCGACAGTTTGTGGTCCAAGCCGCAGCCACCATGGGTGCATACCTTCTGTCGTCGTTCCCCTTACGTGCAACCAAGGTGAGGGCGGCGCTATGGAGGCCTAGAAATGTTTGTATAACATGTGGTGAAGGAAGTCGGCGGTATGCTGTACACACAGCTGTTACGCCTCAATTATGACGATTGGAGCCTCATGAACGTGAAGCTTGTGCCTTGTTTGACAAGTCGAGCACGACAATGCCGATTGGTGTGAAGAGCAAATGGCTATTGACGCCATCCTCTCCACCTTAACCTTGGAGATGATTCGCACGCTGTTGGTGAAGGAGGCTTGAGAACCTATCAAGGCCATCCATGTTGGCTCGGAGCGCACGCGCAAGACAACACTGTGTGGTTGTTTTGTGGCGGCAAGCACATCGACTATTTGTGCTCAAGCTCGACGGGGATAATGGGCTCCCCCAACCTCTACGATGAGGACATCACCGAGCAACACATAGTTGAGAAGAACCTGCACGTCGCAATCGTGATTGCCACCTTGCTCGACATGGTGCACCTCTGAATTCAAGAAGTGACTGAGCGGTTCAGGGCAGTTGATGTCAATTGATGTCAATGATGATGTGGCACCATTGGCTAGATCAACATATCCTCTGGTGAAAAACCATAGTCACCCCGCCGTGTACAAACCTTTTGAGAGTAGCATATCATGTTCCTCAACCCAGTTGTCGGTGTTTTGTAAACCGGGGTACCTAACGCCGACTAGTAAATTTATAGCAACGCGTCCGGGCTCGGATGGTGAGCTAGATGAACACACTGGTTCGGGCAGAATGTCCCTACGTCCAGTGTGAGCGTTGCGTTGCTAGCTCTTTCGATTGTAGAAGAGGGCTACAATGGTGGCAAGAGAGGGAGTGGGCTCCCAAGTCTCTATGAGAATGCGTGTGGTGTGTGTGTGCGTGGTGCTCTCCTCTGTAAGCTTGAGCTCTTCCACTCCTGAGCCCCTGGCTCTCCCATTATAGTTCCAGGGAAGGCCAAGGGCGGAGAGAGAGGAGTAATCGTTTCCGTACCCCTTTTCCCTTTGGTCGAGAGAGAGAGAGAGAGAGAGAGAGAGAGAGAGAGAGAGTAATCGTTTCCGTACCCTTTTCCCTTTGGTCATACTTCAAAAGGCATCGAGGGCGTTCCACGGTTGCCGGCATCGTGGGTTCCCTGTGGGGGATGGCGGTCGTCTTGTTCGCCGGTGCGGTGGCTCCTTCTCTTGATTGAACCGAGGAGATATCCGTCCCATCCTCGATCCCGCGGGAGGGAAACGCTGTGCAGGATGGGACGGGGGCGTAGTGGATACGCGACACAGTGGAGGGAGCTCCGCTCACTGTGCCACGCACGCGTCGTACTTCGTGCGGGCGATGAGCCATCCCCCTGCGGGGAATCCGGATGACTTTCGGCCACGCCGAAGTGGTTGGAAAAGGCGCTTTCCCTGTTGTTCCTGTCTCGCTCCCCTTGCGCGGAGGTCACGACGTCCACGCCCGGGGTGGTGTTTGTGATGACCGGGCCCTCTGGTGGTGCCAATGTCGTGGCGCCTGGCGGTGCTCCGCCGCTGTCAGTGCTGGTCAGTGCAGAGTGAACCGACCCCGGGAGCGTGGGCGGGCGCGCTCCCGAGGGGCCGGGGTCGTCCTCCGTGGGTGACGCCGAACGGCACGGGCAGAAACGCGCGCGTAGCCCTTGGCCCCCGCCGTCGGGTGGGGTATCTATCCCAATTTGTTAAGTCCTTGAGGATCAATGTGGTAGTCCGCTTTCGCAATCCTGTTGTAGTATTGACTTGTTTCCTTGCGTTGTTTCCGCTTCTGTTGCAGCCACAGGTGGGCGGCGACCTCGCTGGGGTTAGCACCTCATAAGAGGCTGTCGGTCTAGGCACGGTCGGCCATGGCCAGCCGCGCCACCCCTGCTGCGACGCCGATAGTGGCCGCATTACCGGCGGCGCCGGGCGGTTTGATGAGAGGACGGGAGGCCGGAGAGCCTCGGGCGGCCCCTTTGTGGTGATGGCACTGGGGGACCTACCTCGTCGAGAGGCCGGTCTCCTGACGTGGAATGCGGTGAAGGGTCGGGCCACACCGGTGATTTGCCGCTCGCTGAGGCGGAAGCTTTAGGCTTGGCCGACGCCATGGCGCCCCTCAGGGGGGATGAGATCGTGGTGGTGGACACGACGGGGGGCGCACAGGTTATGCCTCCTGCGGTGCCCTCGGCGCCGGATGTCACCTGGGATGCGGCGACCGATGTTTTGGTGAGGCGGCAGGCCAGTTCGTCGCGCTCCCTGTGGGCCGCCCCCCGCGCCATGATTCCCGACCCCGTGCGCCCAGGCACCCTTGGCTTGGTGCTGGATGATCCAGCGGAGGACCAGGAGTGGAGGTCTCTAAGGCAGGCCATGGGGGGTGTAACCGTCAACGCGGAGCGTCTGGCGGCCAACCTTCTTGCCATGTTCGACCCCCTCAAGGTGGGAGAGTTAGTTTCGTTTCGCATTTCCCTGGTGTTTTCGTATTCGCCGGCTGTTTCTTATTTTTCCCTCTCTTGTCCTACGGCAGGACTTGATGGAGTGGAGCCGCCGGAAGTCTCAGTTCCTATATCACGCCGGGCAGGAGTGGAATCGTCGGTTAGAGGAGGCGCGCGATGATGCCACGCGGGCGAAGAGCGCGTATGAGAGGATGATGGAGCGTTGTCGTCTAGATGACCTTGAGGCCGAGCGGGTCCGCAGGGAGTAAGAGGAGGAGAAGAGGGGGTTGCAGCAAGAAGTGGCCAAGCAAATGGCTGAGGTAGAGCGCCATCGGGAGACCAAGTTGGTGGCGGAGGAGAAGGCCGAGGCCTCGGACCTCGAGGTGGCCCAGTTTCGTGATGAGCGCCATACCCTGGAGGGGTCAGTGACGACCCTTCAGTCGGAGCGCGATGCTCTGGCGAAGGAGCGCGACGAGTTTGCGCAACAAGTTGAGGGTTTGCGCCAGGAGGCGCAAAAGAGGGTTGAGGTTGTTGTGGCCTCACTGACGAGTCGGGCGGGCGTGGCCCAGAAGAGGATCGAGGACCTCGACGCGTCGGCAACGGCGATGGAGTCCCAGCTGCTGGCCATTACGCACTCCCTTCTCATGCTGGGAGTGGAGCAGCTGGCCGGGACTCTTGCTTCGGAGAGCCGGATCTTGGAGCTTCCCCGTCGGGTCGGCGAACTGGAGCGCAGTGCCTTTGAGGTCGGCGAACTGACTATCAGGAAGAACCTGGTCTCCCACGAGCGGAGCAAGTATATGGATGTTCGGTACCACTTCATCTGTGAGTGCTTTTGTCAGCGCCAAAGATGAGCACTCGCAGACATTCTAATGATCAGCACAGTGCGAGGATTGGAGTATGCGAGATCAATGAAGAACACAAGGATTAGGCAAAGAATGTTGTAATCCTTGTGTTTTCTGCTTATCTCTGTAATACTAGTTGTATATTGTCTTTTAGCTACCTGCTGATATATATAAGTTGGTTGTTTTTGCCTAGGCAGTAAGAATAGACAATTGTCTCTGACAGGCTGTAGTAGAAATTTATTTTGTACGGCTAGTTTACAGCAGCAGGAGTTTCTTGTTCTGTAAGATAAGGTGCCCAGGCTGTTAGCAAGTAGTCTATTTGATGTTTGCATGTTTCGATAGCTGCTAGAACTATATGTCAGTTCAGCAAACCGACTTCATATGTACTATAAATATGTGTGCCTATGCGCAACGAAAGCTAAGTAACGTTGTTTTAGAAATTAGAACTGAACCTGTGTTCAGTGTTAGATATATCTGCTGACCCTCTCACTCTCCCTGTCCAGCAGAGTTGGCACTTGGTCAGCTCTGCTGCTCCTGGTACAGAGTTGGCAATAAGCCATATTGCTTGTACCTCTTCTAGTACTGTAGTTGGTAGAAGTACACCAGTTGTATGGGCTGGTACTAGAGTAGAGATGGCTGATCTAAGCCTTGTACCTTAGGAGTAAGGAGTAGGAAGTCTGGTACCTTAGTTGGTACATGTAGGTTGTATATATCCCTATGCAATACAATGGAAAAGGCAGCTCACTTGCCACCAATTCCTGTGCTCAGTTTCAGGCAACGCTGAAACCAGAGGTGTGTGTGTGTGGGTGCAAGTTCTTGAGCTCAGCTCATCTTCTACCTTGGTCCAGGGAGAGGGAGAGAGAAGGAGAGCAGGTGCTGCTCACCTGGGCACTAGGTCCTAGTGCTAACATTCAGCCTTAGCTACTCCACTCACCTTTTCTCATTCTCTAGTTGCTGCATTAAAAACAGTGCATTAGGTAATTAGGTTGTATCCACATCATGTAGATTAAGCACCATAAGTCTGCAAAATTTTCAATATTTTTTTTTTCGAGATCAGGACATATAGCCTGTTTTTCATTAAGAAGAAGAGAGCGGTCAATAGATCTACACATAGATGATACATGAGGAATCGCGTGTAATCCATGGATTACCAACAAAATCCTCAACACAAGACACAAAGCAAGAAACATGAGGGGTGGAGGACCCTCCACCAGCAACCCCAGCAACTGAAAAATAACTCAACACCTAGGTAGCCAGTAGTGACAGGAGCCATAGAAGATAACAGCGGCAAAGCATCCGCTAGTGGTCAAGACGACCTCGGTGGCAAAGCATCCATCGGAAACTCCACGGCGGCAAAGCATCCGCCGGAAAACGATCGCGACCTCGGCGGCAAAGCATCCGCCGGAAACGCAACCTCTCTAAAAGCTCCTCCGAGTCACTGAAGGCAACATCCTCAGGACCACGGGCGAGGAGGGACAACCTGGACGACCTCGGCGGCTAAGCATCCGCCGGCAACGACAACCAAGACTACGACTACGACCAACACCCACCAGGCAAACCAAGGTGAAGAGAGACATGACGCCCAATCAGGTTCAGAACGCCACGCAGGCACAACAGACTAGTAGGCCCGCAGACGCCAACTTCGTTTAGAGCGCACCTTAGGGAGCTTTCGCTCCCGGTCCGGCTCCCCCAGCAGCGGTCGGCGAGCAGAGAATGACGACACCTTCAAGAAGGTAATGACGCTAGCGCGCCACCGTCGTCGGTCCCAGGCGCGAGGCCCAGGAAGGGGGTTTTCACCCATGCTGCCACGGACCGCCTGCTGGCGGTGAATCAATCAATTTAGACATGACTTTGTATCATGTCAGGAATCATTGTTAGTTCCTATTCCTAAATTGATTTATCAGTAGATGTTAGACTTTGTATTCTGCAATTTGAAGTGGTTCTTGCTAGTTATTTTCCCTCATATGATTGACCATGCGTTCACATTTTACTTTACTTGTAGGTAGAAACTGCTAGGTAGTCTAACACTTTGAAGCAACTAATTTGGGATGGAAAATAATTAGAGTTCATTATTATACGAGTGCATGGTACTTCTAATTCATCCACTTATGTTAGCCTATCTAAGCTCTAAGCTGCTTCTATTAACAGGTTTTCCTTAATATGCTTGTAAAAGTTACCCGTCAGGACTTACCATTATGGCATCAGATACTTGTCCTTGAGATTTTAAGGGTAAGTTTCTTTGGCTAAAATAGTGGTTCATGCTTATTGATTAATGGTTACATGCTTGCCCTTATTGTCATTTGTTCATCAGGGTTTTTGTGTAGAAGCCTGCACTCTGCGGTTGCTGTTTCAGACATTTGACTTGTACGTATTATTTCCACAGTGCTATTCTTGAATTCACTTTATCTGTTCATTTCTTCTTTCTTCTGGTTGATGAATTTTTATACAGTTTCTCTCCAGGGGTTTGCTAATCATGTCAGATTGCCAGTCCCGTAGCATGGAAATTTAGGATTTATGTTTTTTCCTTAGCGATCCATTTGTAAGAGAACAGAGCCTATAAAGATATTTTCTTTTATTTTTTATACAATCTATTGAGTTGCATGCACCGACCAGTACAGCCCAAAAGCTTAAGCTGATGGGGAGAGGTGGGAAATTCACTTATATTCCAACACTCCCCCTCACGTGGAGGCTCCCTCAGACCTCAGACGTGGAATAGGAGCGAGCAACAATTATTTTATTTAATTGCGCTAACCAGGATTTGAACTCGAGACCTCTGGATCTGATACCATGTCGAGTTGCATGCACCGACCAGTACAACCCAAAAGCTTAAGTTGATGGGGGAGAGGTGGGCAATTCACTTATATTCCAACACAATCTATAGATATGTAAGACTGTAAGAGTACATGAAAAGTTGTAGCCTTTCTGTTGGGTGTGTTTGTGTGCATCTTTTTCCTTAAATGAAATAATGCACAATCCTGCGTATTTGAGAAAAGACAAGCTTATACTCCTCCGTTCCAAATTGTAGGACGTTTTAGTTTTTTTCAGAAGTCAAACTTCTAAAAATTTAAACAAGATTATAGAAACTTGCATCAACATCTATAACATCAAATCAGTTTCATTAAGTTCTTCATGAAATATGTTTGATATTGCATTTATTTGGTATTCTGGATGTTAATATATTTTTTATAAACTTGGTCAAAGTAAGCGAAATTTGACTTGGGATAAAACTAAAACAATGCACATTTTGGAATAGAGGGAGTAATAACCAGTAGACAACCTGGCAAGTCACTATAAATATTTACTTTTTGGTTTTAATGGAAAGGTGACACTTGCCTTAAGAAAGATTTGTATCTGTTAACAATCAGTATCAGAAATATAGTGTAGATATCTCTTTATGGTTCTTTGTTTTCTTCTTCTAACGTGCTTTGAAATTTTTTATATTTGGTATCAGTAGCTGTATGCTTTTTATTGATTTGATGATGACTTATCTGACTATCTGTTGACAGTTCTTATGAAAATGTTCCTTGTTATGTTTTATCTTTTGCATTGTTTCTTGGCCAGAAATTTCTTTTTGTATTAACTATCCATGTCAGGATCCACTGCATTGGTGCTTTATGCCTGTGGGCATAACATTATACATATATGGTTTTTAGGAGCCTGATATCCTTTCTTATATTTTAATAATACAGGAATCCTGTGAATACCAATGTCGTGGAGAACATCGTTAGGGCACTTGCTTTAGTGGTAGCTTCAATTCAGGTGGTATTGGTTCCCTTGCTTCAAAGAATATCATCCTTGTTAATTACATGTTTGTTTGAACTCATTTTAGTTGAGAATTTTCCATTGCTATTCCTTTAACTAGAAATGTTTCTCTTATAGGCTTCAGATTCAAGCGAAGAAACTCTAGCTGCTGTTGGTGGAATGTTCAGTAGTAAAGCTAAAGGTACTCTCTACAGTTAACAAAGCCTAGTGATTAAATTACCTGCTCTGAGCTTATTGTTTTGTTTACTCAGATTTTATAACTACTGATATGGCAATTACCATACAGGGATTGAGTGGAGTATGGATAACGATGCATCAAATGCTGCTGTTTTAGTTGCTAGTGAAGCACATACTATCACTCTGGCCCTTGAAGGTCTCTTAGGTGTAGTTTTCACTATTGCCACTTTGACTGATGAAGCTCTAGATGTTGGTGAGGTAAGAACTAAGAGGAGATTCTTATGAATAACATCATAATGAAGCTCTAGATGTTGCTGAGGCCTCTTTGTACAGTGTTGCTCTTTTCTTATTTTAATAAAAACCACAATGGCCCCCCTGCTGTACATTTCGCTCAAAAAATGAATATATGAATTTAAGTTTAACTAATCTTTTCTGTATCTTTTTAGCTTGAATCACCGAAATGTGAATCAAATAGTATGGAATGTAGTGGACAGTTGGCCCTTCTTTGTATGGCTATGGTCAATTCAACATGGTTAACCATCCTTGACTCTCTGTCACTTATTTTGATGAGGTCAGGCCAATCTTTAAATTTACATGTACTTTCCTATAAATTATGGTATTTTTCCTGTTCTTATGGTTATGGGTAATCTAATTAACAGGTCACAGGGGAAGCTATAATATTAGAGATATTGAAAGGATACCAAGCATTCACTCAGGTGATAATACTGGTCTGTTGATGCATCAAGAACTATGGAAAATTGCCCTACTCTAGTCCACTTAGAGAATAACAGTATTCCTCCCATGATGTGGCTTAAGGGCTACTGGTCTTCTGTTGCTTTTCTGTTTTATCCATGTCTCATCCTTTGTTGTAAATAAACTGCTTTGACAATCGAAATGTGGATGCATACTCTTTCAGGCTTGTGGAGTTCTCCGTGCTATAGAGCCCTTAAACTCTTTCCTAGCATCACTTTGCAAGTTTACAATCAACAATCCAAATGATGGAGAGAAGAAAAGGTATGCTACTGGTTTCCGGTTTCCTAGGATTCTTACTGGGAATATTATAACCAAATATCTTGTTGGTAGAAGCATATATCATATGCCTGCAGCCCCTCTTCTATCTTTTCCTCCTTTTTTTGTGAAGTATATAACATGTGATGTGACAAGTAATATTGTAATATGGTTTGTTAGAAATACTGTGTAAGCAACTAAGCATATCTTAGTTTTTTAATAGCGAAAATAGTAGGGGTTCCTGCAATATTCATCCATCTTGTAAATTCCAGCCTTATAATTTGTCTATGGTTAATTTTGCATGTCTCAAACGGTGTAACCTCCTAAACGATTAGTCCAATTAAATTTCTATCTTGGTGTGTGATTGCAATACAATATGCAGCTTTATCTGTCCGAAAAAAAAGTTTTCTACGTTTTGAGTTTTTAGTTTGATTGCTATGAATTCAAAAAATGAAATATATTATTTAGATATTGTATAAACCCGTTTTTTAGGGCATGTATGATATTTTGTTTTCTAGTATTTGTGTTTTGGTAGGATCTTATGATTTTTTTCTCAAACAACGCACAAGAGCTGTGTGTCATTTCTTTAAGAGAAAAGTATAAAGAGGGAAAAGTAGCCCCGTCCAAACACACCCCCTGCTAGAACAGAAAAAAATGATATGCCACCGCAATACAAACGGGCAAGAAAGACCAGCCAGTCTCCCGACAACTAGAAGTCTGGGGCAAGCGACCTAAGGAGGATTTTATCATTGGAATTCTCTGTTTCTTTTGATAGCTACAACCTACCAGAGCATCTGCAGTCTTGTATGTCAGTAGGCATCACTAATGACCTCATCGAGGATAATTTTTTTTGTATTCTTGTTTACTTCTGTGGTAGTAGTATGTTGATATTGTATGTCGAAAATGATAGGACAAATGACTAATAGCGGAGAACTAATTACTAAAAAAATACAAGATATTAAGTACAAATTCATGGTTGCGGACTGGATTACAGCTTTGCTAGTGTTCAATTTACACTTGCCTTAGTCTAAAGTCTGGAGAGTGGCCATTTATATTTCATGTGATGACTTCATTTACACTGAATGCTTCAGCTGCGCCTAAAGTTCTGTGCTGCATCTGCTATTCATGAGCTTTGTGCAATTATTTTATTTCACCTCACTTAGTTTCCTTTCATATGAGTCAGCATCTTGCAGTCTCCTGGATCAAAGAGGTCAGAAACTTCAATGGATCAGCGTGATAGTATTATTCTCACACCAAAAAATGTTCAGGCAAGTAGGAAAGAAGCGCAGTGTCGCTTACAACTATATTATGATCCCTTCCTTTTTTCACATGTATTTACAGTTGTTTCATTCTGATTCAGGCACTGAGGACACTTTTTAATGTTGCACATCGATTACACAATGTTCTTGGTCCTTCCTGGGTTCTGGTATGTAGAGAGTTAGATAAGTGTAACATTTTTAAGCTAATTAAGTGTCATGAATATTTTACTGAATCTCTTATACATGGAATTGTAGGTATTAGAGACTCTTTCAGCACTTGATAGAGCTATTCATTCTCCACATGCTTCAACTCAGGTTACAGTGCTTTGTCCCCAAGTTATTCATTATTATGGTTTAGGAATTCATGTTATTCAGAAGTTGATGTAACCTTTTTTGCTATTATCTTATTACCAAAAATAATTCATTGGTTTGTGTGTCTAATTTAAGTTAGTGCTGTCATTTTGCTGACACTGCCAGTTTCTCTCACAGGAAGTATCAACTTCTGTTTCAAGACTTTCAAGAGATACATCGGGACAGTACAGTGATTTCCATATTCTCTCTTCTTTAAATTCTCAGGTCAAGGGGGATTCTTTTTCTTCATATTTTTTTGTTGGTATCATCTTAGCTACATTGCTCATATGCTAAAGTGGATTTTATTTCATTGTTGGAGAAATTTATTTAAAAGTTGCTGCTTTCAAGTTTTAACTAGATTGTAATGCTAAATTGCATTTTGTTTCTTTGTTGGAGGAAGTTGTTTGAAAGTTCAGCCTTGATGAACATAGCTGCGGTGAAGTCACTTCTGTCTGCATTGCACCAATTGTCAAGTCAGCACATATCTGGAAGCTCTCAATTGTCTGTCCAGCAGATCGGGAGCGTTTCATTTTCAGTGGAGCGCATGACAACAATTCTCGTCAATAATCTGCATCGTAGGTGCTTTCTTTACTTGGAGCATTCTTGCAGATAAAACAACCTATATGAATCAGTTTTGAACTTTTATGATCAAACAGAAGCTTGATCAGGTATAAATACTACAGATGTGTTTTTTTTTTTCAACAGTGATAGTGTGAGATTGATCACACATATATTTGTACTTAAGATGTATTTGCTAAACTGAACAGTTAGTTTGCTGGATCCTGCTTTTCGAATTTCAAATGCCGAGCATAACTGGTAGTTTGTATCATCTATATTTTGGGCTTGTGGGGCACCTCACATTGGTGTAGCAGAAGCATTGAGGTCATCAAACATCATATCAACCTATAACATCAGTCGTTTACTGATGAGCATGATGATGATATATTATAATAACAAGTTACTACTGTCTACTGCATAGCATAGTTCATGTAAATGAATGAGCATCAGATTTGCTATTGAGGAAGATCAGTTCATTGTTGAACTTGATCATTAGTTTTTATTGTGTTGTGTAACTAATGATGTGTAGCCTATTTTAGAGATAAAGCTTATTGGCACCACAATTTATTAGTTCTGCTACTGATTATTTATGTTATTTATTCTGTTCAGGAGTTGAACCGATATGGGATCAAATTGCTGCTCATCATCTTGAGGTAGCAGTATCTTTTTCTTCACTGGTAGCTTTCTCTGTTTATGTAGTGTCATGATGATCTTGATGATGACATTGCAGCTTGCGAATTGCTCTAATCCACAATTACGTAGTATGGCACTGGATTCATTGGATCAATCAATTTGTTCCGTAGTGGGTTTTGAAAAATTTCAGGGCATCAGCTCAGCACCACACCAGTTTCAAGAAAGTCATGTAATGGATCAATAATAATATTCTGCTGTTTCCTCTGCTTGTGCTATTTGTCTGACCTTTCTATTCCTGTGCTTGCTAGTTGGTCAAAGAAAGTGAAACTGTATCATTTGAGTATGCAGTTTTATCTCCATTGGTGATCCTCTATTCCTCCAACAAGAATGTTGATGTACAAATGGGTGCACTAAAGATTCTTTTGCATGTTCTGGAGGTACTTATTTCTTGTATATGCTTTGCATTGGGTGTATCAGACAAATGTTCTCTTACCTGTATTTTTTCAGAGACATGGAGAAAAGTTGTCAAATAGCTGGCCCAGTATTCTTCATATGTTAAGGTGTCACTGCTATTCATTCATGAATTATATGTTTTTATTTGACATTTTTGCTGTTTCTTACATCCTTATTTTCTTCCAGGACGGTTACTGATGCATCAGAAAAAGACCTGATCTCCTTAGGCTTTCAGGTAAATTTTTTAAATTGTTCCTTGCTATGTTTAGCATATATGATTTTTCTGTGGGAGTTTTTCCCCTGGCATAGCTGCTTGGGCCTATCATGTTTATGCCTACTCTTGAATGGAGGACCAAATAAGCACTTTTTAAGTACTGATAAAGCTGTCTTCTAGTTAAACAAAAGGATAATAAATCTTGAGTGCTCGTTTGTTTTTGCTGTTCTTTTAGGCAAGTGTTGTACATCTTAATGATTTTAATTAGTATATAAGTTGTACACTGCCCTTTAAATATGTTTAAACACAATCTTTACTTTGCAGAGCATACGTGTAATAATGAATGAAGGACTGGCAACAATACCTGTACAATGCCTTCATGAGTAAGTCTTTCAAATCCACTGTTTTAGTATTGTTCACTCTTGCTATTATTCTCATTTTGCTAATAATGCTAAGTAGTAGCAATGAATATACTGCCTATGAGAGTACCTTTTTCCCAGATTTTCCCTGGTTATTTCAAAGCAAAACAGAGCCATGGAAAAATAGGAAGAAAACATTTACTAGTACCTCCTTGGATTATATGAACTGAAAGATTTAACATGGCTATCTGTGATTATGTATGGTATTAGCCAAATTCTTGAGGTACATGCTATTGCATAGGTTGATAGGTATTAGGTAGTAACCATTTAATTTGGAATTTCACTTAAGCACTGTCTTTGGCAGAAGGACAGTATCCATTGTGCTTGAAAGTTGAGACCATTGAGTATGCTCCAGGAATCACTGTTGCTCGAGTTTTACGGTGATGTGCAGCTTCTCATCCTTGCGGTGACAAATGTTGCTTCCATATAAAAGCATTCAGCGGTCAACGCTAGTAAATAACATGGCACATGCAGTTATGCTTTTGCTTTTATAGATGGCATGCATTTATGTAAGACTGGTTATATGAACATAAATTGCAAAAAAAAAAAGAAGGAAAACTAAATTGAAGTACTTTAAGTCTCGGCTTAGTTATAATCACATTGAAAGGCAGCCCATAAAGTATGGATCTTATATAAATGAATGTCACCAACATAAATCCTGATGAATATTCAGAAAAATCGTCCAAGGTGAGTGGATGTGTCTTGTAATTGGACTTTTTTTCATCTCTTAATACAAAGATACGCAGCTCTCCTGCGTGTTCGAGAAAAAAATATTCAGAAAAATTCGTATACACAGCTAGACCTTAGGACTTTTTTGTTTGGGCTGCAGCTTTTCATAAGCTGGCTTCTGTAGCTGCATGTAAATGCCAGTTTTTGAGAAGCTGAAACAAAGAAGGCCTTCGAATAGTTTGCTTCTGTTACCTGAATGGCTGACTGGACACTACAAGTACTTAAGGTTGTTGGATGTACAAACTACAGATACAATAACCCTCAACTGGTAGGAAGAAATTCGATATGCACAAAGTAGATTATATCATGCTGTTTAGTATTGGTAACTTGGTAAACTGCAAATAGACATCTTGTCCATCCATAGTGGTCTGTACACAAGATTAGGGCCTGGCTCTCAAAAGTCATGGGAATTTACCTTAATATAAAGACGGATCATTTGCCATTATTTGGCTATCTAGAGACCTTTTGTGCTTTCTGTGTCAAACTCTGTTTGGAATAGAGGTTTATTGACAAAAACAATGGTATAAGAAGAGAATTCCAGCTTGGGAGTTTTATTAACAAAAACAGCTTTGAAAGGAAAGGGAAAAGGAAAAGCTATGTTCAGTTCACAATAGTTTTATCCTCATCTTGAAAGTTGTATGTTTACTTTAGTTTACGATTTGTTGCAATTTCTGAAACTTTCATTTGTCAACAACTACAGATGCATTTTGGTAACTGGAGCATATGGTACTCAGAAAACTGATATAAATATAAGTTTGACATCAGTTGGACTTTTGTGGACTGCTACTGATTTTATTGTGAAGGGATTAATCAGCAAGCCTATTGAGCCAACTAGTCACATGAATGATGGTATGTGATCACCACATATAAATATACCTCCTCCTCCCTGATTTTCTATACCACTAATACATAGCTCTCCTTTTGCTTTGCAGATGTTCAGTCAGGTGGAACAAGTAAAGAGGCAAACAGCAAGCAAGTTCCTCAAAAACAAGTAGTTGATTATAGTATACTTTTCTTTTCAGTTTTCTCTGTCCTCCAGAAATTGGGTTCAGATGATCGTCCTGAGGTGCGTCTGCTCAACATACAATCTGTTCTCTGCATGGACACCCATGAATGTTGTTGCCGAGTTTTTTTTAGCTCATTGGATAATTAGTAATCTCTTTAGGGCACCGCTGTTGTGCTGTAATATTAGTAATTCGTGGCAACCTTGGCATCTTCCTTATAGAAATTTTTTTTTTGGCATCCTCTGTATGCACATCACACATATAATGCACACCTTTTACTCTTACCATGATAGCATGAAAAGTTCTAATTTGACTTTTTCCTTGAAGAAAATTCTCCGTGCTATTAAGCATGGGTGTTTGATGCTGAATCTCCAAACCTAGCTGGAGCTCTATAGCTCGCTAGTGAGGAGCTGCTTTGGGGGTTTGGCAGGGGCACGAGGTATCAATCACCTCCTCCTTGGCCTGGGGCTGAATGTAAATTTAGTTTGGGTCGAGGTTGCCCTTTTTGTGGTTAAGGGCGAGTCTGTTTAGTAAGAACCCACTGATGTGAGTGGGTGGGTCTTGTATGAGTTCTTATCCCATTTTTTTCATCTTAATATAATTATACACAGCTCGCTTGCGTGTTCGAGGGAAAAAAAGATGGCACAGATTTTCTTAATACCAATAGCTTTGTTGTACAAACTGATGCTAAGTTTTCTTTTTTTCATTTCAAGGTTCGAAACTCAGCCGTTAGGACTCTCTTTCAGACTCTCAGCACCCATGGGCAAAAGCTTTCTAAAAGTATGTGGGAGGATTGTCTTTGGTTATATGTTTTCCCTATGTTAGAGCATGTTTCCCACTTGGTAAGTAATGTACCAATTAGGAAGGGCATTTTATCTCCCCCATGAATCTTCTCTTTCGATATTTAAGTTAGGCTAAACCTTCCTTTTCAGGCATCTACCTCATCTCGAGATGAGTGGCAAGGGAAGGAATTAGGAACTCGGGCAGGCAAAGCTGTTCATATGCTTATCCATCACAGGTTTATAATTTTTTTCTGAGCTATGCATTACCTATTAATATGAGACTGGTGCTTATCAGAAAAGAATGGATCTACGTGTTGTTTGGTGGTAGGTTTTGTAACGCAATGTGAGCTTTGTGCCTTCATCGGGGTGGGGCTTCACCAGAAGTTCTATAGTCTGTGATCTTTAACTTGACTAGTAACACACCTAAATATTCTTGAACTCACTGATTTCTAGTAATTGGTGGGGCTTCACCAGAAGTTCTACTACATTTTAGCTTATTAGCTCTACCACTAAATATTCTTGAACTCACTGATCTCTTTCTAAGCTTGCATTCCTTTTCAAATCGTAAGTCGGCAAATTACCCTCTGCGAGGAAGAGAGATCAGAAGTCCAGGAGTGACAAAGTGTTTGTTCTTCTGGCTAATTGCCTATTTGGTGGCTTGCCTCTTCTTTCTTCTAATCTAATTGATTTCTTTGTTTTCCAGTCGAAATACAGCACAAAAGCAATGGGATGAAACTATCGTTCTTGTACTTGGTGGTATTGCACGGCTTTTACGTTCTTTTTTCTCTTACCTCCAGCAACTGAGAAATTTTTCTTCTGGTAAACCTTTGTTGTATTGCCTATTGTACTTACGTTAGTCATTGGTTATCAAATCCTAAGTAACTTCTCATTGTATTGAAATGTGTTCAGGTTGGGTGCTTTTACTCGATTTTATAAAAAATAGCATCTTAAACGGTAGCAAGGAGGTTGCTCTTGCTGCCATAAATTGCTTGCAGACGTTTGTCGGCGCAAACTGTCCAAAGGTATCCTCAAAAAAGGATCTCTTTAGAATTTTCAATATATATAATTATCTTGTATTGTATGTATGATAGGAGCTATTTGGTCTGGTCTGCCTTTCAGACCTGCTTGCTTTATTTAGCATAAAAATAGCTCCTTTTCTTATTATTGTAAGGGAGAACTCCCATGTCATGTCAATGTCACTGCACTTTCCTTTGTGTTTTCATAAATGTATGTGAACTAGCATAAATTTGTACAGAAAATGGTCCCAAATTTAATTAGACTTGACCCAAACCGTGCACTAGCGGCAAATGAGATTAGCAGGTCTAAAAATTCAAACCACCTTTTGGTTTGTGATTTGTAGTTCAACATAGTGCTCACATGGTTTGAGCTCTTTAGATGTCTTGAGCAATAACTTTAGAAATAAAACAGATCCATGTTTTTCATAACTGTATTCAAGTATGACATTCTAGCAAACAGTGTCAGATTCTGTGGTTTGTGTATGTTGACAGTAGGCCCTGTCACTTGGTTGCAATCTGTTAACAAGTGCACTGTCCTTTTGGTTTTTATTATACCTGACAAATCTTGATCTGTATTTTGCTAGAAAAGATTGTTATTAATTCTGTTGAATGGCATGCATTGGACTGCCACATATTTCAGATTTTATTTAGATAAGGAAAGCCTCATAAATAAATGTTTCTTGAATATATTTTTCCAGGGCAATCTGGAATCCTCGTATGTCAAATCTGTGCTCGATATTTATGAACTTGTTCTTCAAACTTCACCTAATTTTAAGAATGACTCCACTGATAAAGTGAAACAAGAGGTTCTCCGTGGTCTTGGTAATTATAGCTTCCTTTTGTTTTACTCCAAGTATCAGATATTGCAATTAGCTATTAATCCTGCTTCACTCCTGCAGGTGATCTTTATGTCCAAGCACGATCTCTGTTTAATGATGACATGTATCTAAGGCTTATGGCAATTATGGATCTGATGATCAAGACTTCCTTGAATCCTACCGATTATGATAGTGAACTGGTATACCTGTGCATTTTAGTTGATATATATATTTGCTATAATACTGTGTGTAACCATATATTCCTTGGAAGAAATTTATAATTCTATTGTTTTCGTTTTATGTGGAAAATCTGGGAATGAAAACACGGAAGTGTATCCTCTAATTTTCAGTTTTTCTTGTAGGAAACCTTAAAACATGTTTCTTTTTTATGCTTCTATCCTGATAACTTTCATAATTCAGTTTGGCATCAATTCAGTGTTGAATTTCTTTTCTCATTTGGTCCTTTATGCTTTAGGGTAGTATTCCTGCTGTACAACGAGGCATATTGGAAATCATTCCTATGCTACGCCCAACAGCTGTATTGTCTTCCATGTGGACACCTCTCCTCCTTGAGCTGTTATGCTATCTTAATGGGCACGAAGGTCCCCTCCAGAAAAATAGTAAACAAACACATGATCAGAATTCTCAAGCACTGGTAGACGTTCCAAAGCGTGCTCTTGGTAATACCTGTTATGATATCTTGTATATAGCGTTGCATAATCTGAGAAAAAAATATATTTCTTGTTGAGTGATGTCTAATTTGCTATTGTTACAGTTGAAAGAAGCAATCTCAATGGTGGGAGTACAAAACTGGATATGATGGGATCTGGTTGGGGTATTCTATTTGTAGAAAAACTTGTGCCGATCATTGTCAACCTTTTTTTGGAGGCTCCACCAAATGAAAGGTTCAGTGCCTCTCCTGAAGTTATTCAAGGTCTTGGAAGGTAATTTCTTTTTATGATTTTATATCTGACAACATAATGCAAAAGTGAGGATACATCCACTCGTCAACAAGGCTTTACGTTTATTGCAGAACAGAGCTGCTTTACTTATTTTCAATTTTCCATGTCAAAAAAGTTATTAATTGAAACAATCTAGATTCTAGATAATGGGTGCACGAAAGTATTATTATTGTGCTCTTCCTGCATGCTGACTAAGAAAGTTTCCTAAATAGGTGCATGAATACAAGGAGAGACAACCCAAGAGGTACCCTTTGGAGAATATCTGCTGAGTGCTTCAATTGTGTTGTGACAGATGAGATGAGGCAGGACAATGCTGATTGCAAAAGTGATGTGAATTCATATAAACTTTCTAGAGCTCGTTTCTGGAAGGAGGTCGCAGATGTGTATGAAACCTTTCTTGTTGGTTCTTGTGGACGTGTGTTGTCATCAGATGTTCCTTCAGCCGACTATATTACAGCTGATGAGACCCTTGAGATGAGTGTCCTCACTGTCTTTGGAGATGATATTCTGAAATTGCAAAGGGATGCTCCAGTTGAGGTTAGTTAGCCAATAAAATGTATTTGTTTACCTCTTGCTGTTGCAACACAATACCTGACCTTGTAAATGGCCATCTCACGATCCCATTCTTTCAGGTTTTGCAAAGGCTTGTGAACTGTCTTGATCACTGTGCCTCACGAACAGGATCGCTGCCTGTTCAAACTGTTGGCCTTTTACCTTTACACTGCAGCAGATTTTCTCTGAGCTGTTTGCAGATGTTGTTTTCTTTATGCAGGTACAAACATTGTGCAATACTATGTAAAATACAGTGCACATCATCTTTAAAATAATTTGGCAGCATATCTCATATTTAAAAACACAGTACAATTATTGCATGTAACATGTATTTCCTCCGTTCCAAACTATAAGTCGCTTTGATTTATTTTTTTTGTACATCCATTTTACTATGTATTTGGATATAATATGTCTAGATACATAGCAAAATGGATGAACCAAAAAAGTCAAAAAAGACTTATAATTTGGAACGGAGGGAGTAGAACCTTTTGGGGAATGGGGATCTGTCAGAAAAGATACTGGGTGGATGGCAGAGTTGTACTCTTGCATGCATCTAACTTTCCATTTCTCATTTTTTTTGGCACTGCTTCTATTAGATAAGAACAATGTTAATTGATAGTGAAGCTGTGTAAATTGATAACTCAATGTTAGCTATTTCCTGTGGTTGCAGTTGTATAGCAAAGGCAACCTTGTGTGCTGCAGCATCAGAAACCAGCAAAGTTTCAATTTCCATTCTTATGAAGCGATGTGAGATTATACTGGGTCGATTTTTAGCCGATGAAAATGATCTAGGTACCTTCGCAGTGTATTATATTCTTGAGTTTGTTTTTGCATAACAACCCTGATGTTCATATATTTCTTAAAAACACTATAATCTACAATAAGGATATCCTAAACCCCATTGATCTAGTTACACTATTGGCGTTTGCAGGAGAACATCCTTTGCCTAGTGTGAGGGTTGAAGAAACAATCTGTGTTCTTCAAGAGCTTGCTAGACTAATTATAGACATTGATGCAGCTAATGCTCTTAACATACCTCCATATCTGAAACAAGCTTTGGGGGGAAACAAATCCCATGAACGGGCTCATTTATTGTCTTTGCTTCCCACTTTTTCTGAGCTTGTTGTCTCAAGGTAAGAAAAAGGTTTCTAGTAAAGCGTATAATTTTAGGCATAGCTGATAGCATGTGGACCATGGCTATGCATTTGTTCTTTTTATGCTGAGTAGGCTGTTTATCATAGCCAGCAACTTTTGTTTCCCATGCTGGATTAGAAAACCCTAAGCATGTGACATGATGGAGGCAAAAACTTCTAGATTTTGTTGCCCTATGTTCTGTTTACACCGCTTTATCAAAATTTTAAGGTTCAAGCTTTTTTTCCCTTCTCTCATACATGTACAACAATGTGACAAACTCTAAAAGGAGTACCATAGATATTGAATATTGGGGACTCAGCCATAAATCTCTTAAATAATGTTTTAGCTGCCTATGTCATATGTAGATAATTAGCTCTGGTTGCAAATGTCTCACAGCTAAGCAGTGCATGTCTGTTGAGATACCTGCCAAATTTTGGAAAGGAACAGCCCAATTTACTGTGTAAACTTAGGATTGAACCATCTGCCACAGCCAACCTGTCAATTCTATTCTTCAAAACCATGGTTCCTCCTTTAATGTTCTGTTTGTTAATATAAAAAAGTTTTATTTAGGATAACTGAGTAAAACATGGTCTTTCTATGTTTCCCATTTGAGATGATTTTGTGTGATCCTCAAACTTTTGGACTAGGTTGAACTATTATCGATATCTCCTGTGCCTTTTGTAAACTTGATTTGATGTTGTGATCAGACATTAATTGAACTGGGAAGAACATGACACACCGCTGGAGTAGATAACTCTTCTTTTTTGGGTGGGGGTAGGGGGACAATAGATTAAGAGTTGGCTTTGTGTTTTTATGAGGCCAGTTTTGCTTGTGGTAGTGTAACTTAATTAATTGTTATTGCCCCTGCTGTTCCGTCAGGGAAGCTAGGGTGCGGGAGCTTGTACAAGTGCTGCTCAGACTCATTTCCTCGGAGCTAGGACTACATCGGCTGACATAACAACTAATGATAAAACTCTGTTTTCCATTCTTTTTTCTGGAGGAGAATCATATAGTTTTGTCAGTATTTTCCCCTTCTCTTACAAAATTGATTTTGTATATCCATCATGATAGGCAAATTAGGTGCTTGTCACATGTATCTAGGAACAGAGTTGTGTATGTAACATTTTGTTGGGGAAATATGGTGGCTGTTTCTGGAAACTAGGTGTACAGCCCATTCTTTCAACGTTTTCTTACACAAGGAATCCATTCTGCCACTCATGTAAGTTGTGCCACTCCCCTGTATGGCTGTATCTTTTGACATGAACAAAGGTTGGAGTTGTCTTAGTACATAAACGCTTGCCCACGCGGATCCTTGCAAGTAAAATCAGGCTAAGGACTTCCATTGTTCCTTGGTAGAATAGGCGCCCTTTGGGCTGGTCAGGACCCTAATCGGCGCAGGACTGTTTGGGTCAGATAGATATGGCAGGCCAGATAGATATGGATACGGCAAGGACTCCTGATCCTTATAGGACTCTGGACTCTTGATCCTTATAGGATTCTTGATCCTTGCCTGTATATATATGTAATTGTACCTTGCCTCATATCAATCAATCTAATCTATTCCTGATTATACTTTCCTTCATGGTAATCAGAGCCTAGGTCAATTTTTTTCTCTCTCTTCCGCTGCCCTAACCCGTGCGTCGGCTCCCCTTGCCGCGCGCCGGCTCCTCGTCGTGCTGCGCCCCCTTCCCTCCCCTTGCGCACGCCCGCGCAACCAGATGGCGACAACGCCTCCCTCCCCCAAGGGCCCCAAGGGCCAGCCCGTCGATGCCGAATCCTTTGCTACCTTCCAGGAGGCTGACATCGCACAGCAGCAGGCCGAGGCTCAGCGCCTGGAGCATGAACGACTGGCTGCGCGCGACGCCGCCCTGCTCCGCGCGAAGGAGGCCGAGGAAGAAGCCGCTGCTGCCGCCGCGGAGCGTGACGCGGCCGCCCAGCGCGCGCGCGATGCTCTGGCTCGCGCGGCTCAGGCCCGCGCTGCCGCTGCAGCCGCCAGCCCACCCACGGGGCCCTCTGGTCCCCCCCTGGCAGTGCCCCTACACCCGCCGTCGATCTCCGTGCCGTCATGCTTCATCATGAAGCCGTGGCTCTGCTGCAGCTCCACTCCCAGGCGGTCGCCGTCAACAACATCCGCAATCACGTCACTACTCTCTTGGACGTCGACTCCGGCAACTTCAATTGGTGGCGTGATCAGTTCTTGCTCATCCTTGGCAAGTTCTCCCTGCGGGATCACGTCACCACGGAGCCCCCAGTCCTGATTTCTCCCGACTGGGATCGGATGGATTGCGTCGTCAAGGCGTGGATCATCGCCACCCTCACCGACGATCTGGCAGAGATCATCTCCGCCCAAGGCTCCACCGCCCGCCATGCTTGGCTTGCTGTCGAGTCTCAGTTCCTCGGCAACCGGGAGGCTCGCTCCATCCACCTGGAGACGCGTTTCCGGAACTTCGTTCAGGGCGATCTTTCTGTCACCGAGTACTGCCGCCAGTTGAAGAAGATGGCGGACGATCTCAACGCCCTCGGCGAGGCCGTGACCGACCGGACCCTTGTCTTCAACGTCATTCGCGGCCTAAACGAGCGTTTCAGTCATGTCGGCACGCTCCTCCGTCGCGCACGTCCCTTCCCTTCCCTTCCTTCCTGGAAGCACGCGACGACCCCATCCTCGAAGAGCTCACCTTGGCGAACAGGAAGGACGCTCCCGCCACCGCTCTCGCTGCCACCTCTACGCCCAACACCTCCAGCAGCACTCCTGCGCCCTCCGGCTCGGGTTCCAGCAATACTGGGGGCAGCTCCAAGCCCGTCAACAACCGCCGCAACAAGCGCAACGGCGGCACCAAAGGCAGCAGTAGCGGCGGCGGTGGCCAGGGGACGTGACCTCCTGTTGGTGGCAACCAGCAACAGTCCACCAGCGCGCAGCAACAGCAGCAGCCTGCCCCCGGTGGTGGTCGCTCCTGGCCCAGCTACTACAAACCTTGGATGGGCTCGATCCAGATGTGGCCAGGAGACCCCCGCCCTCCGTTAGCACCGATCCCGGTGCCCCCTCACCTCCAGGCGCAGCAACAGCAGGCGCACCAGCAGGCGCTCCTCGCACAGCAGCAGCAGCAGCAGGCCTTCGTCACCCACAACCAGGCTGCTGCCCTTCCCTGACGGTGTTGCACACTGGGTTGCCCCCGGGTACTACAACCCTGTGGCTGGCCTTCCCTCCTGGGATCCGACGACGCTTGCCTCCGCCTTCAGCACCACGTCCCTGACTCCACCTTCGTCCGGCGACTGGTATTTCGACTCAGGTGCTACCTCCCACATGACATCCCAGTCCTCCTCTCTTTCACATATTCTTCCTTCGCGGTATCCTACTCCATCTATTGTCGTAGGTAATGGTTTCGTCATGCCTGTCACTGCTACTGGTTTTACAGAGTTGTCTCCTTTGCGTCTTAATAATGTTCTTGTGTCACCACAACTTTTTAAGAATCTCATCTCTGTCCGCCAATTTACTATCGACAATAATTGTTCTATGGAGTTTGACCCTGCTGGTTGTTCTGTGAAGGTTCTTCTCTCCCGGACCGAGATCATCAGGTGCAATAGCTCCGAGCCGCTGTACCCTCTGCGCCTACCTCCAGCTCACTCCCTTGTCGCTCAGGCTTCTTCCCCGCTGTGGCACCGACGACTTGGCCACCCTGATCATGAGGCGTTATCCAAACTTGCGTTCAGCACTTCGTGCCATATTAGTGATTGTTTAGATTTGTGTCATGCTTGTCAGTTAGGGCGTCATGTTCGTTTGCCCTTTTATACGTCCACCTCTCGTGCGTCTAGCAAGTTTGATCTCATTCACTGTGATCTGTGGACCTCCCCGGTTGTCAGTGTCTTTGGTTATAAATATTACTTGGTTATACTTGACGACTGCACTCATTACTTGTGGACATTTCCTTTGCACCTCAAATCTGACACTTTCAGCACGCTGGCTCAGTTCATCGCCCATGTCTCCACTCAATTTGACACACATGTCAAGTCGGTCCAGTGCGACAATGGGAAAGAGTTCGACAACTCGAGTACTCGCCACTTCTTCCTCGCTCAGGGCATCCATCTTCGCATGTCCTGCCCTACACCTCGTCTCAGAACGGTAAAGCTAAACGCATTATTCGCACCATCAATAATGTCATTCGCTCACTGCTCTTTCACGCATCTATGCCTCCCTCCTATTGGGTGGAGGCCCTCTCCACAGCCACTGTCCTCCTTAACATATTGCCTACCAAAACTCTCCAGCTCTCTACACCCCACTTTGCATTATTTGCAAAGCTGCCTACGTATGATCATTTTCGGGTTTTTTGTTGCAAATGTTATCCAAACATATCTGCCACCACACCTCACAAACTCGCTCCCAGGTCTGCTCTCTGTGTCTTTTTAGGCTACTCCTCCCACCATAAAGGATACCGCTGCCTTGACCTTTCCAGCAATAGAGTTATCATCTCCAGGCACGTCATCTTTGATGAAACGACCTTTCTCTTTGCTGAACGTCATGGTCCTAGCACCCCGGCCGACCTCGAGTTTCTTGATTTTACTGATGATGTGGTGCCAGCTCCTATTGGACCCTCGCCCACTTTGTTTCCTCCAGGCACGTCTCCCAGCACCTCCGACGCTCCTGCTGTCCCTGCCGGTCCTCGTGTGGCCGACCTTGGGGCACCTTCTGGCGACACCAGCGCCCCTGCCGGTCACTCTGTGACTGTGCCTGGGGCGCCCGAGGCTACTGATGACTTCCCGGTGTTGACGCTCTACATCCCACCGGCGCTCCGGTCACCGGGGCCTCCTTCCGCGCCATGCGCGGCATCCGCGACGGGGCCTCTCTACGTCCCGCCAGCCCTTCGTGCTGGCGCGTCGTCACCTACGTCGTCGACGGGTTCAGCGCCACCACAGGCGCCCCACAGGCCTCCGCCCGGATTTCCGCCTCTTCGCCCCGAGCGCCTCTTCGAGCACCACTATAGCCGCCGGCCTCGACCTCCACCTGTGCCCGCATCGCCAAGTACTACTGCTGCCTTGCCTAAGGGTGTCGTTCCTGTTCGCCCCGTGAGCAACTAGCATGCTATGGGCTCGCGGGCGAAGAGTGGTTTTCGGATGCCGGTCACTTATCACACCGTCTCGCTCTCTCCAGTGCCGAAGACTTTCCGCAGTGCTCTTGCCGAACCCAATTGGCGAGCGGCTATGGAAGAAGAACATCGTGCCCTTCTGCAGAATGACACCTGGGCTCTCGTACCTCGCCCCCCCTCGGGCCAATGTTGTCACTGGCAAGTGGATCTTCCGGCATAAGTTCAAGTCTGATGGTTCCCTTGAGAGGTACAAGGCCCGCTGGGTACTCCGTGGTTTCACTCAACGTCCTGGTGTGGATTTTGATGAGACTTTCAGTCCGGTGGTAAAGCCTGCTATTGTCCGCACAGTGCTCTCGCTGGCTCTTTCACGCAACTGGCCCATCCACCAGCTCGATGTTAAGAATGTCTTTCTCCATGGGACTCTGAATGAGACAGTGTATTGCCAGCAGCCCTCCGGGTTTGAGGATCCTACTCGTCCTATGTATGCCTGCCTGCTCAAGAAGTCCCTCTACGGCCTCAAGCAGGCCCCACGTGCTTGGTACAGTCGAATGGCTACCTACCTTCTGTCCATCGGTTTTGTTGAAGCTAAGTCAGATACATCACTCTTCATTTACCATCGCGGCTCCGACACAGCTTACTTGTTGCTCTATGTGGATGACATTGTCCTCACAGCTTCCTCTTCTGATCTTCTTGAGTGGATCATCTCAGCCCTGCAGCGAGAGTTTGCCATGAAAGATCTGGGAGAATTGCATCACTTCCTTGGTATGCAGGTTCAGCGAAGCAGTGCTGGTTTACTCCTCTCCCAGCGACAGTACATGTTAGATATTCTGGATCGCGCTGGTATGGCAGAATGCAAGCCTTGCTCTACTCCAGTTGACACCAATCCAAAGATTGCTGCAGCTGACGGGGCCCAAGTGTCTGATGCCACAGACTTTCGCAGTCTTGCTGGCACCCTACAGTATCTGACATTCACCCGCCCGGACATTGCGTACGCCGTTCAGCAAGTGTGCCTTCATATGCACGCCCCTCGAGAGCCTCATCTTGCTGCCCTGAAGCGGATTCTCCGGTATATCCGAGGCACACTTCACCTTGGTCTACTGCTGCGACCATCTTCCTCTACGGATCTTGTCGTTTACACCGATGTTGATTGGGCTGGTTGTCCAGACACTCGCAAGTCCACCTCGGGCTATGCGGTGTTCCTTGGTGATAACTTAGTCTCCTGGTCATCCAAGTGGCAGAACACAGTATCAAGATCCAGTGCTGAAGCTGAGTATCGCGCAGTGGCTAATGGAGTTGCCGAAGCCACCTGGCTGCGACAGCTTCTCATCGAGCTGCACACGCCCCTTCGGCGCGCCACGCTGGTGTATTGTGACAACATCAGCGCAGTCTACATGTCCTCCAATCCAATTCAGCATCAGCGTACCAAGCACATTGAGATTGATCTTCACTTCGTTTGAGAGCGAGTTGCCATTGGTGATCTCCGTGTCCAGCATGTTCCTACCACTTCACAATATGCGGATATCTTCACCAAAGGGCTGCCTTCTTCGGTCTTCACGGAGTTTTGGTCCAGTCTAAACGTGCAAAGTGGCTGACGTTTGGACTGCAGGGGTGTGTTAGAATAGGCGTCCTTTGGGTTGGTCAGGACCCTAATCGGCGCAGGACTGTTTGGGTCAGATAGATATGGCAGGCCAGATAGATACAGATACGGCAAGGACTCCTGATCCTTATAGGACTCTGGACTCTTGATCCTTATAGGATTCTTGATCCTTGCCTGTATATATATATATGCAATTGTACCTTGCCTCATATCAATCCAATCTATTCCTGATTATACTTTCCTTCATTCCTGGGCAAATTTTGATTCATTACACCAGGTTACAAGACGAATGACGTGTAAAAAATTTTATTTGTGAAACTTACATCAATCCAGACATTATTAAGACATTTCAGTGTGGATCTAGTTTTTTTTTTCTTCTTCTTCTTTCTTTTAAGAGTTGCATTTCTCTGTCAAGATGCTATTTTGCTATTCCAGGCTGACTCATAATTAAGCAACTATTTGTTGTTCACTTGGATTGGTCATTTTGCTGAGGTACCGGTCTCACTCAGCTCGGCCTAGGCCCCTGGCGACCTGCTTATCTCTCGAATATAATGTGGCCTAGAGTATCTCTAAGAGACTCTTTATATTCTTTCTAAATATTAGTAATAGAGGCTTTGTTGAAAAAAACATACTTCAACAGCTTTTTTAAATGGTTATGCAAATATAGCTATCTTCTATTTTGGTTTTTTTTGCTAGTCAAATATAAAAGACGAGAATCACTCTATTGCACATGAGATATAGAAATGTTGTTGGAGAGTATAAAGATATATAAAATAATTTTTTACTCAAATGGCTTTCTAAATGATGATTTAGATAATATATTTTACAAAGTACCCTGGAAATGCTCTTAAAAAGCCATACATTCGATGGCCAAATTGGTGAACACCGCCCACATGATAATGTTGAGCTAAGGAAGAGAGAAATTGTGTAAACAAATGAATTAGAGCCCCTTCGGAAAGAACTTTGGCTCTGGCTTCCATCGATACCTAATATAGTGACTTGATTTCCTGTTGAGGCCTTGTTCATTTCTACCACAAATCAAAGAGGTTGGAGGGGATTAAGGCGATTTAATCCTGTACAAGTCAAAATCTTCCTCAATCTTCAATTCTTTCCAACCCCCTTGGTTCTGTGTAGAAACGAATAAGGCCTGGACTCTGTGGCTCTATAGGCCCCTGGGGGACTATGTTCCTTCAGTTCATCGCTTCTGTGATTTTGTTTTTTTTCTTTGCTAGCTCCTGTTTTCTTTATAAATAATAATAAATACAGTATTATAGGTTCTTGTCTTCTTGATAAACAAATATTTTCATCATTAAATTACTAATTTATTTTTAATTATAAATAAATTTATTATTATTATAACCTGGATCAGCTGACTAATCAGCTATTCAGATTCGTGAATTGAAATCTTGAAAAGTTTGCCATTCAATCTATGAATATGCCCATGCAATCTTTGGCGATGGCTACCGTGTGGATACCAAGAGAGATCTCCATCATAATCATCAATGGACAAACCAATCCTTAATATGACGATAACTAATTCCTTATCGAGTTTAATCATATATTTTTGTGATCCTTAAAATAAATCACAGAACTTGATATCTGGTTGTATTGCTGTAACAACACATGAATAGTATGAAAATTAAAGCTATAATATATTTATGAGTAATATTTTTGTGCCTTACAACAGAATAAAACAAATCTATGAATGTTGTATTTTAATTTGATACAAAACTTAATAGGTCATTGCAATATTATTGATAGTATCAACTTATATTATTCATGCCACAGTCATCATAAAAAAATTATAGCTTTTAAATTTCATAGGAAGGATAAAAACTAAATAGATACTTCATCGGTCCTAAAATAGATGACACTTTAGTGTGATCGGGACAAATATTTGTTCAGATTCATAGCTAATCTGTTGTTTTAGGACGGAGGTAGTAACATTTTGATCCCTATTTTATGCTAATGTTTGATACGCACGAGTATCTTTGCTAGTTTACAATAAAAAAGCAAATGTAAAGAATTTAAAGAAAATCAAGATGATATGAAATAGTATACTTGGTACTCTATGGTACTCAATAAATTGAATAACCAAGGGCAACACGGATAATAGGCACATTCCATTTATTTTTATAAAAAAAACTGGGGAACATACCAGTGCTCTAGAGTGGGACATACTATGACTTGTTGCCTAGTCACATCGACAATTTGGGTTCAAAGATTTATTCAATAATCACTGATATGTTCTCATTCATCCTAAAATACAATCGGCCTATGCTGCTCTAATTGTATGGGCACCGGAAGCTTGAAGATTTATCTATATTTCACTCAATGACTCAATAAAAGAATTTTTTAGCTTATGATAAAAAATGTTCTTTAAAATAAATAATTCAAGGACATTTAACGGGATTTTATTTCAAAGCTTAAACACAAGGATGCAACTAGAATTTAATTTTGATCCTACATTTAAAAAATTAAGCTTTTTAGTTCTACAAAGCACCAACAGTGATAGACGGTGATGTTGTGAGTGGACAAACGGAGCTGGACCGAGCAGACGACGGACAAAAAATGGAGGTGTGATACCTAACGGGATAGAGTACAAATACCAAACGTGGAAGATGGACCATATCTAAGAAACTATTTGCGGTTCATTAAGATATAAATATATAATATAGGGGGTGTCATTTTGCCAAACGTTTTTTAAAGTGCCTAATTCTACTAGAGAAGCCACTTCTCCATAGGAGTCACAACAAAAGCCATTTTGAATTAACTGTATTGAATCCTTTTCACAACTTCTTTCTTCCTGCATCATAAATATTTGTGTCACATCTTCTCAAGATCTTTTCTTTTTTTCTTCCTCCCAAGGATTGATCAGATGTATTAAGGACTTGTTTCTATGTATTTTATGTACCTTAATCTACATGTCTTGGATTGAATTGGAGTAAAAGTTAAAGTAAATTTTACCTCTATCCACTCTAATACATATGGAATAAGATGGATATATATGTGCATCTATAAAAGGCCAACAGAGGTCCTATAGCTGGGGAAAATAGATGCTCTAGTTTTGAATCTGGAAGCCCTAGTTTTCAATCCATCACCAATATATCTATGATGGTTAAACTCACTATTGAAGGTCATGTGTCCTGTAGCCTCAAATTCAATCTATTTTTTAATCGGATGCACTTCAAGTCACCTAGTGCCACTTCATACGTGGAAACACTATGCCAGAGACTAAATTCCTTGTGAAATGTTGTGCTAAGGTCCTTTTGAGGTGTCCATGGAAGCCTCTTCTGCTCATTATTGAATCAGATACACTTTTGTTAAGTGGTGTACTCCAACACCAACTGCTAAGGACTTTAGCAAGGAAACTCATCTCCAAACCAAACACATGTTAAGTGAATTTTGCTCCATGGAACGAATATGGTGGTCAGCGTCCCATGGGTCTTGGCACGTGGGAAACGTGCGTATGAGGTGGGTGGGGCGTGTGAAGGTTACACGTGCGAGCGAGGTGGGCGAAGTGTGGACGTCAGGGAGGCACATCCATAGGGTCATGCGCGGGCAAGCAGCACATCCATGAGCATCCAGGGGCAAACTACAAGGCCGAGTAGGAGAATGGACCAAGAAGTAGATATTTGTGGATTAGGAAAAGCAAGGTGGGCGGACTGAGCATCAGAGATCTAGCTTGGCTTCCAGTTGGGGTGACTGCTCCCTTGCTTCAATTGCATAACATGAGTACCTTTGATTGAGAAAAAATATGAAGATTATGATCTAGTCAGACTATGAATCTAATTGAGGTAGATGAGATTGTTATGGGTAGGAGTGCTAACTCACATACTTGAAGTGGCATACAACAAAGATGACCCTCTTGTGGAAGTAGGGAGCATCTACCCAAACATGTCAGAATTTAAGTTTACTCTTGCAATTTTAGTATAACATTGAAAAGAGTGAACTAGGAAGATATCATGCATACAACAGTGGATTGATAGATGGATGTAAGTGGAGGATCATTGCATCGACAATGGGCAATAATGTGACAGTTAAGGTAATTTATTATTTTATAAGTTGTATTTTGTTAATATTTATAAACTAGATTCATTTGATTGAAACTTAAATTTTAGGTGAAGAAGAACCTTTCTCCTCATGAGTGTCATAGTACTAGGAGTGGGGCAAGCGAAGGGTGCTACCAAGTACTAGGTTTGTGAGAAGGTTAAGGATTGGTTAACCGAGGACCTAACTGTTGGGCCTAAAGAACTTCAAAGGAGCCTAAAGGGTGATTACAAAGTCACTGCCAATTACAAGAGAGTATACGATGGGAATGAACTTGCTATGGACCTACTTCCCTTTCTGGCCTGACCATGGGAACTAGAAGCAAAAAAAACTTAATATTTCATAAGTTTGCATTTGTGTGACATGCTTTTGTAATACTTGTATTGAGGTATGCATGACGAAACAACGTTTAAGGCCCTGTTTGGAACACGAGATTTTTTTTCCCTATTCCTATGTTTTTCCTGTGAAAATGAACTGATTCCTGTGAAATTACGACGCGATTCCTGTGAAATTCCTGCGTTCCAAATAGGGAGATCCATGTGACCATTTTTTATGCAAACTTGACTTGCAATTAGGTTGATTATGAATGTGGCACTATATATGTTGTTTGTCCCTTTGTATGCACTTTTATGTTGGTAAGCTAAATGTATTTTATATATGTGTTCTGGATGATAATTTTGGATCTCTTTAGGTCTAGATGATATCTATGTCTAGATGAGTATGCAACTATTTAATTCAAATAATTATTTTGGTTGTCATAATTTTGAAAAACTTTAGATGCGTTGCAAATTTATTACATTTATTAGAAATTTTATGTGTACACACAAGCTATCACGGTAGTACCAAAGGGGGAAATGTTTTTTATGCAACACACACACACACGCTGTCATAGTGCACCAGAGGAAAGATTTATTTTTTATGCATTCTACACCGAGGGCAAAAACGCCATTTTCACTAGTTGTTAGTTGCATTAGTAGGAGAACAGATGGTAGTATAGATGGTAAAGGGGATCCGAGACCGATATGCATTTACTCAGAGGGTCTGGATTTGGGCTAAATACATCACCCATAGGTCTCTAATCGGAAAAAAAAACCTTCACCCATAAGGTATGTGGGTACTGGAACATTTTTATAGTTCCATACCTGTTAACCCATGGGTAAAACATACCCAAGGTCCAAATACATAGTGTTCCTGTAGTGGCTAGTGCTAGTGAAGTACTACTATTTATTACCTCTCCTAATGTGATGTATGGAATATGAAATTATTGCGTTATATGTTGCTTAATGCTATGATCTAGTCTAAATTTATGTGTATGTGACAAGTGATTGTTATATTGTTTTTGATTTATGTGTGCTCAAGTGATTTGTTGCTACGTGTTAATTGATCACGTGGGTACGGGTTTAGGGAAATTGCCCACATGTAGACGTGTATGGGGTAGGTGGAGATCATGGTTTTAAATGACGGGCTATAGAAATTAGCGGAAGCTTCGCCAAAACGCTATAGCGGCGCTATTAGCGCTATTTTTTTCAGTGGTGGAGATAGATATGGAGTGTCACTACCTGATAGGGACTTATCCATTGTCATCTCTAGATAGTAGTGGCACATAGAGAGAAGTTTCATGCGATAATAATGGAGAACTTTGAAAGTTTTTTGTGGTACAAGGGAACCATGATATTCTATAATGACGTTAAGGAAAAAGGCTCATCACCCTTTTAGCCCACTGCCAGCTGAGCATGTAGCAAAGCTATCCAGACAACCAAACATATTTTAAGGTGTATTTGTTTCAACTTCTCAAATGTGCTTTTGCAAAATTTGAAAGCTAACTAGATAGGTAGAACTAGAAGTTGTTTAAAAAAATAGTTGCTTCACATAATATAATTTTCATAGCATCTTAGACATTGTTTTGGCTTACAACTTTTCTAAATGAGTGGAAATTTTTTACAATTGGTTAACGAACAATAAAGCGAGATGGTAGATTCTATAGTCGCTTTAATCAAATAGCTTATAATTTTCATTGTAGAACATGGACCATATTAGTTTTATTATAGCTTATGACTAAACCAAACAAATTCTAAATGCGTGTTTGATTCGCGATTAGAACATACCATACCACAAGTTAGTCATGTCACCGTTTTTCTTGTAGTTGTTTAGTTTACTGTTAGAACTACAACATTCTACTTTCTTAGCACCCTAGTCCACACGTTATAGATTTATTTTTTGTAAGTTTTATCAAAAGTGTGACTTAGCCACAGTTCACCGAATGTTTGGCGTGGCAGATTTTAACATCAATCAGAGAGACCCTAAGTCTATCCATCCTAATTCATGTATGTGAGTGAATTAGAGAAAACTAAAATCCAACGTATCATAGTACATCCAAGCACGATCTCTCTAAACACATTTGCCATTTCTCACTCATCAGACAATTCGTTCATCATTCACACCACACCTCCGCGTTCCGCGTTCCACCTCTTTCTTTCTCACCGACTCCACGTCACCGTAACCTCCTCCTCCCCATCCCCTTCTCACGCGACTCAGGCGTCTCCCCATCGGAACCCTAATCCTCTCTTTCCCTACTCGCGGAAGCCACCACCACCGGCAGGGAAAGCGGAAGGGAAGCACCTCGGCCCCGGCAAGATGGTGCTCGCGCAGCTGGGCGGGAGCATCTCCCGCGCCCTGGCGCAGATGAGCAACGCCACGGTGATCGATGAGAAGGTGCTCAACGACTGCCTCAACGAGATCTCGCGCGCGCTCCTACAGGCCGATGTCCAGTTCAAGATGGTTCGCGACATGCAGGCCAACATCAAGCGCATCGTCAACCTCGAGGCGCTTGCCGCAGGCACCAACAAGCGCCGCATCATGCAGCAGGTAAGGGGCGTACTGGTTCGTCGCCTCATCTGCCCAATCCGTCAAGAGCTTCGAGGATTTCTGTGTAATTTGGGGCTCACATGTGCATCTCGTTGATTGCGTTAATTGATCTCTATTGTTTTTGCTGTAGGCTGTCTTCACGGAACTCTGCAACATGTTAGATCCCGGGAAGCCTTCTTTCACTCCAAAAAAGGGCAAGCCAAGCGTAATCATGTTCGTGGGACTGCAAGGTCAGTCTTCCTGTCGCTACGTTATGTCTCATGCTATGGTAGCTGCACATTTGCTCGAGTGACGTTTGGCAGATGGTTTTCTCTGTTCAAGAAGATCCTGAATTATTAAAACTTGATTTTACGATCTAGTCTAATTAGATTGTTTTACTTTGTCCATTCTTTGTTTTTCTCAATAAACAGGCCACTGCCCTGCACCAATATTAATTTAAATGAAACCATTCAAATCATTTTGCAGCTCATAATGATGTTCACAGTGAGATTTGTTACCTCCAGTAATCCAACTCATAAATTAAAATCATTCAGTCAGGCTCTTACATATATTAGTATTTTTTTTCTTGAACACAGAAGAGAGCTGCGTATAATTATATTATAAGAAGAAAAAAAAGGAGTAAGGGATCTTACAAACACATAAACCACACACACCCAGATCAGAAATTTAAAACATCCGTGCCTTTTTACAAAGAGCACATCACGACCATGACCAAATCTCAACCTGCAGTTGGCACAAGCCACATGGGCTGAGGTAAGAAATTCCTTGAAGCCAGTCAGCATCCATAGATGAAGCTCCTCAGCAAGCAACAAAGCTCTTGCGATGCATGGAGATGTCACCATGTCCAGTCACCAAGAATGACGAGAGAGTGTAAATTACATTGTTAATTCCCCAGTTTTGCTCATGCTCATGTGGGGTTATACTGTATCAAGGTCGTAAATGCCTGATGGCTACTCCAGACAGGGCCAATAGCCTTAGAAAGTTGCGCACTTTGTTATCTAATTACTGATTCTGTTGACCTTTATTAGGTCATGTTTTTTGTCCAACAGGTTTTTTCTCAAGTTGTAATTCTTTTTTAATAGAATATAGCATAGGTAGTTGATTACTTAAAAGAAGTTTTGTGCATAATTGCATATCTCTTGTTAATATTAAACCATTTCCTTGAGTACACACATCTTTAAGTCCAACGTTTAGTTGAACATATGGGCTGTTTGAAATTTGAAAAACAGAAAGATGGATGCTGTGAATCTATGATGTGTGAGACATAATGATAAAGCATCACATATCTTCATTTTGGCTAAGTTTCATTGCACAGCAAGTGGTGCTGGGAGCGTAACTGATGTAGTAGACCTATCTAATATCTATGACATGCACAAAGATTGGCCAGATCCTAAATTTTTAACCATGATGGGACAGTTCCTGGTTCTATCCCCTGCTTGTTTGTCATTCTGCTCACAAGATAACATCATTTTGGTGCAGGTTCTGGTAAAACTACCACTTGTACAAAATATGCTTATTATCACCAGAGGAAAGGATTCAAACCAGCGCTGGTTTGTGCTGATACATTTAGGGCTGGTGCTTTTGATCAGTTAAAGCAAAATGCAACGAAGGCCAAGATTCCCTTTTACGGAAGGTGCTATGACTCTTAGTGTGAGTTTATTATTCATGTTCTTATCTCTGTATTCTAACGGTCACTTTGCAGCTACATGGAATCCGATCCAGTGAAAATTGCTGTTGAGGGTGTGGAGAGGTTCAAGAAAGAAAACTGTGATCTCATCATTGTGGATACAAGTGGAAGGCACAAACAAGAAGCAGCACTCTTTGAAGAAATGCGGCAAGTTTCGGAAGCAACAGTATGTGCACTTGGAATTCACAAATAAATTCTTGCTTTCAACAGTATTTTGAAGAAATCTAATGAAATTTTGCTGCCATTATTTTGTATTTTTCCTGCAGAAACCAGATTTGGTGATTTTTGTGATGGACAGTAGTATTGGCCAGGCTGCATTTGATCAAGCACAGGCATTTAAACAAAGTGCTTCTGTTGGTGCTGTGATTATTACAAAAATGGATGGTCACGCAAAAGGCGGTGGTGCCCTTAGCGCGTTAGTATTCTCTGCCTTTTTGCAATATGGCCTTTGGTTTAGTTTCCTGTTTGGTAACTTATACAAAAATTTTCAAAGAACCTGAAGTAGATGCTCTCCATTGGAATATTTCTTGGCTTCACTATAATCTGGATACATTATCCACAAGATAATTCCACATTATTTTATTCTAGGAAAGGTTGTAATGAGTACTCAACTATGAAGGTCTGTTCATTGAATTTTTAGCAAGTATCGGAGCTAAATGGGATTATGGGGTGTTACTCTTAAAACAGATACTGCATTCACATTTCAGGATAAATGTACTTCATCCTGAACTTCTGTGTGCACAGCACTTCCTTTGTTTTTTGATGTCCTTAATTCCTGCTGTCTGTGTAACAAGTTTTGTCCCTTCATATTCATGTGCTTAGGATACCTTTCACTGAACAACTACTTATGCTTCTCATAATGCTTCAGAACCTATGAGCAGTTTAACATATCCTCTATCCTTGTTTCTTTCCAGGGTCGCAGCAACAAAAAGTCCTGTTATATTCATTGGAACTGGAGAGCACATTGATGAGTTTGAAATTTTTGATGTGAAGCCATTTGTTAGTCGCCTGTTAGGTCCGTGGAAATATAAGGCATGCTTTTACATGTTTATGTGCGTGTGTGACATTCCATTAACCTTGCTTTGTTTGATTCACAGGTATGGGAGATTGGTCAGGCTTTATGGACAAGATTCATGAAGTGGTACCTACAGATCAACAGCCTGAGCTTCTGCAGAAACTCTCTGAAGGAAGCTTTACACTCAGGCTTATGTATGAGCAGTTCCAGAACATTCTAAAAATGGGTCCTATTGGGCAGGTTAACTACTTTAATCCTTGAAATTTCTTGAACATATTGTTAAAACCAACATAGTAATAACAGATTCATTCATTAACATCATGGGTCAGGACTTCGCTCTCAAATAAAAAAAATGATTTTGGTTTATTTGCAGGTCTTCTCTATGTTGCCTGGGTTTAGCGCTGAACTAATGCCAAAAGGGCATGAGAAGGAAAGCCAGGCTAAGATTAAGCGCTACATGACGATGATGGATTCCATGACTGATGCAGGTAATTTGTGGGGACCAGAACCTTCCTATATATAAATTTATTTATTTTAGTAGTGTGCTACAATTGTAATCTTCATGCCTGAGTTTTCGTCTCAGAGCTTGACAGCACAAATCCTAAGCTGATGACCGAATCACGGATCATTCGGATTGCACGGGGTTCTGGCCGGCCTGTCAGGGATGTCATGGACATGCTGGAAGAATACAAGCGGCTTGCTAAAATCTGGGCAAGATGAAGGGTCTCAAGATCCCAAAGAAAGGGGAGATGAGTGCACTGTCCCGCAACATGAATGTTCAGCACATGAGCAAGGTCCTTCCCCCACAGATGCTTAAACAGATTGGTGGCATGAGTGGTCTGCAATCTCTGATGAAACAGATGGGATCGAAGGAGATGGGCGGAATGTTTGGTGGCATGGGTGGCGAGCGGTAATTTTACATGATCAAGTCCTGTTTTTGGTGGATGGTTGTTGTGATGCTAAATTGAGAGGGTTTAGTGCTCTGCGGTCTGAACATCATCAGAGCTTTCCCTGAAGATCAGCCTGTGCCATGTTATGTAACAGGTTTAGTGTAGCTCCCCATGCCTGAAAATTTGATTTATATAAACAGTAGTTTGTCCTTGGAAAAATGGATAAGGTATATATTTGACAAAGCGAATATGTTTATGTAGATTGTTACTCTTCCAGTTTTGTTATGCCGGTGGGTTGGCAGGGATGCGCCATGAATGTTCATACAATGGCGAGCCTATTTTGAATTGTGCACTTTGTGCTAGACGAGAGTTGAAACTGATCGGCTGTCAGTGTTGCAGCGATGCTGCTGTTGCTGCTGCTGCAAGAAAGCTACAATAGCTGCATAGACAAACATGCAGCAACAGCTGCCGCTATCGTAGAAAAGAAAGCTACAGTAGCTGCAGAGGAAAAAAAAACAACAAAAAAAGGCAGCCGAAAAAAACAACAAAAAAAGGCAGCCGAGCAGAGCGACGAAACAGTACGGTCTACCCTTCGGACTTCGGTAATTGGCAGGGGCGCCCATTTTTTAGACAATTGCATAATTGTCTTTGTTTTAAATTCCAAGTACATGTTTGTCTTGGTTTTTTTAACTTTGTATGTTTGTCTCTGTTTTTTGAACCTAAAACTTCCGTTTGCTCTTGTTTCTTGACACCGTGAGCTATCAGTAAATAACAGATTAAAAAAATTATTTCGAAAAAGAAAAAACTAAGGAAGACTATACTACCCCTTATCCATACCACACAATCCATCTCTCATTCTTTTTGTTCTTCCAGAGTTCCAGGGGAGTGTCCGACAAGAGAATCCAGCGGCGCGGGAGGGCGGATCCAGGGGCGTGCGGGGCACGGCGCGCAGGAGCGAGCTCGGGAGCCGGTGCCGAGCGCGGGGCACGACTGCGCCAGGCGTGGGGCTGGCAGCGCGGCGCGGCGCGGGCAGCTCGGCGGCGGGCGCAGAGCGTGGCCGGCGCGGCGAGCGGGACTGCACGTGCGGCGTGGTGCGGGCAGCTTGGCGCGGGCGCGAGCGTGGCCAGCGCGCGGGTGGCGGCTCGGCGCGACCGCGGGTGGCGTGAGCGCGGGCGGCGCGCCAGCCGCGCGCGGCGCGAGGGCACGGGCATGCAGCCGCGGGCGCGGGGGGGCGTCGTGCGTGCGGCTCGGCGCGGGGGGGCGTCGTGCGTGCGGCTCGGCGCGAGCGCGGGCGACCAGCTGTGCGGCGCGGCGCTTCAGGCGAGCGGCCGACGCGGCGGCGGGCAGGTCTAGCAGCGTAGCCGACAGGGCAGTGAGCGGGCATGACGTTTCGACGACTGGGGCTGCGGCGAGCAGGTCCAACAGCGCAGCCGGTGGGGCGTGGCGAGCAGCAACACAACACGTGGCCGACGCTTTTTGGGTCATTCATGTTGAGGGTATTTTTGTCTTTTCACTATGTACTTAACACCGTTAACTCTTCTTCACAGAATAGGGGCAGCTGGAAGCTTCAGGTTTAAAAATTAGAGGCAAACATGCACAGTTAAAAAAACAGAGGCAAACGTGTAGTTAAAGTTTAAAATAAGAACAGTTATACAATTGATCTTTTTTTTTCTTACCTACAACTACAAAAGTACGAACAATGTGGCTTGAACATAGCACATCAAACGACAAAACTACGAACAACGTGGCACTCAAAGTTGTACGTTTTACTGCCGAAGGAACACAACACATCAACCGCAAAACTACGAACAATGTGGCACTGAAGCGTGTGCATTTTATTGCCAAAGGAACGCGGACTCTCCAGTTTCTCCGGCGGGAATGGAATGGAAGAACTAGAAAACATTTTAGAGCACGGCCACAGCAGGGATATCATCGTATTCGTCAGCATCCGCCTCGCGCAGCGCCCGCGCGATGGCTCGCACCGTGGCCGGGCTCGTCCTGCAGCACCCTCCGATGAGCGCGGCGCCCGCCTCCCTCCACTTGCCGACGCACGACACGACGTCCCCGTCGTGCCGTCCAAATCCTGCAACGCGTGAGTTTTTTTGTTTTCACTGGTAACGCAAAAACAAGCACGGATACGAAAACGCACCACCCATTCGTTCGTCTCGGCAATGTACGTCTCCCCGCTGTTGGGATACACGACGATTGGCTTGCTCGTCACCTGGAAATAAATGAAAAGAAATTGTCAGATAATGCTTCTGTTGGTAACGCTATACGTCTACAGTAGGACGAACAGAACAGTCATATATACTTGCAGACTTGCTGGCAGAGTGTTGAGCCAGAGAGGAGAGAATAAGCACCTTTTTGATGGCGAGGATAAGGCCGTGGATGAGACTGGGAGCAGTGCAGTTTCACTCCTACCGCGGCCACCCTCTGGCAAGGTTTTTCTACCGTTTTGCACCTAGGAACCGGCCACGGGCGGTTTGGCGGTAACCGTAACCGACGGTTACCGTCCAAACCGTTCCCAAACCGAACGGTTTGGATTTTGAATTCAAACGTTGCAGTGCAAACGGTAACCAGTCGATTAGGGTCGGTTACCGTCCGGCCTGGTCGGTAACCGCCCCAAACCGCCGGTTACTCTTTTTTTTTTCTTGAAACAATCCATTTTTTTCATGACCTTTGCACATAATGATGTAAATAGAACACACAATGCAGGGGAAAATAGTATGACACAAATGGACAACGCATCGAAATATCATAGTGATGCATTAGTCACAAATTCACGACAAAAATAACGTAGTTCACCGTTACAACAACAAATCGTCCATGGAAATACCTTGTGTCGTAGACATGCAAACATCATGGTCACTGGCGTAGCATATAAGGGAAGACCCCGTTTCGGCACGCCTCCTCATACTCCGCGGTGGACATTAGAGCGATACCGCGCGCCTGGAGCTGAGCCTTATAGTCTATCCATGATTGGCCCGTCAATGAGCTGTGGTCTCTCATTCCTGTACTAACATGTTGTAGAAATCCGGGTCTTCCCATTCGTAGACTCATCTAGTGGCCGGCTGCGTGCTGATGTCAGGAACGGGGTAGGTATAGCCACCAGCGTACGATGTATCACTGTATGAGGAAGATGAGTACTGTGGCGTGCCGTAGCAGTCCGTCGGGTCGTAAGCTCTCCTCTGCGATTTCGGTTGCCCATGGTCGCGGTCCTAAGTAGCATGTGTGAAGTCTGTCTCGCCTGCAGCCGATCATAATTAGTACTAGTCAATAGTCATAGACAGAAACAAATGTCTGTATCAATTGATACCTGTGAAACGAAGTCCACCAGCATCACCAAGACCACTACCACCACCACCAACTGCAGAACCCCCAGCCCCACCACCACCACCACCAGCAGCAGCAGCTACAGTGTCATCGTCACCACTATCACCGTCTCCACTGTCATGTGCTGAGTTGCTGTCATCGGACTCCTGGTACGGTGGACTTTCCTCACCCTCCTCGCCATCATCTGTCGAAGCATCGCTGGTGACAGGTTGTTGCACTTGTTTTCCCTTTCGTTTCTGGCGTTTGGGGTCCTCCTGCCTAGGTCCCGTCTGGTATTTTCTTTTGCCAAGATGCGTGTCACCCACATGTCTACGGGCCCAATCACTGATGGGCCCAAGATCGTCGGGGTCCACTTAGTCTCTGTCACCACAAAGAATGAATCATATTATTAAAAGTATGGTTCGTTAGTGGCTAAGTCACATCAACGTACCTCACAATATGGGACGGAAGAGGGATGTCCGTTTCTTCATCTTTTTCGTCGACAACTGGAGCCTTGTTGGATCTATCATACTCCATCCAGTCTCGAACCGGATTATCCCTATCGTAAAAGGATATCTGCGTGAACTGGTCAATGAAGTCTTCTTCCTCACGCCTAGATGGTCCGGAGGCATCCGCGAGTCGCAGGCGAAGGTTGTAGTTCACATACACTAGCTTGTTCAGTTTTTTGTGGGACAAGCGATTACAAACCTTCGTGTGCAATAAGGCAAATGTACTCCAGTTGCACTCGCATCCACTGGAGGATACACATTGTGCAACAAGTTTTTACAGATTTGGAGTGTGTCTGCCGAACAGCAACCACCACGACGCTGCAAGTGGAACCCATTATGTTAGGTATGTGTTCAAAAAGACAAAAAAAGAGTTCAAAAGTACTCTTACATGGGGTTGTATTGGGGTCGATGGCCATTTTCATGGTCAGCTCAGTGCCAAATCTCCAAGGTGTTGGCGAAATGTTTCTTCCTCCTGTAATGTCAAGACGGCGGTATGCACATCCGTCATTTTCCCAAATGCTTCCTTGAGGCCACCAAACATTTGCGGAGTTGGATTGTAACGATATACAAGCCTTGGGTTTAGGACAGCAGCTACAACATATGATGCACGGTAAATTAGCATATGTTACATACTCAATATATAGAGATTGCTATTTAAACAATGGTTGTGATCACACCTGGATCCACATACGTACCATAGTACACGTCCGCAATCCTGTCATCCATGATAGCCTTGTACTCATGTGCCATGTTTGGACATTTCTTCCAAAGAAGGTCTTCATCTCCTTTTTGCACTCTTGGAAGTTGTACACTACTTCACACAGGTTAGGTCGCTTATCTTGATCAGCGAACCGAAGGAACCTGTAAATTGGTGCCACTGAATCGATGATGTATTTAAGTCTATCCCACCACCGTATACTAGACAATCTTGCGTGAGCATAATGTCCTTCCCTGGATTGTCAAAACAATATGCTCATACTCGTTCAATCTCTGGCATGCTTTCTTGAAGTTGGAGCCGTTGTCCGTGACGATATGCACGATATGCTCAGCACCTATCTCCTCAACCACCTTGCGAATCAGCTGCACAAGTAGGCACAACATTTAGTGGAACCGAGAAAACATAGTGCATGTGAACTGGCACAATATTTTGGACGTACCCCCAACAAATAAGATGAATCTTGGCTTCTGCCAGACGCATCAACTGACTTGTAGAACCACATGACGCCATTGCTATAGATCAAAAAATTGATGACATTCATTTTTGTCGGACCCGTCCACGAATCACACATCAACGTGACCCCAAACATGGGTCACTCCTCCTGAAACTTTGCGTACCGGCTCTGCAAGTCCGCCTCGTTCTGATCGAGGTACTTCTCATCTATATCCCTTCCACTAGGTGACGCGATGTCTTCACCTGCAATCGTAAGCGAATCATGAGAATAGAGAAATATACGTAATGACATAGGTCTCCAAGTATATGCACTTACCCCACTTCTGCATCTCCCTGACCGCACTAACAAAGTACGGATTGTCCGTCTGTCTCCCGGGGATTCCTGCAATATGGAAAAACTTTTCCCAAGCTTTCCCAAGTGCATCCTTCGCGTTCATTCCCCTCTGCGTCCATGACCCTGTATCAATTCTTGTCTGCTTCAGTCCACCCCTCGTACCGGCTGGCAAGTTGTAGTCCTCCACCGCCGCAGGGGTCTGCCTCTGTGAACCAGACCTCCGAAACATCCTCTGCAAAGGATTGCCCCCCTGCGAAGCAGTACCATTACCACTGCCACCTCCACGCTCGTAAGCACCTCCTCTCCACTGCACCCTGTCTTGGTACTCATATTCTGCTCTGGACTAATTAATGGCTGCTTGCATCCTAAACCAAATAAACCTAACTCCTATATACATCATAAATCAAATCCTACCTAAATCCTACAATAAATATTTTCTACATCCTATATTTCATCAATCCTACATCCTAGAGCTTGTTCTAACAAAATCCTACAACTAAAACAACTACAAATGCAAGGAAATGAAAAAAAAAAGCTTACCTTCAACTTCCGGACGGTAACCGTTCGTCCGCTCGGTAACCTCTCGGGGGCGGTGGATCTGGCGACGGGGGCGGTTACCGACCCCTTCCCTCGGTAACCGCCGACGGTCGGCCGGTTACCGACGCGCGGCGGCGGAGCGCGCGGAGCAAGGGCGGACTGGGGAAGGGCGCAGGCGGATAAGGTTCTGGAGGCCGACGCCCCCCCCCCCCCCCCACCACCACGCCCACTCCGGCAAAAATATCAGTCGTCTGGACGAAATGGGCCGCATGGGCCCTTAACGGGCCGGCCGATTTTTTTTTCTTTTTTTTCAAACTTGTACACGTCAAAACAAATAGCAAACGAACTCCAATTTAAAATTTTTTTACATCATTCGACTCTATAAATCATGAACTATTTTTAGGAATTTTTTCAGCATTTTAGATTTTTTGAAATTCAAATTTGAAATTTGAATTCAGTACCGAAACCGAACCGGTGGTGGGCGGTAAGGTTACCGTTCGGTTTCGTAAACACTGCCCTCTGGCAGGAATCAGCAACGGCTGCGCACTCGGTGATCGGGTCTCCGCTCGCCGCGTGCACCCCGTCCTTGGAAGTGAACGAGAACCAGGCTGGGATCCGTATGTGCCGTTCTCCTCCAGGAGCTCAGCGTAGGCCTGCAGGCTCACGGTCCGCCGGGTAAGCCATAGCACGGCGAAACATATGTGCAAACGAATCGGATCCCGGCCATTTGCATGCTACGTGGTACCTGCGCTTCGAGCTTGTTTGGTATCGTCTCGAAGGCGATGTGGTCGGGCCCCGCGCCTGCCAGCACCTGCAGCTGCCTCCTGTGGAAGTTCTTGAGCGCTTCTTTCGTGACCGATTTGCCATAATCCCCACTGCATAAACAACAACAAACGTTCCTAGTAAAAGTAGGCAGCGACTAACTGATCTGATGCCTCATACACGAGAGGCATGTCATGCGTGCGTGCGTGCGTGCCTGTACTCGGAGCCGTCTGCCTGATACGCCCCGTAGCTCCCGATGGAGGCCGCCACCAGCACCGGGCGGCTGTCGCCGTCCGCAGCGAAGACTCTGCGCGCCTCCTGCGCGACGTGCACGCTACGACGCAGCAGCTCCTCGCCCTCGTCCCGCGAGAAGCCCCTCGTCTGGAACCCCTCGATCGTGGCCTGCGTACGTGCGCCACCAGCGACCGATCACCGGTCGTCGTACGTACGTGACATTATTAATTATTGTGATACGGACATATGGTCCAGGTCAAGAGTCAACCCGCGCGCGCGTGCGCATGGGGAAAAAGAGAGAGAAAGAGCAGTGTATACGACGATGGAGAAGGGCACGCATGCGCTACACGACGCGGTCTGTGCGCACCTGGTAGGACGCCGAGGTTATGACATCCGCGCCTGCTTCGAGGTAGTCCAGATGGACTTGTGTATGTGTTTTTGCACAGAAAAGTACAAAATCGCTTGTGAGTAGTTGTGATATTGTAGTAACCCTCTGTGCATAGCCGGTTCAACGAAGAAACAACGGTAACTAATTATTAGCGGCCGTCGCGCGGTGCTGGACTGGTGGTGCTTGACCTTGCGAATGAGATGCGGGGCGGAGGCGAGGCACTTGGCGCTCCAGAGCGCGTCGTGCAGGTCCGCGCCGTGCGCCTCCAGCTCCGTGCCGAGACCGCCGTCCAGCACCGCGCACCCGCCCGCTTCCCGCACGAAGCCGCGCAGCGCGCCCGCCGCGTCGGCGATGGGTCCTCCGCCACCCAGCCACATTTTTTTTTCAAGCAAACGACGATGCTGAACGCACTGTGATGATTGGATGGGCAAACGCAGGACCGGCCGCGCGCCGTGTGGTGAAATGGGAACGAATGTATGTATAGGTGGATAGATTGGTAGATGCTGAATGCACGAGTGGGGGCACGCAGAGACTGCACGTGGCTTGAGCGCCGAAGCTCGAGGGACGTACGTGTGCAAAGCCAAGGAAGTCGCCGGCGGCCACGTCGATGAGCGGCGCTGTACGTGTCGTCCTGTGCTGGCAGCGCATTTTACGTGCATGCACACGTCAGCACGTGACCCACTCAAAGAGGGTCTCACCAAGACTGCAGGAGCGCAAATGGCCTGGATTAAAGTTTAACTGGCATAAAAAAAAGATAATTGACACAGCTTCCAAAAATTGATTTTCAATTGATTGAGGAACTGAGGGGAGTACCGATCGAGCAAATGCGTGACGACCGCACTGGTTTCGATTTTCTCGGCAACAATGCAAACCCAGCTTTATTTTCCTTTTTTTTTTGTCTTTGTCTTATGTCCTTAAAAAACGACGTCAACAATCTTTTTTTTTTCCATTTTCAGTTAGGTGAACACCCGAGGGCCCTATGGCTTGAACGGCACTACGGGACAAATATCGGAGGTCGGGCTAGCTCTGCCGGCCTGGGCACAAAATACCGAAAACCGAATACCAAACCGAAAAACCAAGAACCGAATCGAAAGTACCGAAACCGAAATTTTCGTTACCATGTTCGATTCCTAATTCCCAGGAACCGAATTTATCGAGGTATATTTGGTTTTTTACCTCGGTTTACTGAATTTACCGAAATGTGTTGAAATGTGAGTATTCTTATATTATTAATTGTACTATTGTAGACTATTATATTATGTATTTATGATACTCTACTTATTTGACACTTTGATTCATTATAAATCATGTCAAAATTATTTAAAAATTGACTTTTGAACTTGCTATTACATGTCTATGTAATCAGTACTTTCGGTAAATACCGAAACCGAACCGAATTTCCTCGGTACCGATTTTTTTAAGGAACCGATCGGTACCTATTTTCGAGGAAACGAGTTGAGCTAAGAACCGAAGTACCGAATCGATCCGTTCGGTAAATACCGAATGCCCAGGGTGAGTTCTGCCTAACACATCGACGATTGAACTCTTTTATTTAAGCAGAATATAGACACAAAAATAGCGAAAATAGATACAAGTATTAACAAATCATCATCACAGGTGGGGGCAGCTTTGATGCTAAGCAAAATGATCTCCACTCTAATATCCGTCTTCTATCACCGCCTTCGATTCAAAACGCAAGAGCCAAGACGTTGCTTTTGGTTTAAGCTAAACTTTTCTTAACTTTAGCAAAGGTTTGTAGATATTGTTAAATATCACCAATTCTAACATTGCTCGTTATTGTTGATCGTTCTATATAGTCGTCGCTGGTATTTGTTGTTAGTCATGTTTTTTTCTTGATCGTGGCTCTCTTAGTGTTGTATTTTCTTTTTTCTCATCACGTATCAGCCCCTATCTCCTAGAAAACTCTCTCCTTTTCTTGAGAGGTATTTTTCCCATAACAACTCACTTCACATGTCTTTTTTTCTCGACTCTCTACCGTACCCTGACCCTATTCCCCCCCTAAATGCTGCTTCTTTGGCGAAGCCCTTGCATGGCTCCCCTCCCCGTAACCACCCCCGCTTGATGGCGCATGTCTTATCATGGTGAGGTTCATTCGATGTGACGTGGATCCTCTCGACGAGGCACTCAACCTCGTTGCGGCTCCCGCCTTGTGCCCCTCATGTTCTATCCCGACGAGGCCTGTTCGATGTGGCTCCTCTTGGCATGCACTCAACCTTGTCGTGCTCCCTCCCTGTCGATTCGATCTTTCCATACCTTCTTCGGTCTCCTCATCCTCTTCTCGCGCGCCTCCATATCTTAGTTGATTGGAGAATCATCAGATGTGACCAAATGGCAAGTCTATAGTGCTCCTCCCCTCGTTTCTCACCCTTCTCTTCCACGCCTCCGTAGCCCAGTCAATTGTGATGACAATTTGTGTGGCCGAATGATGAGTAGGGCTTCCTCTACTTTTAAATTGATGGCTCAACTACATAAGTTATAAGTGGCCGATCTATCTTCTTCTTGACCACTCGTTCTTTTTTTTGTTTGGTTTGTAAAATTGCTAATAATTAGTACATATGTATAAATAATATATTGATTCCACCAAAAAATTATGGAAAGAACCACCATCTCATAAACAAGAACACACATAAATTTAAAATTTAATGGGAGAGAAGCGTCGTTCAACAACATGCTAATTGCCACTTTTCCAAAAAAAAAATACAACTCGTGCAAAGAAACAAAAGACGAGGCAACGAACCAAACAAAACCCGAACAAGTCAAACCCGCGGGGGTGCACGGCCAAAATGGCGGTGGAGAGCGCCCAAACCCCGAAGTCTCGAACCCCGCAAGCAAAGTGCCACACGGCCGAAGCGACCATCCTCGTCACGACGCGCGCTGAGAGCAACTCCAACAGATCTCTCAAAATTTAGCCTCTTACTCTTCAAAATGAGAGTTCCCTATCCAGATTTCATCCCTCATTTCTCTAATCACTCCAACCAAACTCTCATTTTAGTCTCCTATATTTCAGCAATCCAA
>CM039137.1:11678164-11718162 GCA_022036555.1 Microstegium vimineum | reverse complement strand
AGCCGGGGGACACACTCATCGAAACAAGCCAGCTTGGAGCGCCACATGTAAAAACCACTACCAAAACCAGCCGGGGGGGTTTTTTTTGGGGCGGGTTTAGAAATTTTAAAGGGGTGCAAATTTTCCCGGGTTTTTCGTAGTTTAGGGTGTAAAGTAGACACATATAAAAGGGTCGGGGGGTTTATCTAGATTTTCCCCCAAATTTAATTTTGATCATCATTTAAAAACTTAATTTTTTTAGTTCTACAAAATTTATCTTCTTTAAAAAGTTCTTTTTAGAACCTGAAGTTTTGCTTAGAGAAAACCCAAAGGGCAAAAATGTGGGAATAGAACAAGTAACAAAGCCCCAAACCCGTGATAGACATATGTTGTGAGGGGAAACAAAGGGAATGGGCCGAGCAGACAAGCGGGAAAAAAACAGAGCAACTCGAATGGAAACAAACAAAAAATGGAGGTGTGATACCTAACGGGATAAAGTACAAATACCAAGCGTGGAAGATGGACCATAGCTAAGAAACTATTTGCGGTTCATTAAGATATAAATATATAATATAGGGGGTGTCATTTTGCCAAACATTTTTTAAAGTGCCTAATTCTACTAGAGAAGCCACTTCTCCATAGGAGTCATAACAAAAGCCATTTTGAATTAACTGTATTGAATCCTTTTCACAAATTCTTTCTTCCTGCATCATTAATATTTGTGTCACATCTTCTCAAGATCTTTTCTTTTTCTTCCTCCCAAGGATTGTTCAGATGTATTAAAAACTTGTTTATATGTATTTTATCTACCTTAATCCACATGTCTTGGAGTGAATTGGATTAAAAGTTAAAGTAAATTTTACCTCTATCCACTCTAATACATATGGAATAAGATGGATATATATGTACATCTATAAAAGGCTAACGGAGGTCCTATAGCTAGGGAAAATAGATGCTCTAGTTTTGAATCTGAAAGCCCTAGTTTTCAATCCATCACCAATATATCTATGATGGTTAAACTCACTATTGAAGGTCATGTGAGGTGTCACTGAAAGGAAGTCCTTGTAGGGTGTCCCAGAAAGCTCCTGTAGCCTCAAATTCAATCTATTTTTTAATCGGGTGCACTTCAAGTCACCTAGTGCCACTTTGAAGAATCATGGTCCCTTGTGTTTAGGCGATTAACGACAATGCTAGGTCACTATGACTAACGTGTGTTTTGCAAAGGCAAAGTCAATTAAGTTAAGTCATTAGTGATGCTAGATGAATGAGCTTATAATGGATATTCATGCCCCCAAGATGGAAATCGTTTCGGTTTCAAAGGATGGTGATACAAGTTGAAGACTAGGCTAGTTCTTAGTGCCATGAGGTTGAGAAGAGCACTAAGTATAGACTAGGACTTTGTTTTTCCTTTGATCGTACTATAAAGGGGGGTATGAGGTTAGTATCTTGACCTAGGAGAGTTTGGGAATGTTGGTGTATGCACATTTGTCACAACCTGTCCTAGAGACCCTACAAACAACCCTTGAGATGGTAGGAGGAAAACCCCTTTAAAAGACTTAGTGAAAAGAGGTGAAGAAGGGGGAGAAAAGAGCTCCGGACCAGTTTGCCTAGGAGACGTCAGACCGTGGCAAGTAGTCCGACGGTCCTACCTTAGGCAGAAGCTCTGACAAAAGAGCTCCGGACAACCTGTCCGAAGGTGCTCCGGACCATCGGTGAATGGTCCGATGGCTCTTGTCAGAAGAAGCGAGCCAGAGAGAAGGCTCCGGACTAGTCCGACGGCTTGACCGAAGGCTAGTCCGACGCTTCGAGGCAGAATGAGTTTCCAACTCAATGAGCACCCTGGATTCAGACCAGAGCGTCGGACCAGGGCTCCGGACCAAGGCAAGTGGTCCGGAGGTTCATGAATCAGGTGACATTTTCACTCAGTAAGCACCCTGGCTCCGAACCAGAGCGTCAGACCAGGGCTTCGGACTATGGCAAGTAGTCCGGAGGTGCCTGTTTCAGAATGAGTTTTGAACTGAAGGAAGGCTCCGGACCAGGTGCTATGGTCCGGTGGTCTAGTCTCCGGACTAGTCCGACGACTTCGCAGAAAAGGGAAAAAACAAGAAACGACTAGTTTTGGAGGTGAGGACTATTTATAGTTGCCCATTTCGTCCAAGTGAGCTCTCTTGGTCATTGTTTCAGCTGAAGGAACCTAGAGAGAGTTCTTGGAGAGACAAGTGCCTAGTGAGGAAGAGATTTGAGAATCCTAAGCTTGTTCTTCCTCCCTAGAGTGATTAGGAGTGACATTTGTGCATCCATCCACCTTCCTAGCCTTGAGTGGGTCAAGTGAAGGTCATGTGCTTGTTACTCTTGGCGTTCGACAACACCTAGACGGTTTGGTGGTGATCGGAGGAAGGTGGTCGCCGGAAGATTGTTGGCGGCCCTTCTCCAAGTTCTTGTGATCGGTTGTGGGCGATTCACCGAGCCGGAGTGGCGAAGAATCAGCCCGTAGAGAGCACTCATCCCTTGTGCGGGATTGAGGGGGAGCTATACCTTGCGAGGTGCTCCAACGAGGACTAGGGGGGAATGTCGACTCCTCGATACCTCGGGAAAACATCGCGTGTCAAGAATTCTCTTTCCCTAGCTCTTTACATTTCTACATTACCTTTCCGTTGTGTTCTTTCAATTCCTAATAGAATTGCTTAGGTTGTCTTTCAATTCTTTTGCTTGCTATTGCTCTCTAGTTAGGACACACATTGCGGTAGGCACTAGGGGGTGATTGGCATTGATAGGTTTTAATATTGCTTTAGAAATTTAAAAGAATCCCAATTCACCCCCCCCCCCCCCTCTTGGGCATCTTGATCCTTTCACACTTCATACATAGAAACACTGTGCCAGAGACTAAAGTCCTTGTGAAATGTTGTGCTAAGGTCCTTTTGAGGTGTCCATGGAAGCCCCTTCTGCTCATTATTGAATCAGATACACTTTTGTTAAGTGGTGTACTCCAACACCAACCGCTACGGACTTTAGCAAGGAAACTCAACTCCAAACCAAACACATGTTAAGTGAATTTTGCTCCATGGAACGAATATGGTGGTCAGCGTCCCATGGGTCTTGGCGCGTGGGAAACGTGCGTATGAGGTGGGTGGAGCGTATGAAGGTTACACGTGCGGGTGAGGTGGGCGAAGTGTGGACGTCAAGGAGGTACATCCATAGGGTCATGCGCGGGCAAGCAACATATCCATGAGCATCCAGGGGCAAGCTACAAGGCCGAGTAGGAGAATGGACCAATAAGTAGATATTTGTGGATTAGGAACAGGAAGGTGGGCGGACTGAGCATCAGAGATCTAGCTTGGCTTCCAGTTGGGTGACTGCTCCCTTGCTTCAATTGCATAACATGAGTACCTTTGATTGAGAAAAAATATGAAGATTATGATCTAGTGAGACTATGGGTAGGATGAGATTGTTATGGGTAGGAGTGCTAACTCGCATACTTGAAGTGGCATACAACAAAGATGACCCTCTTGTGGAAGTAGGGAGCATCTACCCAAACATGTCAGAATTTAAGTTTACTCTTGCAATTTTAGTATAACATTGAAAAGAGTGAACTAGGAAGATATCATGCATACAACCTTTGGATTGATAGATGGATGTAAGTGGAGGATCATTGCATCGACAATGGGCAATAATGTGACAGTTAAGGTAATTTATTGTTTTATAAGTTGCATTTTTTTAATATTTATAAACTAGATTCATTTTAGTTTGATTGAAACTTAAATTTTAGGTGAAGAAGAACCTTTCTCGTCATGAATGTCATAGTACTAGGAGTGGGGCAAGCGAAGGGTGCTACCAAGTACTAGGTTTGTGAGAAAGTTAAGGATTGGTTAACCGGGGACCTAACTGTTGGGTCTAAAGAACTTCAAAGGAGCCTAAAGGGTGATTACAAAGTCACTGTCAATTACAAGAGAGTATACGATGGGAATGAACTTGCTATGGACCTACTTCCCTTTCTAACCCGACCATGGGAACTAGAAGCAAAAAAAACTTAATATTTCATAAGTTTGCATTTGTGTGACATGCTTTTGTAATACTTGTATTGAGGTATGCATGACGAAACAACGTTTAAGGCCTTGTTTGGAACACGGGATTTTTTTCCTCTATTTCTATGTTTTTCCTGTGAAAATGAACTAATTCGTGTGAAATTACGGCGCGATTCCTGTGAAATTTTTGCGTTCCAAACAGGGAGGTCCATGTGACCATTTTTTATGCAAATTTGATTTGCAATTAGGTTGATTATGAATGTGGCACTATATATGTTGTTTGTCCCTTTGTATGTACTTTTATGTTGGTAAGCTAAATGTATTTATATATGTGTTCTGGATGATAATTTTGGATCTCTTTAGGTCTATATGATAGCTATGTCTAGATGAGTATGCAACTATTTAACTCAAATAATTATTTTGGTTGTCTTAATTTTGAAAAAATTTAGATGCGTTGCAAATTTATTACATTTATTAGAAATTTTATGTGTACACACAAGCTATCACGGTAGTACCAAAGGGGAAAATGTTTTTTTTATGCAACACACACACTGTCATAGTGCACCAGAGAAAAGATTGATTTTTTATGCATTCTACACCGAGGGAAAAAACGCCATTTTTACTAGTTGTTAGTTGCATTAGTAGGCTTACAACTTTTCTAAATGAGTAGGATTTTTTTTTTTCAATTGGTTAAAGAACAATAAAGCAAGATGGTAGATTCTATAGTCGCTTTAATTAGATAGCTTATAATTTTCATTGTAGAACATGGACCATATTAGTTTTTTTATAGCTTATGACTGAACCAAATAAATTCTAAATGCTTCGAAATGCGTGTTTGATTCCCATGCCACAAGCTAGTCATGTCACTATTTTTTTTAGTTGTTTAGTTTACCGCTAGAACTACAACATTTCACTTTCTTAGCACCCTAGTTCATACGTCATAGATTTATTTTTTAAAAGTTTTATTAAAAGTGTGACTTAACCACAGTTTATCGAATGTTTGACTTGATAGATTTTAACATCAATCAGATAGACCCTAAGTTTATCCATCTTAATTCATGTATGTGAGTGAAATAGAGAAAACTAAAATCCAACGTATCATACGAGTGCATCCAAACACGATCTCTGCGAACACATTTGCCATTTCTCACTCAGACAATTCGTTCATCATTTCGCGTTCCACCTCTTTCTTTCTCACCTCCACTCCACGTCACCGTAACCTCCTCCTCCCCATCCCCTTCTCACGCGACTCAGGCGTCAGGCGTCCATCCCCTTCTCACGCGACTCAGGCGTCTCCCCATCGGAACCCTAATCCTCTCTTTCCCTACTCGCGGAAGCCACCACCACCGGCAGGGAAACCGGAAGGGAAGCACCTCGGCCCCGGCAAGATGGTGCTCGCGCAGCTGGGCGGGAGCATCTCCCGCGCCCTGGCGCAGATGAGCAACGCCACGGTGATCGATGAGAAGGTGCTCAACGACTGCCTCAACGAGATCTCGCGCGCGCTCCTACAGGCCGATGTCCAGTTCAAGATGGTCCGCGACATGCAGGCCAACATCAAGCGCATCGTCAACCTCGAGGCGCTTGCCGCAGGCACCAACAAGCGTCGCATCATGCAGCAGGTAAGGGGCGTACTGCTTCGTCGCCTCATCTGCCCAATCCGCGCCCAATCCGTCAAGAGCTTCGAGGCATTTCTGTGTAATTTGGGGCTCACATGTGCATCTCGTTGATTGCGTTAATTGATCTCTATTGTTTTTGCTTAGGCTGTCTTCACGGAACTCTGCAACATGTTAGATCCCGGGAAGCCTTCTTTCACTCCAAAAAAGGGCAAGCCAAGCGTAATCATGTTCGTGGGACTGCAAGGTCAGTCTTCCTGTCCCTACGTTATGTCTCATGCTATGGTAGCTGCACATTTGCTCGAGTGACGTTTGGCAGATGGTTTTCTCTGTTCAAGAAGATCCTGAATTATTAAAACTTGATTTATTACGATCTAGCCTAATTAGATGGTTTTACTTTGTCCCTTCTTTGTTTTTCACAATAAACAGGCCACTGCCCTGCACTGATATTAATTTAAATGAAACCATTCAAATCATTTTGCAGCTCATAATGATGTTGACAGTGAGATTTGTTACCTCCAGTAATCCAACTCATAAATTAAAATCACTCAGTCGAGCTCTTACATATATCAATATTTTTTTCTTGAACACAGAAGAGAGCTGCGCATAATTATATTATATAAGAAGAAGAAAAAAAAAAGGAGGAAGGGATCTTACAAAAACATAAACCACACACACCCAGATCAGGAATTTAAAACATTCGTGCCTTTTTACAAAGAGCACACCACGACCATGACCAAATCTCAACCTACAGTTGGCACAAGCCACAAGGGCTGAGGTAAGAAATTCCTTGAAGCCAGTCAGCATCCATAGATGAAGCTCCTCAGCAAGCAACAAAGCTCTTGCGATGCATGGAGTTGTCACCATGTCCAGTCACCAAGAATGACGAGAGTGTGTAAATTACATTGTTAATTCCCCAGTTTTGCTCATGCTCATGTGGGGTTATACTGTATCAAGGTCGTAAATGCCTGATGGCTACTCCAGACAGGGCCAATAGCCTTAGAAAGTTGGGCACTTTGTTATCTAATTATTGATTCTGTTGACCTTTATTAGGTCATGTTTTTTGTCCAACAGGTTTTTTTTCTCAAGTTGTAGTTTTTTTTAATAGAATATAGCATAGGTAGTTGATTACTTAAAAGAAGTTCTGTGCATAATTGCATATCTCTTGTTAATATTAAGCCATTTCCTTAAAGTCCAAGGTTTAGTTGATCATATGGGCTGTTTGAAATTTGAAAAACAGAAAGATGGATGCTGTGAATCTATGATGTGTGAGACATAATGATAAAGCATCACATATCTTCATCTTTGCTAAGTTTCATTGCACAGCAAGTGGTGCTGGGAGCGTAACTGATGTAGTAGACCTATCTAATATCTATGACATGCACAAAGATTGGCCAGATCCTAAATTTTTAACCATGATGGGACAGTTCCTGGTTCTATCCCCTGCGTGTTTGTCATTCTGCTCACAAGATAACATCATTTTTGTGCAGGTTCTGGTAAAACTACCACTTGTACAAAATATGCTTATTATCACCAGAGGAAAGGATTCAAACCAGCGCTGGTTTGTGCTGATACATTTAGGGCTGGTGCTTTTGATCAGTTAAAGCAAAATGCAACGAAGGCCAAGATTCCCTTTTACGGAAGGTGCTATAACTCTCAGTGTGAGTTTATTATTCATGTTCTTATCTCTTTATTCTAACAGTCACTTTGCAGCTACATGGAATCCGATCCAGTGAAAATTGCTGTTGAGGGTGTGGAGAGGTTCAAGAAAGAAAACTGTGATCTCATCATTGTGGATACAAGTGGAAGGCACAAACAAGAAGCAGCACTCTTTGAAGAAATGCGGCAAGTTTCGGAAGCAACAGTATGTGCACTTGAAATTCACAAATAAATTCTTGCTTTCAACAATATTTTGAAGAAATCTAATGAAATTTTGCTGCCATTCTTTTGTATTTTTCCTGCAGAAACCAGATTTGGTGATTTTTGTGATGGACAGTAGTATTGGCCAGGCTGCATTTGATCAAGCACAGGCATTTAAACAAAGTGCTTCTGTTGGTGCTGTGATTATTACAAAAATGGATGGTCACGCAAAAGGCGGTGGTGCCCTTAGCGCGTTAGTATTCTCTGCCTTTTTGCAATATGGCCTTTGGTTTTAGTTTCCTGTTTGGTAACTTATACAAAATTGTTTTCAAAGAACCTGAAGTAGATGCTCTCCATTGGAATATTTCTTGGCTTCATTAGTCTGGATACATTCTCCACTAGATAATTCCACATTATTTTATTCTAGGAAAGGTTGTAATGAGTACTCAACTATGAAGGTCTGTTCATTGAATTTTTAGCAAGTATTGGAGCTAAATGGTATTATGGGGTGTTACTCTTAAAACTTCTACTGCATTCACATTTCAGGATAAATGTACTTCGTCCTGAACTTCTGTGCACACAGCACTTCCTTTGTTTTTTGATGTCCTTAATTCCTGCTGTCTGTGTAACAAGTTTTGTCCCTTCGTATTCATGTGTTTAGGATACCTTTCACTGAACAACTACTTATGCTTCTCATAATGCTTCAGAACCTATGAGCAGTTTAACATATCCTCTATCCTTATTTCTTTCCAGGGTCGCAGCAACAAAAAGTCCCGTTATATTCATTGGAACTGGAGAGCACATTGATGAGTTTGAAGTTTTTGATGTGAAGCCATTTGTTAGTCGCCTGTTAGGTCCGTGGAAATATAAGGCATGCTTTTGCATGTTTATGTGTGTGTGACATTCCATTAACCTTGCTTTGTTTGATTCACAGGTATGGGAGATTGGTCAGGCTTTATGGACAAGATTCATGAAGTGGTACCTACAGATCAACAGCCTGAGCTTCTGCAGAAACTGTCTGAAGGAAGCTTTACTCTCAGGCTTATGTATGAGCAGTTCCAGAACATTCTGAAAATGGGTCCTATTGGCCAGGTTAACTACTTCAATCCTTGAAATTTCTTGAACATATTGTCAAAACCAACATAGTAATAACAGATTCATTCATTAACATCATGGGTCAGGACTTCGCTCTTAAATAAAAAATTGATTTTGTTTTATTTGCAGGTTTTCTCTATGTTGCCTGGGTTTAGCTCTGAACTAATGCCAAAAGGACATGAGAAGGAAAGCCAGGCTAAGATTAAGCGCTACATGACGATGATGGATTCCATGACTGAAGCAGGTAATTTGTGGGGACAAAAACCTTCCTATATATAAATTTATTTATTTTAGTAGTGTGCTACAATTGTAATCTTCATGGCTGAGTTTTCGTCTCAGAGCTTGACAGCACAAATCCTAAGCTGATGACCGAATCACGGATCATTCGGATTGCACGGGGTTCTGGCCGGCCTGTCAGGGATGTCATGGACATGCTGGAAGAGTACAAGCGGCTTGCAAAAATCTGGGGCAAGATGAAGGGTCTCAAGATCCCAAAGAAAGGGGAGATGAGTGCACTGTCCCGCAACATGAATGTTCAGCACATGAGCAAGGTCCTTCCCCCGCAGATGCTTAAACAGATTGGTGGCATGGGCGGTCTGCAGTCTCTGATGAAACAGATGGGATCGAAGGAGATGGGTGGAATGTTTGGTGGCATGGGTGGCGAGCGGTAATTTTACATGATCAAGTCCTGTTTTTGGTGGATCGTCGTTGTGATGCTAAATTGAGAGGGTTTAGTGCTGCGGTCTGATCATCGTCAGAGCTTTCCCTGAAGATCAGCCTGTGCCATGTCATGGAACGGGCTTAGTGTAGCTACCATGCCTGAAAGTTTAATTTATATATTTTTATATAAACAGTATGTTTGTCCTTGGAAAAATGGATAAGGTATATATTTGACAAAGCGAATATGTTTATGTAGACTGTTACTCGACACATTAGTCATCCAGTGTTGTTATGTCGTTGGGTTGGCAGGGATGCACCATGAAACATCGTGCAAGGGCGAGCCTATTTGAATTGTGCACTTTATGCTGAGCGAAAGTTTGAAACTGATCGGCTGTCAGTGTTGCGGCGCTGTTGCTGCGGCAAGAAAGATACAGTAGCTATAGAGACAAAAACATGCAGTCACCGTAGAAAAAAGGCAGCCGAACAGACTAAACAGTACCATCAGTCTACCTTCGGTAGTTGGCAGGGGTGTCCATTTGAACATAACACAGCAACGCAATACTACGAACTATGTGGCACTGAAGCGTGTGCATTTTATTGCCAAAGGAACGCGAGTCTCCAGTTTCTTCCGTAGGGAATGGTATAACTAGAAAACGTTTGGGGCTTTTCGTTGTGTGCCATTAAAAAAGATGGTGTTAGCTTTCATGCCACTAAAAAGATGGCTCGGACATGTGTGTCATAACGTTTATCTTTTTTGTCATCTACGTCATTCCGTTCAGATTTGGTACTAACGGTGGGTAACGGCTGAGCCAAAAGACGCCGATGCCCTCTTCGCTATGAACTTTGCTTACCTTCTGTGCCATTGTCAGGACAAGTGTTATGTCACCACGGATTCGGCCATTGTCAGGACAAGTGTTATGTCACCACGGATTCGGACCCTTCTTTTGGTTTTCCTCACAGATTCTCTCTTGCGTCGGGGAGTGACACCAAACAGCACCACACGCGATGGCCATGCATGCTGCCCCATGCATGCATGCTAGTACTACCTGCATCCATCGTATGCATGCCTGCATGCATCGTTCGACTCCACGGCCAGCTGCAGCAGCTAGCTAGCATTGACCATGGCCTTGGACGCGGTGCGCGCGCCCCGGCGAGCCATGCGGATGCGCCTGGGCGCGGCGGGGACGTTCACCCCGTCGCGAGGCGGGAAGAACTGCACCGGAAGGAAGTCGTCGTTGTCGCAGTCCAGACTCATCCGCTCCAAGTGCCTCACCAGCATCGTCTTGCCCTGCGCACACACCGAACCCAAGCCAATCCATGATCCACCATGGACGCAAGTACCTTTAGTGCGTAAAGTACTGGTAGTACAGTACTACACATACACACGCACCTGCTACGTGGCCGGTCGATCCTGAATTCCTGATCACCTTCTTGGTGCTGCCGGCGCGAGCGGGCCTGGCGGCGCGGCCGAGCGTGGTGGGCGTTGCCGGCGCGAGCAGGCACGACGTCGCGAGAGGCTGCCGGCGCGGCCGAGCGCGGCGACGCTGCTGGCGTGAGAATGCACAGCGTCGCGAGCGGGCATGACGACGAGGATGAGCACGGTCGGTGTGGGCGAGCTGGGCTGGCGGCGGCGCGTGCAACGCAGCGCGGCGTGCGCGGATGGCGAACACGCACGGTGGCGGACGGCGAGCACGGCCGGCGCGAGCGAGCTAGGACGGTGATGGTGCGCGCAGCGCAGCACGGCCGGCGCGGATGGCGAGAACGGCTTGCGTGGGCGAACGGTGGTGCCGCCTGCGCGGACGCCGGTGCGGCCTAGGCACACATTTGCGCCGCCTGCGCGGACGCCGGTGCGGGCTAGGCAGACGGCGACCACGGCGCACCAAGACCGGACAGTGCGCAGGCAGTCCCATCACGAGGCCCATCACGAGGTGCGGATCTGCGGCGGCCAAGCAGGTAAGCCAGAGCACGCACGCGAGAGCTCGGCTCTGGCCAGCCACTGCGCGTGCGAGCAGGGAGCTCCTCACCAGCTGACACCGGGCGCCGCCAAGTAAGAGAATCGAGAGTCGGCGAGAGGATAAGGACGAGAGGGGTAGTATGGATATTTTCCCTGGCCGGTCCCACATGTTAGAGCTGTCAAACGGTGAAAATCAAACAGACTTTGAAAAGAATGACGTAAAGGGCAAAAGAGATAAACGTCATGGCACACAGGTCTGAGACATCTTTTCAGTGATATGGAAGCTGACACCATCTTTTTTAATGACATACAGAGAAAAGCCCCAAAACGTTTAGAGACGGCCAAAGCAGGGATATCATCGTATTCGTCGGCGTCCGCCTCGCGCACGGCCCGTGCGATGGCTCGCACCGTGGCCGGCCTCATCCTGCAGCACCCTCCGCTGAGCGCGGCGCCCGCTCGCCTCCACTCACCGACGCACGACACGAAGTCCGTTCCCGTCGTGCCGTCCGAATCCTGCAACGCGTGAGTTTTTTTTTTTTTGTTGTCACTGTTAACGCAAAAAACAAGCACAGATACGAAAACGCACCACCCATTCGTTCGTCTCGGCGATGTACGTCTCCCCGCTGTTGGGATACACGACGATTGGCTTGCTCGTCGCCTGCACATAAATGAAAAGAAATTGCCAAGTTTCAAATAATGCTGCTTCTGTTGGTAACGCTATACGTACGGCTACAGTAGGACGAAACAGAGCAGACATATATACTTACTGGCAGAGTGTGTAGAGCCAGAGAGCAGAGAATGCGCACCTTTTTTATGGAGAGGAATCAGCAACGGCCGCGCACTCGGTGATCGGGTTTCCGCTCGCCGCGTGCACCCGTCCTTGGAAGTGAAAGAGAACCAGGCTGGGATCCCGATGCCGTTCTCCTCCAGGAGCTCGGCGTAGGCCTGCAGGTTTACGCGGTCCGGGTAGCCATATACAGCACGGCAAAACATATGTGCAGATGAAAAATACAAAATCGCATCCCATCCATTTGCTACGTGTAAGTGCAATGTAACGTATGTACCTGCGCTTCGAGCTTGTTTGGGATCGTCTCGAAGGCGATGAGATCAGGTCCCGTGCCTGCCAGCACCTGCAGCCGCCTCCTGTGGAAGTTCTTGAGCGCTTCTTTCGTGACCGATTTGCCATACTCCCCGCTGCATGCAGAAACAACAACAACAACAACAAGCGTATGTGTATGTCGTGCGTGCGTGCGTGCCTGTACTCGGAGCCGTCTGCCCGGTACGCCCCGTAGCTCCCGATCGATGGAGGCCGCCACCAGCACCGGGCGGCTGTCGCCCTCCGCGAACACTCTGCGCGCCTCCTGCGCGACGTGCACGCTACGACGCAGCAGCTCCTCGCTCTCGTCCCGCGAGAAGCCCCTCGACTGGAACCCCTCGATCGTGGCCTGCGTGCGCCACCAGCGCGACCGATCACCACCGGTCGTCGTACGTGACATTATTATTGTGAGATAGGTATAGTCCAGGTCAAGAGTCAAACCCGCGCGCGCGTGCGCACGGGGAAAAAGAGAGCAGTGTATACGGCGATGGAGAAGGACACGCATGCGCTACACGACGCGGTCTGTGCGCACCTGGTAGGACGCCGAGATTATGACATCCGCGCCTGCTTCGAGGTAGTCCAGATGGACCTGTGCTTTTTTTTTTGGCATTGCACAGAAAAATACAAAATCGCTTGTGAGTAGTTGTGATATTGTAGTAACCCTCTGTGCATAGCCGGTTCAACGAAGAAACAACGGTAACTAATTATTAGCGGCCGTCGCTCGGTGGTGGCCTGGTGGTGCTTGACCTTGCGGATGAGATGCGGGGTGGAGGCGAGGCACTTGGCGCTCCAGAGCGCGTCGTGCAGGTCCGCGCCGTGCGCCTCTAGCTCCGTGCCGAGCTCGCTTCCCGCACGAAGCCGCGCAGCGCGCCCGCCGCGTCGACCATGGGTCCTCCGCCACGGAGCGACATTTTTCTTCAATCTAAGGACGATGCTGAACGCACTGCGACGGGGAGAGTTCGATTGGATGGGAAACGCAGGACCGGGCGGGCGCCGTGTGGTGAAATGGGAACGAATGTATAGGTACTATAGTTGGCCACCGTGCCGTGCCGGCACGGCACGCGGCACGACCGTGCCGACACGGCACGGCACTGCTCCGTGCTGCGGCGTGCCGCCATGCCTAGCCGTGCCGTGGGCCATGCCTCCGGCCCACGACACGGCACATGGGCCGTCGTGCCGTGCCGAAAGCACGGCGTGCCCTGCGTGCCGCGTGCGGCACGACGTGCCTTGAAGCTGGAGGCCGGAGGGGAGTTGGAGCCGCGCGCAGGGCGGAGGCGGAGGCGATGCGGCGTGGAGGCGCGGCCCTGGCTCGCCGCTGTGGCGCGGAGGGCGGAGGCGCTGCCCTGCCTCGCCGCGGAGGCGTTGCGGCATGGAGGGCTGGAGGCGCGGAGGGCGCCAGGGCGGAGGCGCTGCCCTGCCTGCCTCGCCGATGGGCGGAGCGGAGGGGATGGGGGCGGAGGTGCGGCCCTGCCTCGCCGAGTCGTCGATGGGCGGAGCGGAGGGGATGGGGTGGGGGGGGGGGGCGGGGCTGGCCGACGTGGCTGCGGGGGTGGCGGCGCGCGATGCCGTGCCGGCCTTTTGGCCGTGTCGTGCCCGTGCCGTGTCATGGGCCAGGCCGGCGGCCCATGCACTGCACGGGCCTTCGTGCCGTGCCGTGCGGGCCATGGGCGGTTTGGAAATTTATAATAGGTACAATACTTCTAGATTGATTGATATGAGTAGGATGCAGGTGGGCACGTGTCTGGACTCTGGAGCAGCAGCGAAGCTCGAGGGACGTACGTATGCGAAGCCCTAGGAAGTCGCGCGCCGACGGCCACGTCGATGAGCGGCGTTGTACGTGTCGTCCACTCGTCCTGTGCTGGCAGCGCATTTCGTGTGCATGCACACGTCAGCACGTGACCCATGCAAGGGGGTCGCACCACGAGTCGCGTGTAGGATTGGATCACCCCTCCTCTTCCGCACCTCCATAGCTCAATCGATTGTGATGGCGGTGGCTATGGCCGAATGATAAGTAGATTCTATATGCCAACATTTATTGGAATAGATTCGAGAACCTTGATTTAAGGTCTCTTGACTCTCAAAGATAGTTGAGCCATTAAATTAAAAATAAGGAAAGTCCTATAGGATTCTCTTTAATTTGAACGTTATTAAATTTGAAATGCTCTAACATAAGTTAAGAGTGTGTTTGGTTTGAGGAATAAGACGATCTATCTTCTCCTCACTTGTTATTTATGTTTTGTGAAATGAAATATGTTGATACATCACCATCTCATTTCACAAATTGCTAATAATTAATACGAGTATATGAATAAGTATCAAATTGATTCCACCAAAATTTATAGAACGAACCACCATCTCATAAACAAAAACACGCATATATTTAAAATTTAATGGGAGAGAAGCGTTGTTCAACAACCTGCTAATTGCCACTTTTCTAAAAAAAAAAAGAACAACTCGTGCAAAGAAACAAAAGACGAGGCAACGAACCAAACAAAACCGAACAAGTCAAACCCGCGGGGATGCACGGCCAAAATGGCGGTGGAGAGCGCCCAAACCCCGAAGTCTCGAACCCCGCAAGCGAGCAAAGTGCCACACGGCCGAAGCGGCCATCCTCGTCACGACGCGCCCTGACTCCCATGAATGCGAGTCGCCCACCCCCATCCCTTCCCTTCCCTTCCCTCGTGGCCTCGTCCCTCCCGACTCCCCAGAATGCTCCGCCACCAAACCACCTCCACCGACGGCAGGCAGCCCCGCAACAACGACACCACCTCGAGCCCCCCACCGAAAAAGACAGTCTTCGCCCCCGGGTCTGGACCTACTCCATGTCTCCATCCTTCGACGCGTGAACCCGGAACTGGCTAGTTTCGCCATTTCATAGTCCGATCAAAACCTCCCCAAACCCAACGCACCGGCTAGTCGCTATGCTCGCACGTCGCACCCGACCTCCGTTCCTCCTCCTCTCCTACCCTTCCCTTCTCTTCCGCCCGAAGTCTCCACGCTCCTTTTCCCCCGTTTAAAACCTTCGCTTCGTCTCGACTCTACTTGGCCGGCCATTTCCTCTCTCTCTCTCTCTCGGTCTCGCCCAATCCTCGCTCACGTCAAACCCTAGGGCCCCGCGCCTCCGACTCGGAGGCTCAGATCCAATGGGCGCGGCGCCGTCGACGCCGAGGCTGGGCGAGGCAGGCGCGCCGCCGTCGCCCGGCGCGGCGGAGCAGATGTTCGCGGCGCTGGTCGGCGAGAAGGCCTACCCGATCTCCTCCGAGTTCTGGAAGCAGCTGCTCGAGTTGCCCCTCACCCTGCAGTGGCCGCGCGACCGCGTGCTGCAGGCATGCCACGCCTTCGGTGAGTGTGGCCGCTCCCCCTCGAGATCCGCGTCCCGCCTGAGGAAATTCCGCCGCTGCGCTGACTGCTTCCTTGCGCTGTCGTGTCAGATGATTTCGCTCCTCCTTCCGTTGAGTGTTTTGATCCGGGGGGGCAATGCGGATCATGATCATGTGGTTTGTGTGTCTGGGGATCGTCGTCTGCACCGCGTGGTACTCCGGTGGGTTCACGTCTTTGAGGCGAACTGCTAGATTGGTCAGGGCGTTCACGGCATGTTTGCTACGCCCGCTGATTGTGTCGCTGGGAGGTTTTTTTTAGGTGCCCATTTCTGTGGTTTTTGAGGTTTCTGTGTGTTTATTTTATGATGGGGTCCAGCGGGGTTTAGTTGCCGTTCTGGCGAGTTTCATACGGGATTGTTGGAATCGGCGAGGCTTGTTCCTAATTACTCTGAGTCTAGCCTGACTGGCCCTGATTTTGTTGCAAATTATGCCATATTGGCATGTTCGTAATTTCTGAGTTTCCGTGCGTCTGGCTGACGGGGTTTGTTTTTCTACTTGGAACTAGTTCAGCGAGTAAACTGTGCATCCCCCGTTTTTGGTAAGCTGTCCCCTTGAGGAGGAGGGAAGTAATGATTAAATGTGAGCACTAGGTGCTATCTGCCTGGCTCCAATTTGGACATTTGATGGGAACACTGATTTACTGTATAATTGATGATTGATTTTGGAATTCATTGTGTGAAACGCTTGTGGCTTGAACCACTTGGGACCAACGATTGTGTTTCATGTTCCTAGTAATTAGTGACCTTGCTGATGTGCGATGCAATGCAATGGCGATACACTTTATACTGTTTCAGTCTCCCACTTTAGTTTGCTTGATGCTCTGCTTTAACATTTATATGATTGGATTTTCAAATATATTTAACTCGTAATTATCTATGCTTATGGGTCTTTGTTATGTGCATCTGCAGCTGAGAATAACTACCAAACAAAGCATCTTGCAAAGATTTTGATCCATTTGGTTTGGTGCTTGCAAGAGTGCACCTCAACAACTTCTGTATCTTCTGTCGTATATCGAAGGGCGATCAATGCGGCATACATATCATCCATATTTCTCAAGTTCATCATTGAGAATGCAAAAACCGACAGTTGGCAAGAGCTATGCCTTGACATTGACAGGAGTGAGAAGGGGTTGGAAAACTTTCCTGCAGGTAATTGATTATCCACATCCAGTAAAGATTCTTTGTGTCTGGTCTGTTGCAAAGCATGCTTCTTCTGTAAGCTGCAATATCTATATTGCTATACGAGTTAATTGGCCAGAATTCTTATGATCTTTGATGTTCCCTTGATCCTTGAAGAAAACACTGTGGAGTATTTTCTGATGAGAGGTGTGCTGGACTATATTGGTAGTGTGGATGTAAGGTATCTTATTCATCACTTCTATATATTAATGTTTCCCATTTTCATGTATGTTTTATTTATATTTGATCTAACTGTTATTTTGTACTGGTATAAAGTCCAGAGTCATGCTACCTACATCATGAACTCCTGAACTTGATGCTAGTTCTTATGTCAACTCAGTTATGTTCTGGACCATCTCCAGAGCCAAAGGATGTGCATCCTTTCATTGATGCAGCTATGCTTCAGGTAAAAGCTGAAACTAGTGGTGCATCATTATGAGAATTTGTTTCCAGACATTCTTGGGATAAAATTTGAAGTGTATCTCCATACGGCCTGTTTCATCTGCAGGACAGCTCCATAGTGGCTTCAGTGGTGCAAAAATTGTTGCTCAATTTTGTAACACGGCCAAAAATTCCTCTAAATGCTTCACACCCTGTTTTCTCTGATGATGGTAGGCCTGGTGTTCTGCAGCGAGTTGGCTCAGCAGCTGGTAACGTGGATCCTTTTCTTCAGCAATATTGTTTCTATGATTTGAGTTACTATATTATCTTCAATGTGTGTCATGTCAATGTCGTAAGGAATAATGTTGCCTTCTAAATTCAGCTTAAATAAATTTAGAATATGTCTACAGTTTTTCAGTTTTTTGTACTTCTCATGATGGTTTTAGTTGATGTTAACTCTTATGCTCCTTGTTCCTAATTTGCAACAGTATGCTAGTTAAAAGTTATAATGTTCACTTTAGGTCAGATGATGTTAGAATATGTAATTTTTTTTTACTATTATAGTCTATTACGAGATATCTTAGATAGAAAGTTCTTGTATCATTTTAGCCAATGGTCCATTCTTATAGTTCTTAATCTCTACTAAGGGACTCTCTTATCTTGTTCTGCAGCAAATATTGTCTTATTGCCATATTATACTTTCAACTACCTTGTAAGCTCAACTCCTGAGGGTGCGACAAGTCAATTGGCAGATAACAGTTTACTTGTTCTGCTTATCATGATCCACTACCGAAAGTGCATTTCAACTAATGAGTCCATTCTAACCAACAATGTATACACTATGGACTCAAATACCAATGACAAGGATGCTCCAGTTTTCCATGATAACCCTTATTGCAAGACATTAAACAGTGCTAAGGACATACAATGTAAGATGCATCAATACTACAGAGAAACTGTGGCACTAATATAGATCTGTAATAGTTACAGAAATGAATTATTATGCAGATGACCGTGCTGATGTTGAAGGAAATGCTCAAGATGGACCTGTTGTCAGGTTGTCTTTTGCATCGTTGTTTGATGCTCTTGGAAGGTCTGCTGATCCTTAAGATACTGCACATATTTTAATTCATTATCTGCATGTCAATTTTCAAAATATTTGCGTTCGTTCTAAAATTAGAATGGCAGTGTTCCATTTTCTTGTGAAAAACAAAACAATAGATCATAAATAATATAAAATCTTGATCTTCTTATAGAATTGTATCACAACTTTTGATGGTTAAAAATGAATCTACACTTCTCTGCAGTTAATATGTCACATGTTTTGGCGTGTATCAGAGCTTGTCTAGGGTCTATTATAATTTGGATTAATCATAAATGTTTGTTTATCATATTCCACGATACTCAATTTATCTTCTACTAGAAAAAATCTTCTTACAGTTCTTTATTAGTTTCTATTATTCTTGTTCCTTACAGATGCTTAAATGATGAGAGCTCGGTTCTGTTGCTTTATTTTTTGGTCCATGGGAACTTTGACTTTCAGGAATACGTCCTGGTTCGAACAGACTTGGATACGTTGGTACGTTTTGTTCGCCTTATATCTAACCATTATTGCTGGAGCAAATGGACATTTGGGTCTGAGTGGAATATGTTTGGATTAATAAAACATGTGCATCTTTTAAATAGTTTCCTTTGCAATGAGCGTATAATAGCATTTATTATGATTTTGATTAGTAGCATATGCACATTGCGCTTATTTTTGTTTCATCCTTTTGCCTTCATGAACTAGCGTTTAGTTTGTTAATAATAATTTTATTTTATTTTTTCTTAATGAGACCCATTTATGTGTTGATATCACTCAACATAAAAAAAGGTTAAAAACTAATTATTTTTTTATCTAATTACATAATAACTGTCTATTCTCTAATATAGATTCTTATTGATGCATGTTAATTTCTTTTGTCAATCGTTTTAATAGTTGATGCCTATCTTGGAAATGCTCTACAATGCATCAAGGAAGACATCGAATCAGATTTACATGCTGTTGATTATTCTCTTGATTCTCAGTCAAGATTCTACCTTCAATGCTAGTGTGCACAAATTGGTAAGCAAACTAGTTAACTTCTTAATTTGTTTGTTTGTAAAACTGTTAATAATATAACGTGCAAATCCAGGTGCTTCCTGCTGTTCCTTGGTACCATGAGCGCCTGATGCATCAAACATCTCTGGGATCTTTGATGGTTGTAATACTAATTCGGACCATCAAGTACAACCTCTCCAAGCTAAGAGTAGGTATCAGAATCTTTGTTGTTTGTACAGGAAAGTTGAAACTAGGTTCTTGATCTACCAATTGAAAGTTGCCTCTTGAACTTTCCTGCTATTTGCTGCTACAATTTGTATTTTGCACGCGACACTATTTGTAGTACTAACTGTTTAATGATAAGCTTATATACACTTGCAGGATGTCTACCTTCACACAAACTGTCTTGCAATTTTAGCAAATATGGCTCCTCATGTGCATAGGCTGAGTGCTTATGCATCACAAAGGCTAGTTAGTCTCTTTGACATGCTTTCTCGCAAGTAAGCCTTTACTCTTTCCCCAGATTTATTTACTTTACTTTAGTGTAACTTCAACTTGAACCTAAAGTAATCTAGCTTGTTTCTATGTACCATGCAATAGGTATGCCAAACTAGCTGAGTTAAAAAATGACAAGTCTCTGAAAGCTATATCTGATCAGATGGAAGCAGACAACATCGCAGATGATATGGTAGTCTACATTTATTTTGTTCCATGATGCCATCTTCATCATTGCTTATGTTTCTGTTCTTTTTCTAAATAATTATTTATTTTTGCAGTCTACAGAGCTTCACATATATACAGATTTCTTAAGAATTGTTCTGGAAATAATCAATGCAATCCTTACATATGCATTGCCCAGAAATCCTGAGGTATGTATTTTGGCCTGCAATTCAGTTTACTTGACAGGAGGACTAGCACTGCTTCTAACATTTTTCTACAGGTTGTGTATGCTGTATTGCATCGACAAGAGGTTTTTGAGCCATTTAAAAATCATCCACGTTTTAATGAACTGCTTGAGAACATATACACTGTATGTGTTACTGTTTATCGCTCATGAACTTTCATAAGTACGCATAAATCTGTTTTCCAGATTTTCATCACATTGTATGCTACGAATGTCTCATAGGTATTGGATTTCTTCAATAGTCGAATGGACATGCAACAATTAGATGGGGAATGGTCTGTGGATAAGGTGCTTGAAGTAATCAACAAAACTTGCCGTTCATGGCGTGGAGAAGGGATGAAGGTAGTAGTGTCATCTTTTACTTCTGGGCTTGAAATTATGTATTTATGATGGCAAGATCTTCTGGGAATAAGATTGTCTGACAATATACAAATGAATTATTTTTCAGATGTTTACCCAGTTACGGTTTACATATGAGCAAGAAAGCCACCCTGAGGAATTCTTCATCCCATATGCATGGCGCCTTGTCCTATCACGGGGGTAATCATTTGCTGTTCTACATATGATTTACAATTTTTAGATAGGTCTTTAACAAACCTTCTTTACTTTTTCCCTGAGTGGTACCTCCCCCACTTGGGCAAGTGGAAATGCTCCTTGGCCAATATAGAAATATCTTGATGTACATTGCATCTTGCCTTTCAAGGATCTCAAGCTTTCACATGTAAATAAGTAAATTAGGCATGATTTGAGATTTTGTCCAGTCTTTAATGGCCAACTCAATTAGACACTTAAGAGTCTAGAGCAGTGTCTTAGTTCATGCCCACATGTTACACTATTTTCAAATTCAACTTGCACGATTTGTCTTAACTGTTTTGTGTATTCACAATTCACAGATTCTCCTTCAATCCCAGTGCCATAAATCTTTTCCCTGTGGAGATTCACCTTGAGGTAAGTTGCTATCTTCTTTGCTAAGTTGACGCTTTTAGTATCAGTCAGATATATGCTTCGATATAAATTGCAGCACCCAGAACATAAAATGAATAGTCAAAATATGATGTTTATCAAATATTATCCGATGTTTTTGTTTCACTAATATTTTTCTTTCTGCCAAAATGATTCTCCCAGGATGCACCGTCCGGGGAACAAAAGGTTTAGGAGACTCGTCCGAACCAGAGTTCTGGCAAGAACATAAAGGCATATTTTTGTTTCATTGTGGCAAAGAGCACGATGTAAATAGGCGGCATATACCATATACCAGGTAGTCGAATGTACTCATTCTTTTGTATTTAAAATAGTTCTGTTGTTTCATAACATGTGTAAGAGGGAAGAGGGTGGACGGATTGTGCAAGGGTTCATATATTGTGCTAGTATAGGGGGTAGATTACTATGTAGGGTATACGCAATTCTTTCATAAGTTATCGTTGTATTGTACCCTTAAGCTGAAAGGCCTTGTAAGCACGCTGGACACTCTTTATTGTGAAGTTGTGAACTCTGCGATAGGCTTTGTAACCACGCTGGCCACTCTTTATTGTGAAGTTGTAAACTCTGCGATCTAGTCTTTCTCCGTTCTGTGAAGTGTGAAGTGCTGGCTCTGCTCTCCGACAACGCACCGCACGTCCGCACCAGCGTGGTGTACTGCCTCGCCGCCCACCTCTGCAGCGAGCATCCATGTTGTATAGGGAGTAGTAGCCTTGCAGGTATATACGGCCAAACGGGTGGCCTGTGGCCTCGGCCCGATTTTGCATGGGCTATTCGACCGTCCTAGTTGTGTTGGCCGCTGGGCCCAACTCTCGACACTACACGGTGGCCCAGTGGGCTCATGCTGGCTTGCTATGTCGCGACTCGCGCGAGCCGTGCGAGGGCACCGCCCTACTGGTTCGTGTGGTGTCGAGGGAAGGAGATGAGAGGAAGCAATGAGTTAGGATTTGATTTCAGGAGGGGAGGTGCTTATGTATAGCCTGCTTATAGACTCCGTACTATTTGCATTATAGCTAAGGGCTCTTGTTCAAGTGTTTATCCAATGGTAGGAATACATCGGGTCGCATAGTTTGTTGGTCTGCGATGGTGAAGCCTTTGCCGTATTTTCCTCGCCCCTTGGTCGCAGCGGACCAAGGCAGGTGAAATAACACGCTTTTCAGCTCACATGGGTGACATCATAAATACAGTTTCAGCTTTGTAACAGAACTGTGAACTAATAATTTGAAAGTAAAAGCGTATCGCTGTGGTGCAAACAGCAAAGTTCATTTTGTAGAAAGAACGATGGTTGAGAACTTTGCGACAGGTATGAAGACGCCCAGCGTCTTCGTGACAAAATATACGGTGGACACCGTATAACATAGATGCCAATTAAAAAACATATTTTAGCTCAATTTTGTTTGAAATTTGGTATATTCTTAGTGCATACAAATATGTAGTCACGTATAAAAGTGGGAACTAGGAAGGATACAATATAGGGCGACTCATCCGACCTAAAGGACTTCCCAACCATTAGTCGACACGGTAACTCGTTCTTCCCAGCCATTAGAGCATCTCCAAGAGTTTGACAAATTCTACTTGGTAAATCATGTGATTTGCCAACTCCTAAAACAATATGTCAAAAAAAGGGCTCTCTCCAAGAGCTTACTATTTTGGACTTGACAAATTAAAAAAAAAAAGCCACAGATTCTACTAAAAACTATCATATTATTATTCCACTCTATAGATCTACTTATGAGGATTTCAAAAAGTCTTCATTTGCTATTTTACGGTTTTTCTATGAATTACTTCAAATTTTCAGCCATTTAAATGTATATACATAAAAAAGATAAAATAAAAACAGTTTTGCAACAGAAACACTCTCTCGGACTTTTATAAAGTGAACACAATAAAGAGTTTTTGTTTACTGGAAGGTTCTTCCACTTTAATCTCCCTACATAAACGAAGTCATATACGCATTTCTATGAATTACTCCAAATTTTCAGCCATTTAAATGTATATACATAAAAAAGATAAAATAAAAACAGCTTTGTATCAGAAACACTCTCTCGGACTTTTATAAAGTGAACACAATAAATAGTTTTTGTTTACTGGAGGGTTCTTCCACTTTAATCTCCCTACAGATACGAAGTCATATACGCACATGCATATATGCGCGTCGGGAGGAAAGATTTACCAAATTTCTATTTTTACCATACTAAACTGTTGGAGGATATTTTTTTATGTTTTATCAAAATTGTATGGATGCCAAATTAATTTGACAAGCTCTTGAAGATGCTCTTAGTACTGGCTAAGCATTTAAAGAAGAATCGTCACCGTAAAATCAATAGTATAGTGATGTTAAAAGGAGCTCGTTCATCTTTTCGGAACCTTTGAAAGGAACACAACCGGCGGATCTTTAAAAACAGTTCACAAGTGGCATAGCAAGTGACGGGTGTCTAGGCCTTTTGTCCTCACCCGGTCTGGTTTGTGATGCTGATTTAGACTGGATTGAATATTGGTTGTTTTTAAAAACTCTAGGTTCCATCTTAACTGAATCAGAGTTCCTGCCACTTCTTTTTTTTTTAAAAAAAAATCCCTAAATATGGTTCCAAGCCAATAAAAAACACAGTATCTATTGAGACGCTCAAACATCCCTAATCAGCAATTCAGCATACCAAGTTCTTTATTGGCTTGGCTCAAAGTCGATACAGATTTTGTATACTAGAGGCGCCCATTTCATTGGTTTGTAGAAGTAACAAATTAGCTAGGTCGGTCAACATGCACCCTGAGATACTTGTCTAGAACATTCTGGAATATCTGCATTAGAAAAAAAAAACAATATTATAGAACATGTTAAGTATGTTTCACAATGAAAATACTGCAAAATACTTCATTAGTTGGTTTCCATTTAAATATAAGAACCAAATATTTCAACACATGCAGCTCAGCAAGGACTAGTTTGCTTCAAAATTTCCATGATAGGTCAGAAGCACAGATTGATCATATTGCATTTAAGCTAGTAATTGACATGTCAATTAATTTTTACTGTTATATGTCATTTAACAATTAGTAGAGATTGTGACTTAATGATACATATTGAAATGGAAATATTTCACAAATGTGTAAGTACCTGAAAAGAAAAGAACTCCTTCCCGTTGAGAAGCACATCCATTGCAGCATACTGGTCATCAAACACACTATAAAATATCTTGTAGAACTCAACCCTGCATCAATCCATTCAACAGTTTAGTAGACTTAAAATGTGGTCCAAGTTACGATTGACAGGAGAGTACTGACTGTTCTTCTTTTGTTGTTTGTTGATCCATCTCATCAAACTTCCTAGTCAGTATCTCTGCTCCTACTGGCCCAAGCATGTTGAGAACTAAACTTTCTAACGTCCTTGGAAAAGTATGCTGAAAATCATAGAAGTTTAGGAGTGCTCAGAATAACAACAAAATATTGGTCTCCTTATAAAAAAATGTTGCACATACACAGACTGGATTCAAAAGATAACAGAAATACAACAATATCAACAGATTGGTTTTTAACTTTGTAATGCATACCACCATTGAAAGCAGCATACTCCGCAATTCAAGAGGTTCAACTGGCAAAATGATTTTGCAACAGGATCTTTGTCCAAGAGGGATGAATCATCCGCAGCAGCACTCGTCTTTGTTTCATCTCTTTGGTTGGAAGATTTATTCTGGGATGTGGCTCCTGTTTTGTCATTTTGGCTAACCACTTCGGCACCATCATGGACAAGTGAGACCAGTGCATAAAGTGCTTGCAGAGTGGAGGGTTCCAGAGTTTGCAATGGTGATTTTTTTTGTAAACTGAATAGCTGGAAACCTGAGAAATGATAAACACAAATTACTAATTGTTTGTTGTAAATCAAAAGGGAATAGGATCCAAAGAAACATAATAAAAATAAATATAAAGGTAGCCGTTAACTCAATTCTAAATAAAAAAAGTTGCCGCAGAAACAAATGTATGCTGATACCAAAGTATCGAACTACCAACAACACTGTAGAAGTTATTGCATCGATGAAGAAATTAAAACAGTTCATAGGATGAAAATCCTAAGGAGTTTCAGGTGGCTTGTAGTATTGACCTGTCAATGTTTTGGACATGCGCTGAATATCGGTGCGATCTTTCGAATGACCAAAAGGACTCTTGTGCACCATTATGCTCTGTCTCATGAGAAATGGAGAAGGTAAAACAAAATTATTGATGAGATACGGTACCATGTTTCACTTACAGGAAATAGGGGTAAAAAACCCAAATATATGAAGAGAAAAAAAAAACACAAGTGAACCAGCTAAATTTAACCGGATCAGATCAGGGAAAGGAGCAAAATACACTCTAGGTGACTGTAGAAACCAATAATAGACAAAGTTTTCAGACGATGAAAAGAAATGCCTTTTTTTCTTGTTCTACTACAATAAATTGAACAGGGTAGCAGGGCATACCATCTCCTGGTCCACCAATCTTCACTAGAAATCATTTGTAGAGGTAGAAATCCACGAGAGTGTGTGGAAACAAGGGTAAAATAGTCAGATGTTGGTTTAAAAGAGGTATTGTGCAGTAAACATTTAAAACATAAAATACTTGGTTATGACTTAATTTCATCAATGTCCTACAATTCCAAAATCACATTTATCAGGATAAAAAGTCTATCCCTAATTGTCATGTGGCGGCAGGACTATAGCCATTAGTCAGCTATCAGCACCTATGTGGCAGGCAGCAGAGCAGCAGTTCCGGTGCCTCCTCCAGAAACCACCTAGGCTTATAGAGAAGAGTCCTTGAGATATCCTGCTCGACTTTTATGTGTCAAGTTTTTTTAGTTATAGGTAAGGTTGGTCTAAAGAGTGGATTGTTCAGGGGTATTTCTATAAATCATTCTGCACTAGTCTAGTTTTCCGTGGGAGGATAGCCTGTGGGAGCTACTCTATGAGCTAGCCTTAGATAGTTTTGTCTATTAGCACATGCCAAAAAGGTAATTTAAGTGAAAAAAAATTGTTTTTATCCCTGTATTTGCTAACTAAAGGTTAGAAATTGAAAAGGTGGAAGGTCGCTAGGAAGTACCAAAATACGTGTACACCTGTCACCATGGACAACCAATCTATAGCTAATGTATAATATTTAGAAGGAAATGTACATAGCTGAATGAGTTACAAAATACCTGCTCAGGATTCGGCGTAGATAGTAGGCATCCATATGTTCTAACATTTGAGTCATTATTCTTGACTTCCACCAAAAGTTAACTGCTATGGTTAAGTCGTCACTGTCAACTTGGTGATACCTGTTACAAGAACACTCTGGATTAATGCAGCAAATAAAGAAACAGACACTGCTATTCAATATTTGCCAACTGTCACATAAGTATATTAGGAGGGAAAAGATATCTCAAACAACATCACTGCATTCTACATTCAGACAAGTTCATATCAGCGTTCAGATAAATTTCAGCTCGTAATTGAAAGATGCAGATTACAGGTGACTTGATATCATTTTTCTATAAAAAAAATTTAAGTATCCGGATCTAGGATGCCAAAACTCAGGTTCAAGTGTTAGGCTGTGAGCCTCATAGTAGTAATAATAAATAATAAAATATAGAGGTGTACCATCCTTCTGGTATGAAAACAACATCGCCGCAGTTTAGAATGACTGTTTCAGAATATTCCTTCATGTATCTTGCCCTTGTATATATTGAATAATCTGGCTCCTCCATGCTAACAGAGCTGCCAAAAAGAGATAAGAAGAGGTATTTTTTGCTGAATAGAGTGATTAGATTAATTTGGGCTAACCCTAGAAGGGTAGCAATATAGGAGTCATACATGGGCCTAACACAAACACATACTCCAACCCCCCCCCCCCCCCCCCCCCGCGCAGTCTGAACTACCGGCGCAGCGGGGTTTCAAGACTGAACAAGTGAAAAGAAGAACAACGCACAGGAGCCCCCCCCCCCCCCCCCCCCACAGACTCAACTACCCACTGGTGATGTTGAGGCTGGATCGAAACTCAGAGAAGGTCGAGGACGGGAGGCCCTTGGTGAAGATATCCGCAAACTGGGAGGTGGTCGGGACATGTAGAACCCGTACATCGCCGATGGCGACCCGATCACGGACGAAGTGGAGGTCGATCTCCACGTGCTTGGTCCGCTGGTGCTGTACCGGGTTGGTGGAGAGGTACACCGCACTGACGTTGTCGCAGTAGACCAACGTGCTCCGGGTGAGGGGTACATGGAGCTCGCCAAGGAGCTGCCGGAGCCAAGAAGCCTCAGCCACGCCGTTAGCGACAGCGCGGTACTCCGCCTCGGCACTGGAGCGGGAGACCACCGGCTGGCGCTTGGATGACCAGGACACGAGGTTGCCGCCCAGAAAGACGGCGTAGCCAGAGGTAGAGCGCTGAGTGTCCGGACACCCGGCCCAGTCCGCGTCGGTGTAGACGACGAGCTCGGAGGAAGCAGCCCGGTGAAGAAGCAAGCCGTAGTCAACCGTGCCTCGGAGGTAGCGAAGGAGGCGCTTGAGAGCAGTGAGGTGGGGCTCTCGTGGATCGTGCATATGGAGGCATATCTGCTGCACTGCATAGGTGATGTCCGGCCTGGTAAAGGTGAGGTACTGAAGAGCGCCAGCAAGACTCCTGTAAGAGGTGGGGTCGGTCACCGGGGATCCCTCGACCTCGGACAGCTTGGTCTGAGTGTCAACTGGAGTGGAACAGGGCTTGCAGTCAGTCATCCCAGCCCGCTCCAGGATGTGAAGAGTGTACTGTCTCTGGTGTAGAAGAAGACCGGAGGGGCGAGGCTCAACTGTGACCCCAAGAAAGTGGTGGAGCATACCAAAATCCTTCATAGCAAACTCCTGCTGGAGAGAGGTGATGATGCGCTGGAGCAGGGACGGACTAGAGGCAGTGAGGACAATGTCATCAACATATAGCAGCAGATAGGCAGTCTCACCCCCCGTGGTGATACACGAACAGAGAGGTATCTGACTTGGCCTCCACAAACCCCAAAGTCAGCAGAAAAGCAGCAAATCGAGTGTTCCAAGCTCGAGGGGCCTGCTTGAGGCCGTAGAGAGACCTGTTGAGCCGGCAGACCAGATCAGGGCGAGTGGAGTCAACAAAGCCCGCAGGCTAACTGCACTAAACTGTCTCAGTGAGAGTCCCATGGAGGAAGGCATTCTTGACATCCAGCTGGTGCACGGGCCAGGAGCGAGAGAGAGCCAGTGAGAGAACTGTGCGAACAGTAGCTGGCTTCACCATTGGACTGAACGTCTCGTCGTAGTCAACACCAGGGCGCTGAGTGAACCCCCTGAGAACCCAGCGAGCCTTGTACCGCTCAAGTGTGCCATCAGCTCTGCGCTTGTGAGTCCAGATCCACTTGCCGGTGACGACGTTGGCACCCGGTGGCCGGGGCAACCAGATCCCAGGTCTGGTTGGCCATCAACGCCGCATACTCCTCTTCCATCGCGCGACGCCAGTGAGGATCAGCCAAGGCGTCGCGAACGGAAGAGGGTACAGGAGAGGCCTGCGGCGCCCCGGGCATCGCTGCAAGAGCTCGGGGCCGCAGGACACCAGCCGCGTGCCGCGTCACCATAGGGTGAACATGACGCGGGTGTCGGTGAAGGATCGGCGGGTGGTACACCTGCGGCTCGGCACAGACAGGGGGCGCCGGAGGAGGCGGTGGTGTAGGCGTCGACGACGGAGGAGAGGCCATCGTAGGTGACCGTGGCGGCGTCGACGGCGGAGAGGCCACCGTAGGTGACCGTGGCGGCGTCGGCGGTGGCGGGGCCGGTACCGAGAGGAGCGGATCAGCCCGCCCACGCCGCTGGTAGACGCGCACCGACTGAGCGAAGCGAGCCGGTGGAGCTGAAGTCGACGTCGCCGGACCCGCGCAAGGCACAGGGTTAGGCAGAGCACCGGAGGGCGCGGGCATCGGACCCGCGCAAGGTGCCAGGTCAGGCGCAGCACCGGAGGGCGACGGGCCGACGCTCGTGGCCGGCGAAGGGCGCGGTGGAGCAGGACCTACAGGAAACAGCGGTAAAGGTGGCTGGACCACCGTGTCAGTGGGAAATAGGTAGGAGGCGTCAAGGTCAGGTGGGGAAGGAGCTGTGGTGGTGGAGTAGGGGAAGACGGACTCATCAAACACCACATGGCGAGAGATGAGGACCCGACGGGAGTCGAGGTCAAAGCACCGGTACCCCTTGTGATCTGGGGAGTACCCGAGGAAGACACACAGAGTCGAGCGGGGAGCCAGCTTATGGGGAGCAGTGGCGGTGGTGTTAGGGTAACACGCACACCCGAAGACACGGAGGTGGTCGTAGCGAGGAGGGGTACCGAAGAGGGCGTGGTGTGGCGTGGGAGCTGGGCAGGCATCAGAAGGTAGGCGGTTAAGGAGGTAGGTGGAGGTGTGAAGACTCGGCCCAGAAGCGAGCAGGAAGCGAGGCCTGAAAGAGAAGGGTGCGAATGGTGTCGTTAGTGGTGCGAATCATGCGCTCGGCCTTGCCGTTCTGGGAGGAGGTATAGGGGCAAGACATGCGCAGCTGGACACCGAGAGAGAGGAAGAAAGCACGAGAGGTGGAGTTATCAAACTCACGCCCATTGTCACACTGGACGGCCTTGATGGTGAGGCCGAACTGAGTGGACACCCAGACGAAGAAGTGGTGGAGGGTGGGGTAAGCCTCAGACTTAGCACGCAGGGGAAAAGTCCAGGAGTAGTGAGAGAAGTCGTCAAGCACGACAAGATAATACTTGTAGCCAGAAATGCTAAGGATAGGAGAGGTCCACAGATCACAGTGTATAAGGTCAAAGATATGGGTCGCATGTGAAGAAGAGTGAGGAAAAGGAAGACGAACATGACGACCCAGCTGACACGCATGACACAAATGCTCATCGTGAGCCCGAGTACAAGGTACAGCGGAGCTCCGACTAAGCTGTGTCAGAGCAGCACGACCAGGATGCCCGAGACGCCGGTGCCAAGTAGTGGAGGAAGTAGTGGCGGTGAAAGCAGCTGACGAAGCGGAAGAAGTGGACGCAGGAAAACGAAGGGTGTAAAGGGGGCCCGTGCTATCACATCGGAGAAGAGGACGCCGGGAAGCCAAATCCTTCACAGTAAGACCAGAGGAGTCAAACTCAACGAAACATGAGTTGTCAGCTGTAAACCGACGAATGGAAAGGAGGTTGTGAACCATAGAGGGAGCCACTAGGACATCAGGAAGACGAAAAGGACCATGAGTGTGAGCGGCACCCACGGAAGTGACAGGAAGACACGAACCATTTGCGACCATGATGGACGACGGAAGAGAGGGAGAAGGAGGATGAACAGAGGAGAGGAGACTGGGGTCGGGAGTGGTGTGGAAAGTGGCACCCGAGTCAGCGATCCAGTCGCGGCCGGCTGGAGGAGTGACAGTCATGGTGCCGAAAGAGCGAGCCACGGCCGTCGGGTCCCAATCGACAGGCCCGGGCGCGATCCCGGGAGGTGGAGCCCACGGTGACAAGAGCGGGGCTAACGGGACGGCGCCGACGAGCATGGCCGTCGGTGGCCGAGGCCCGCCACCGATAGCCTGGAAAGGCCACATGGGCGTCGGTGCTCCACCACGCCCCCCCAGCGTCGACGGCGTCCGCCACGGTCCGCCCCACCCCCGCTCGGACCGGGAGGAGGACCTAGACGGGACGACGCTGGCGAAGCGGACGGACAGGGCGGAGGAGTGGCGGCCAGAGTAGACGAGGGAGACGAGGATCCCGGAGCAGGAAGGGACCCAGGCTGGAGGCCCTGAGTGAGCTCCTCCATGTCGGCGCTGGGAAGGGGAACGCTTGTGCCAAGCGCGGGCCAGAAGCGCGCAACGGCAATAGCTGCGGCGGCTGCAATGGCGGGGGCGGCGGCAGCGCCCAAGCTAGCCGCGCCCGCGCTCACGCCAGCCCGCGGCTGTCCGAGTCCCGCAGCAGCAGCAGCATGGGCTGCGGCCATGGCATCGTCGGCTGCAGCACGCATGACGGCCTGTGCAGTTGCACTGGAGGCGCCGCCCGCGCCCGCCGGGGGCATCCCGAGACCCCCGGCAGCAGCAACAGCGTGGCGGCAAAGGCGGTGATCTGACGAGCGAGAGCATCCGCCGCATCACGCTCGCGTGCCCAAGCCTGGGCAGCTGCGCACAGACAAGTCTGGCCTGCTGCAGCAGCCGCCCGGGCAGCGACGAGGGTCGCGGCGAGGGAGGAGTCCGGTGTAGGTGCGGTGAGGAGTGGATGGTACACCAAGGGAGGCGGAGGCAGAGCAGGGAAAGAGGAAGTCCCTGCTTGGACAGTTGCACCCGTCCCTCCCGTAGCAGCAGCAGTAGCAGGGGGCGGAGCAGGGGAGGAGGACGTCCCAGCCTGTACTGGCGCGCTCACCCCCACGATAGCAGCAGCAGGAGGGGTGGCGGCGGATCCCGCGGCCGCGGGGGGCATCCCGAGCGCACTCGCCAGGGGCATGCCGAAACCCCCGACGGCGGCAGCAGCAGCAGCAGCCGCGGCATCATCTTCTCCGACCGCGAGGGCAGCGGCCAAGGCAGCCGCGGCGGCGGCGGCCCCACCCGCGTCGGGGAGGACCTCTGCACCGTCCGCGGCGGCGTCGGGCCCGCCTCCGCCCGCGGCAAGCAGGGAGGCCGCGGCGGCGCGTGGATCGGGACGGCCGGGAAGGGGCGGGAAAACGTGGAAGTAGGAGAGGGGAGGGTCGTCGGAGGAAGGTGGAACGCCGGCCATGGCGGCCCCGGCGGCTGGCGGTAGCCTGCTGGCGGATGGAGGAAGAGGGAGGGAGGGAGGGAGAAGAGAACCCTAACCCTAGCTTGATACCATGTTGAATAGAGTGATTAGATTAATTTGGGCTAACCCTAGAAGGGTAGCAATATAGGAGTCATACATGGGCCTCATGGGCCTAACACAAACACATACTCCAACATTTTTGACTGCCAAATTTCGAATTACTAAAAGATTAGTTCAAATTATTTAAGCACTTCCTGAGCAGAGGATTTTACCTGTGGTTGGAGGCCTCACCATACACAGGCAATGGGTATAAGAATGGGGATGCAGATGGAGGCCACAAAGTAACTGTGTGAAATATATAGGAGCAAGAAACCATTAGCCTAGGTACCTCAAGATAAACATATCACAGGGTGCCACAAATAATCAATAACACAACAGCTACAAAGATAATAATCATTTAGAAATTAGAATGATGGAAGTCCAAAATTAAATTTGAAAAGAAGAAACAGTGATTTTGTTTTTAAATCCCATCTACAGCTGCAGTAAAAGGAGTTCCTATGCTGTTCCAATTTGATACATCCACCAAAGCATTCTTAAGGGTTATGGTCAACAGTACTAAATGACATCAAATTACAACAGATTTTCTAAAAACATGAGATACGGACCTTTTTTGCAACCAGATACTACACAGAGAAGGTTATGGTGGGGATCGTAATGAGTACTTGATCTCAAGTGACCCTTATTCATCCAAAAGTTTATTGACGAAAATGATTTCCCTCTCAGAAATATAGGCTGTAGCAGTAAAGAGAAACAAATTAATACAACAATGAACTTCGATGTGCAACTTGAAAGTCATGTGGAGAGTAGACTATTTGACTAAAAGGCAAAACTAGATCAGACCTCCTGGATGTCCCCTTCCAAAACTTGTAATGAGCATCTCTCTTTGTTCTCTGTGTTCATAATAGATACCTGCTAAAGGTAAATTGCTAAGTCCAATTCAAGATAACAGTAGCCTCATAAATGTGAACTTGCCTGTGCCAAATAGACTTGCTCCAAGTTCTCTGAGCTGTTCGAACACGTCTCCCTTGAACAAGCTGGCTCCCCAAGCATTCCCTGCTCTTTGGATGAATCACTAGCTGCATTGATATGATTCAGGTAAGACTTGCACGACTGAATGAACGTGGAGAATGAAACAGAAACCTGCATGGAGGAAAAAGTAGCATTAGTGCCTCAACGCAAACAATCCATATGGCTTGATTTATAATTTGCAAGTTCAGAGCAAAAACCAGCCCTCTCATGGCTTCTGAGATCCCCGTAGAACACATGGCCAGTGTTTGACATCATAGCTTCCACAGAGACATCAGGTCCCACTTTTTCCTGAAGAACAATTGGACCAAGAACGACGATTGAAGTGAAATGTCTAAACCAATAAATGTTTTTCAACCCGACGCCTCATACGCATTGGGAGACTTATAAGAAAAGTACAAGAGCAGGATTGGTAGAAACCAGCAGGTAGTCGAGGCCGCCATGGAGAGGATCCCAACGGGAGGAGGCCGCCCACCCCTTAGCCACGTCGCGAAAGACCTGAAGACGCGATTTTAACCACACGGGAACAGATGAAGACCTGACGGAAGCAGAACTTCAGTAAGACGTAGGGTAGAAGGATTACCGCGGGGACGTTCCGGGGCTCGACATCGGCCGCAAACTCGTCGGCAGACGGCAGCGAGGAGAAACGAGCAGTGCGGAGGCCGGAGTCCAGCCTCGCGCCCACGAACTCCCTCTCTTCGCCCATCGCTGCTCAGGAGGACGAAGGACGAAGGACGGAGGACGGTGAGGAAGAATAGAGATAAAAGGTTAATTGTATAATTGTTGAGAAAATTGTTATTATGGGACCCTACCATTTTACTTGGTAAAATTAAAAAAGAGGGGCCACTAGGTACCGAGAATTGTGGAATTGGGAATTGGGAATTTGGCATGTTTGCTTGTGTCTGCTTCGTGAACAAAGAGAAAAAAAAAATGCTTTTTTCCGTAATCAGATCCAGCAATACCGTGGGCGTTCTATACTGATCGGTTCGGTCATCGGTACCCTACCTATACTAGTTTGGTTCCTGATGAATTCGGCACCGTTCAGTTCCTCAGAATCCTCGGTACCGAAGAATTTTGGTATCGTTAAATTCGGTTCGGTTTCGGCATTTACCAAAAGAACCGAAGACTTGACGGCGTGGTTGTCGCGTGGAGATGAGGATGGCGTGGTTGTTAGCTCTGCTCCACGTTTTTTTTTTTACCAAACGGTTTTAGCTCCACGCACACAACTATAGAAAAAATGTGGAGCTGTGAGAGCACATCAAGAGGTACTCCACAAACTCCAGTTTTTTATAGAACTACTATACAGTGGAGTTTACAAAGCAGAGTTTGTAGAGCAGTCCGGGTCTGTTTGAGACTGCTTTGCTCTAGCTTTTTCAGCTCTAACTCTACGGTGGAGCAGCTCTAGTGTGAAGTTTCTGGAGTAGTTGATCCTGTTTGGCACGCAGGCTAGCTCCAGCTCTAGTTTTGTGAGATTTCACTGAGAAAGGTCTAATATGCCCTCAATTAATGTTTTGTTGCCAATGAAATATGATGTAAAATATTATCAAACAGTCAGAAGTTTTTCTTTTCTAATACACAATAAGCTGAGACCGCATGCGCAGTGCACAAGCAGATAGTATTTAATCCGTTCCAAATTATAGTTCGATTAACTTTTTCAGCTCTAAGTTTGACCACTCATATTATTCAAACTTTTATACAAAATATTATTTTTTTTTGTATGACTTACTTATTTAATAAATAGTCTACATGGATAGCTTAAATTTGACTATGTTTGCATAAATTTTTTGAATAAGACGAGTGATCAAAGTTAAAATTAAAAAATTCAAACGAATTATAAATTGAAACAAAGGGTACAAAACATCAGATGAAGAAGAGGACGATTGTCACCTTGCCACCTACTAACAGCGCCAGGACAAAAAAAAATTCAGATACACTCCATTTCAACTCGTATTCAACTAGATCGGAAGAGAAGTAGCACATAACTCAAATTGAGAATCGTATTAGTAGACAGCCTATTTGTTTCGTCATCTCTGAAGAATAAAGGCAAAATAACTGTTTTGGCCCCTCAACTATCACTAAAGGCTTAAATTAGCCCCTTAACTATCAAAATGGTCACTTTGACCCCTCAACTATCACCGAAGGCTCAAATTGGCCCATGAACTATCAAAACGACCACTTTGGCCCTTGAACTTATGATTTGCGTCTCAATTGCATCCATTATCCCTAATCGATGGATACATGGACAGATAAACTGCGAAAAGGTCGAAATCACCCCTCATTATTTCTTTACTTGTTGACCGTTCACGGCGTTTCCAACCCTACCGTTTGTTTTAAAAATACCAAAATCTGATTTAATGTTAGAGAATTCATAAAAAAATTGTTCTACCAAAATTTAATGTTCGAAACCGGTTTTGTTTTACCAAAATTTGTTTTACTACGATCATGATATACCTTTGCATTACTCGCTTAGAATATTTAAAGCTTATATGATTTCATAAAATTCAAAACTAGGTTAAAGTGAAACAGTGGATGCAAATGGAGATAAATTCTAGTCTAGCTTAACCAGGTAAACTTCATGTGTTTTGTAAAATCATGTCTCATGTGGATAGCTCCTCATGAAAAGTAACTCCTCAAATTTACATCCAGGTTATATGTTTTGTACTATATTTGTTTAGGAGATTATTCTCTACTATGTACCTTCAACCATATGTGCTCATTGATTTTTCTAAGATAAAATAAATTTTTTTTATGAATTTTCTAACATTAAATCATATTTTGGTATTTTTTAAAACAAACGACGAGGTTGAAAATGTCTTTAGTGGCTAACAAATAAAGAAAATAATGAGGGGCAGTTTCGATCTTTTCACAATCCATCTGTCCACGTGTCCATCGATCAGGATAATTGATCAAATTGAGACGAAAATCATAAGTTTAAGGGCCAAAGTGACCGTTTTGATAGTTCAGAGGTCAATTTGAGCATTCGGTGATAGTTGAGGGGTTAAAGTGACCGTTTTGATACTTCAGGAGTCAATTTGAACCTTCGATGATAGTTGAAGGGCCAAAACGGCTATTGTGCCAAGAATAAACAAGACCTTGCGGTCAACCTGGATCTCCGAAGAACAAATCATCAAGCAACCAACTTGGACCTTGCGGTCAGCGCCGCCATGGCATGTTCAGCACCGGACGCCGGATGAGCGGACCAGACCACCACGAGCTGCAGGGGGCTGGAGCCAAACTTCCGTGGAGTAGACCCTGTAGGGCTCGGCCAGCAGGCGGCCCGGCCTAGACGGAGGCAGCCGGCGAGCTGCCAAGACTAGTGGCGGCGGCGGTAGTACATCATGCACAGTTGGGGAAGACAGAAAGAAGGAGATTTGGGGCCAGAGAAGAGGTCATATTATAGAGAATCGTTGGACCTATCACCACCATACATCACCTCGTCGGAGTGCTCATGGTGGTGGTCGGAACTCGGAAGCAGATGCGGCGCGAGCTAGGGTTGGGGGAGGAAGAAGCGACATTTTGTCCCTATTTTTTTAACTTTACATGTTTGTACCTATTTTTCGAACTTGAAGCTTTCAGTTACCCCTATTCCGTTTAGTAGAGTTAACGGTATTAAATACATACTGAAAATATAGAAATGCCTCAACATGAATGACCACGTACAGCCGCGTCGACCACGTGCTGCGTTGTTGGGCCCGCTCGCCGCTGCGTTGGCCGCACGCCTGTGGCTGCCCGCCCGCACCCCGCACCGCTTGCCCTCGCACAGCCCTCACGTGGGTGCTTGAGGACCAACAGAGGAGAAGGGGAGAGGTGTGTTTTGAATAAGGGGTAGTATAGTCTTTTCCGTTTTTTTGAAACATTTTTTAATCTATTATATACCAATAATTAACGGTGTTCAGAAATAGTGGTAAACAGAAGCTTCAGATTAAAAAATCAGGGGTAAACATGCAAAGTTAAAAAAAAAACAGGAGCAAACATGTAGTTAGAGTTTAAAATAAGAACAGTTATGCAACTGTCCTAGAAAATTCCATCACGACGGAAGGTTAGTTTCAACCAATCCTGGCTTAAGGACAAAAGGCCAAACAGATAAACGAGCTCAACTGTGAACAGCCACTGCGCTAGATTGAGCTGGAAATCATAATCGACACATTTTCTTAGGAAAGCATGAGGTGGAAAACAACTTCCGGGGAACACCACCGAAGGTCCTTCAAAAGTCTGTGAAGCAGGCTAGCAGCAAAAAGGTAGTCGTAGATCATGATTACACCAAAAAAAACATCAACATGTCTCCCTCCAACTCAACTGGATCCAGCTTTAGAGCCAAACAACGAAACAAGCCATGATAATGCTTCCAAAAAAATCCCTGAGACAAGGAGCGTGACATTGGAAGAATCAAATGTGTCCACAGGCATACTAAAACCAAAACATGCGCCGAAAGCTTGATTGGTTCAAAAAAAAATGTGCTCGTTACATCCTGTCAAAGTTTTGTAGCAGCTCATCACATAATTAACATGAACAAAACCATATGTTGTAAGTGTTATATGTAAACGCGTCCAAGCCCCATGTCTCATACTGATACTTTAGTAACTTCATCTTCAATGAACATGTATACTGTTAGTGGAAAAAATAAGTTAAAATAAATGCAAAAACAACGCCCCTAGTCTCAATATATAGGGGACAGGGCAGCAAGCAAATAAACATGTTCCTAGTTAAGTAAGGCATAGAGCGATTGTGCTAAATCATGCTTTTCTTATATATAGCAGAGCCTCTGTGACTTTTGTACAAAAAGTGTTCAGCTTTCCTACTAAATTTCAGTAGACCCTATTCTAAACAAATCCAGTCATGTTGATGAATGATGTAGTCATAATACAACCATATCACTGACTTTACTTAACTTTTCAAAAATTATTAAGAGGAAATAGTGACCCACAATTGCTTCTGTTTCTTATAATGCTGCACTTTGCACTATAAATACTATGAGGCTCACAGGCAACAATATGTCTTGTTGTCATTCTTTCTAACTGATCTTTGAAGTTAGTACCGTCAATCCATCATGGTATGCGGTGCTCACTTGAACATCCCCTTGTCTTCTATACGATTATATCTGATAGGGCTTGAACTAACTAATATGCTGTTGTGATTGCTCATAGTGTTTCAGAACTTGAGCTGCAAAGTGTGGTGGGTACTGAGATCATGGGAAATAACAACGTCACTGGACAACAAGGTATGCATTCTGCTGAATACAATCCGCTGCCTAACAATGAGGTTTCAGTGTTTCAATAGCTATCTTTTGGAAATTCTAGTATCAGAAGAGACCACTAATGAGCTGGCAAAACCATTGAGCCTTCAAATAGTTCACCTGGGCCCAACCGCACAAACAGTGACACAAGTATGGATAGTGATACTAATTTACACAAAAATTCAGTATAAAGAATCGCCACTAATCTGCCTGTTTATGCTAGAAAATGAGAAGGATGGCACTGAGGATGTCAGCTGGTCAAAATCCTCAAAGGAACCCATCATTACCAATGCTGAAGATAAGCCGGTGGCCTCATATCAAAATATTTCATCAGATAAGATTGAAGGCTTAGATGAGAAAAACAGGAGCTCAATTGAGTATAACACATCAACACGAGATGATCAGAGTAGTAACTTACAAAAAGGTTAGTTCAGTTCTCCGACTCGGTTTCTAGTTAACTTGGTACCCTGCCATATCATTTTCTTAAGTTCAGAAAAGTTCTCCCCGTTCCCTAATTAGTGAAGAAGCATAGAAATTTCATAAGGTCAATGGTAAAAATGAAAAATAGTCCATTTAAAAGAACGAAAACAAGCTAGATGTAGAGATTCTCATAAGGTCAGTGATAAAAAATAAAGAATAGCTTCCCCTAAAAGGAGACAAAAATAGCAAGATAAATATAGTGACCCCAAAATAATACAAATATATAGGTACTATCCATCTTAATATGCATCTTCAATAAACAACTATTATTAATGAATAAACTTTAGAATCTAAGCACCATACTGCTTTTAGTTCCCCTGCAGCTCTGAATTCTCTTAACAAAAACAACCAATTTGGTACAGGTGATGAACCATTGAGGAAAGAAGCAACTGAAACAGCCATATTTTCTTCTGAAATAACTGCTCTTGTCAGTACTACTGAAGATGTGACAAGATACAAGGATAGTTCAATCTCTAATGACAAAATTGTACCACTTATGCATGGGACTAGAGATGCAAATGAAGAAACTATCCAAGACAACTACAAATCAATGTTACAAGAAAAAATAGAAGGTTCACTAGAAGAAAAGGAAGAAACTAGCAGTCATGACAATTCTCCCATGGGTGGTAGTCTAGCTGGTGAAGATACAACTGAGAACTTAGAACAAGGATACATTGAGGTGCCAACCGTAGAGGATAAATTGGTGGCAATGCAAGGAGAAACTACATCATCAACTGAATCAATTGTCAGCACTTATCTTGATGCTGATGATTCTGAGATCAAGGAAGTTGTTATAGAAGATAAGCCTGGACAAAGAGATTATGGTAACTTAGTCAGTATTACTGAGGTCTATGGAAAGGAATTTACAGGCTTACAATCATCTTTGTCAGATCGTCATCATAGTGTAAATGAAGAGATACAAAGAAAAGTCAATGGAGTAACCAGAATAGTAGAGTTTGATAAAGAAACCGTAAAGGAAATTTTAGAAGAAGATAAGGTAACTGATGTAGAAGGTCTAGGTCTCCATTTTGATGCACACGTAGTGGCAGAGGGAGGAGACTTATCCAATTTACCAAAGGCCATACCATCAACTCCTCTTCAATCACTAGAACATATTGATAAACAAGAAACTATTACAAACCCACAAGGTGACCAGTCTCAGCAGATACTGCTTGAAAAATATGAGGTTTTGAAACTTGAGAATGGTGAGATTCTTAGAAAGTGTATGCAGTTGGTGAGAGATAGATCGAATGTAGTCATAATTCCTACTGGTATCAACCATGAGAAAGTAGATACAAACACTAGATCT
>CM039137.1:11659015-11678064 GCA_022036555.1 Microstegium vimineum | reverse complement strand
ACCACAATGGTTCAGGTGTAAGGAGGTTTCGACTGAAATAATGACTTCCACAATTTTCATGTCTCCAACAATTACATCCCTTGAAGCAGTGCAGTAAAAATCAAACTAACTACTGAGAATATGAAACAACCACATCCTATATACCTATATAAACAGAGGGCACCAGCAATCATTGATTGCTATAAAGCTGCAACCACAGCGAGCCACGTCATCTCCAAATAGTATCCATAAGATTTGAAGCCACTATTTAATCATGTACGTTCCCAATGTTATGATTATCAGTTAATCAAGGATGCGCCGAAGTATCTTCTGGCCTAATGCCTTATCGTTTTGGCTTCAAAAATGCCTGTCCACCAAATCACTCACCCTCATCTCCTTTGATTTTTATACTGCCTCACCTTTTGCAGGTGGGTAGTTGGCCATGGGCTTCAATCAGTTCATCAAATCCTGTAGTCCATTGTCCTTACAACAGCTTTTGCTTCAGCACCCATGTGCGTCAGTAGGCTGCTCTACATGAAGCTTTGGCAACTATATGAAGCTATGCGCCCGGAAGATTCTCTGATCTTCAGCCTTCTCAAAACACAGCATTATCTCATTTTGTTCTATCTCAATTCTCAGCATCATTCTGTAGCTAGGTTCCCTCAATTGTCAAATAATGTAACACTGTGCAAGATTTTATTAGCTGTTCTGATCACTCTCCTTTTTACGTACTCTACTCTTCAAATGTGAATTCATGCCCTTCAGGTTACAATTTCCACCACTTCTATGGCTCACCAGTTTATATTTACAAGATCGATAGATTTCCTACTGCTTTGAGTATCTTCATATAAAGAGCCATTCAGGATGCCTTTTGTATTGGCTGTAGATGCAAAGGTACTTTTTTAGATCATATTCATATAAACATGTCACAAATTTATGCTTCCTTCTTTTTGAAATTGTTAAAAGTTTGGATCCCTATGTTTCTAACATTTTTACACGCCTATGTTTTTGTGTATCAGTGTATTGGGTGTATCCGTGTATGTTCATTCAAAGATGCACCCATGAATCATGCGCATTTGTGCAGCAACCAAAACAGTTCTTCCTGTGTACTCAAGCCCAGTAATTAGTTTTTTAAAAAATATCTCCCAGGTACTCAATCTTTGCACTTCCCATACTTCCTAATTCTAAAAATATAGTTAGTCTTTTCCCAAAAATTTATGATCAAATGTTTAGTTTGGGTTCTAAGATGCTTCTGTAATCATACTTCAAATTCTCTGCAGCAACACGCAGGTTATCACCTAGTACAACTATACCTATATGACATCCAGTTTCAGTCTGCAAACTTGGAGAGACAAGTTAATACGACTATCATGCAGTTCTTTCCATCACTAAGCAGTGTTTGTGTTATATTTATGTTTTTATTCGAGTAAAGCATCAAATGCAGTTATGTGTTTGTAATTCCGAGTGTATAGCCAAGTGGCAATTCCTGACGAGTGGAAACGATCCTTTTACAACAAAAAACCATGAAAAAGGTGGAACAAATGTCTGATGCAGGATATAACCCAGTCATTACAGGAAGATCATAATAATAGAAAAGGTAATGAACCTGTAGGAGTGTCAAATGCGGGCAACAACCTCTGAGCTAAGTCAGCAGCTAAATGAAGTAACTGGTCATCATAAGATTGGATTCTCATACCCTGTCAATGAGAAGCTACAATAAGAATTGGGCCACTTGAACTGCATTAGCCTTCAAAAATCTCTTTGCCTAAGAAGCACTCTTAATACACAAGACTAACAATTAGGATCCAAAAAACAAGAAGCAAAAAAATTCAGTTCACAGTATTTTTTGGTTTCGACCCCCTATAGGCACTATACTAATTGTATTGCTTGTACATAATAACTCTGAAATCTTCTCAAGTCTTGGGCATGAATAAAATATGAAGGCTGAAACACTCAAATTACATTCAAATATCTTTGGTTTAACCCTGTTAAGTTTTACGGAATTAGAAACATGCCTTATTCATCTATGCACACACAACAGTTGGCATGATACTGTGGGTGAAAATAGCACAGTGAAATGTCCACCATTTTTTTAAAATTTTACTGTAGATTATTTCACTTTCACTGATTTTTTTCTACATTCAGTACAAAAACGTTTAGTGAAACTTGAAAAGGCTCCAGAACCCTTGCAACAATCATAAAGAAAAAGCTAAGAAACATCAGGAAAGTGCAGTACTTAATCCACAGCATTCAGCCATTTTAATATATTATATAACCTCAACTATAAAAAATAAATTAATATACAGAAAGATTTTTAAATAGTTTTTGGAACCTAATCTCAACACCCATATCCATAACGAGTGGAGCAGATGGGCTTATGCCTATAAAGATTACCAGCAACCTGGTCATAACTGAAATGTAATCAGTTATCAGTCACTGAACCTGAGTGATAGCTTGGTAGTATCATGGCTCACTGTTGAGTGCCAATGGACCTGCCTACCACCCATTAATATAACCACATTCACAAGGATAATAGATGTTGACATATCAATATCATCTGAGTGATAGCTTAGTTGGTGGAGCCTCCAGTTGAGAGAGGCTGCCAGCATGAAATAGAACCCAGGTACTCACAGGTTGCATGAGTACTTCCTTACAGGGTCTGAAAGTCCTTCGTATTAAATAAGACAAAGCCAGACCCCAGGGGGATGACTACTTTCCATGGCCACTTTTTTTCCAATATCATCTTACATTAGCTTTTGTTTTGCAGTGCAACTTCAGTAATGATTTCATGTCGCAGCAGTACCAAAAAAGGGAAAAGGAGTAAAGCACCCAATGAATAGCAACTATCAGGAAGTCAGTTAAAGAGATTACGAGCAAAGGAAACAGAATGCACATGATAGAACAGACGTACAGTGGCATAATCACTGGCAATCAGGTGAGCTGATAGCAGACCCCCAAGGATACGTATGTTGGTTTCAAAAACAGAGACGGTTTTATTCTGCATACACGGTAAGGAAACATGATTGATTGTTCAAGCAGCACATGCTGAAAACAAAATTGTGGTGTTAATAGGCTGCTAGATGTTGTAAACAAAAGGTAGCATTCTAAGTTCTACATATACACTTTAACCTTTAATCAAATAGTAAAACAGCTAAACATCACATAAAACTAAAAATGCCAAAACAATAGAATATTTACATAAATATAATAGCATGCTTAGTACAAGTTTTGATACAGAAGAAAAGACACATGAAAATTGGAATTACCAAGAAAATCTTTCAAATGGGATTCAATGGCACATACTTAATTTTAGTCAACAACATACAAAGAAATTTTATTTGAGTACTCCCTCCTTTCCAAATTGTAAGTCATTTTAGCTTTGTCCTAAGTCAAACTTGTTTCACTTTGACCAAATTTATAAGAAAATGCACAAACATCTTCGATGTCAAACTATATTCATTAGATGCACCATGAAATTTATTTTGATAGTGCATTTATGTGATATTGTGATGTTGATAAATTTTTCTATAAACTTGGTCGAAGTTAGACAAGTTTGACTTAGTACAAATCTAAAGGGACTTGCAATTGGAATGGATGGACTAGATTAGAAGCTACAGTGATAATATTTCAAGAATACCATTTAATTATTAGTGCGCAGATTTGAAAATGCAAATTTTAACATATACTACCTCCATCCCTAAAAGAACGCAACTATGGGAAGCGTGTCGGTCAATGTAGCTCATGTTTGATCATCTTTATATCAACTAGTATTAGCATTTATGTCTCTAAATAATTTTATTATGAAAATATATTCTATAACTAATCTAATGACACAAATTTCATATCACGAATGTTAGTACTTTTTTGTATAAATTTAGTCAAAGTTTAAATTGTTTGACTTTTCGAAAAGCGAGAATTGAATTCTTTTGGGGATGGAGGTAGTACTGCAACAGATATAATCATCATGACTCACCTAAGTTATAAGTCTAAAACTTTCAAGAATGTACACTGTTACACTATCATATTCTAAACTGCCAAATATGGCTTATAGAGCAAGCTAATTTACATTTTTTTCACAAACCCAACAGTATACAAGTTCTTACATGCAAATTTATGAACCATCCAGTCAATAGGAGATATTTTTCTCAAACATCTACAGGAGATACTGAAAATGAGCTGAAGTACTTTCTATCAGATGAGAGGATTACGGTAGTATTTGGCTAAAAGGGCGTAAAGATAGTGTAATCACATTCGCAAACGTTTTAATCCATGCAAATGGGGAAATGAGATTTCAACTCATCATTGCATTATATTTGCATCACACATTCACACAAGTAGTGCTTTCAGTTAGTAGCTAACAATCTTGCTGCCAATCAGAGAATAGCAAATGGATGCATAGTTCTCAATTATCGTCTATCCATTCACATTAATGCAAACTCAAGAATTGAATATGTATCGGCAAAACAAATTCAATACAGTTACTTGATTCTAGTAAATATTCAGTCTGAAATATCTGGTTAGTACAACCAAATTCACTTAATGATCCACATGTTTACTTACAATATCAAAGCGGACATTCTTACCAACCCACTCCACAGCAGCACCAAATTTCTCCTTATCACCCAGTAAAGCCAAGGTATCCAAAGAATCGATCTGTTCAATGAAACAAGTGTTCATGAATGATGACAGGTCATGGTGACAGATTGTATGAAATAAACACAAATCTCAGTTTCTTACAAGAGTGAGAGCATAACCACCAAGGGAGTCTTCACCTTGGCAACTTAAGGGTCGCAACTCATCGAGTGGGAAAGCATACTTCATGTAACCATCAAATGCATGATAGAACATATCTTTCACCTACATGAAAGATGCTATTTTTAAGCCAGTGTTTAAATAAATAAATCTTACCATAAAATAAGGGGTCAACAACAAGGCTAGGTTGTCCTTGTAGGTATGAGTTAATCCAACACAAGATTACGAGTATGATCGGTTGCCAAATTAACACATGCTATCGTAAAAGAATGATATGGAAGATATATCTATGTGGAAATCAAGATCCTTGGAGAATTTATCTCAAAGAACTGTACTGGCCACACCTGCACCTCGTAGTTTGGGTTCATATTTTTTTTTCTCGAACAGAGGAGACTGCGCGTCATTTCATTAAGAAAGAAGTAGGATACAGAGGTCAAAGAGACCCAACTCACACACACACACACACACCACATAGGAATAAGACACAGACTCTCTACACAAGTAGCAAAACGACCAAATGCCTATTTTAGCCCAGCTAACAGGGCAGACCAAGTCACTAGGCCCAAGGCCCTAGTCTTTTGCTTAGCAAATTTTACCTCCTCAATATTTCACCTGTCCAAACTAATGGGCCCAGTCTCCCAGGTTATAAATCACTCCAGCATCCCATTTAACTGTCTGGCCCAATACCAACTTCCAGTACCAAGGCTCGCATGCACAGCTCTCGCTTCACTCTCAGCCCGCTCTCACCTCCTCTCTCCTTTCCATGGAGCAGAGATGCCACCGGAGTCGAGGATTCCCCAATGCCAATCCTAGCTACAAAGGGCTGCCAGGAGTAAATCAACAACCCTGGCGGCACCTATCCTGCTCTCGATGCCACCATCACTGGCTCACCCACGCAGCAGCACTGCCTGCACCATCTATAGCATCCTGGTAGGTCACCTGGTGTGACTCCAGGTTCACTCCTTCCGGTTTGCTGAATGGGAAGAGTGGTTCCCAGTTTCCCACCCTTGGTCGCACATTCCTCCACAAATCCTTCCGGACCTCGGCTCTTACCATCCAGGACGCTTGACTATTTGAGTAAACATTACCATCTGACTGAGGAAGCAATCTTAATATTGTCAGGTAAGTTTTCACTTGCATTCAGAAAGATCTAGCACATTGACTTAGATTAGACAACTAATGAAGCATAATTAGAAATCTATTTTAAGCGTCTTTAATAGGATTACAAAATGAAAAGAAGTGACATTAGTTTCTTATTTTGCTCGTTGTCCTACAACGCAATTGAAGCATACCTCCCCCACCCCCAAAACAAGAAGCAGTAGAAACCAGAGTACCAGACAAGACCCTGGTTTCTTATTTTTCTCATGAGATTTGAATGAAGCAAACCTTGGAGAACTACTTAGTTTTGTGCAGTCCGCCATATAGTTAAGCATGAAGTTCAATTACCATCTCAACTGGGAAATTCTCCTTATTTTTTGCTATTTCCAATACGATGGCCAGCATAGATAGCTTTGTGCCCTTAATTTTCTGCCCTAGTTTTGACTGGTCACTAGGTCCACCACAGCCAGCCAACATCAGCTTCAAGATCCCCAAGTAGCTCTTCTTTGGTATCCTGATCTTGATTGCTAAGGCCCGCCACTGTGACACAGACATGGTAACTAGCAGCCTACTCAAATGAGCGTGAACTGAAACATATACAATTGAGACACACCTACAAGCTTAACACATGATCAAGTAGAACCATTTACCAGGATTGGTAAAACATATCAAGCATGAACAAAAGCAAATGTTTTTTTTTTCGAGAACATGCGCCGAGGCGCGAGCTTTTCATTAAGAGAACAGGAGTTAAACAAGTTCATACAACCTAGAAATTGTAAAAGCCCGGCTGACGCAGACCAAGGCTTACCAAATCCTAGAACCCCACACTGAACACTATAAAGATTATACAGCAAAGGAAACGACCAAAGTGCCCAAGAGCCAAATAACCCGTTTTCTGGCTACGGCAACCCAAGCAGCGACATTGAGGCCATCCAACTATGCCTCACCCAATTCCTGGACCCTAAAGCTCTCCATTGAACAACTCATCCAAGGTCTCGTGTTTTGCCGAGGAAAGAGGTTACTTGAAGGTTTGTTGAAACTTTTCAAAGGATGCGGTGTCGATAGAAACTACATACTGTTCCAGCCCCAGCTTCTTAAGTAGCACCCTCCTTGCTTGTGGTTTCGATGTTCTTACTCGGATTTCAGCAGAATAACAAAACTGCGATCTGATCAGCTCGCATCAGGCATTAACAGAAAGTCAATCTAAGCAAGCCAGAAAATTCGCTCAATCATCAACCGAAATTCCAAATTCAGCTCCCTAAGCAGCAGGCTGACACCTCCACCATTGCAATCGAACACCATACACCTCACACCTCCAAGCTAAACGCTAAAATCACCACTCAAGCACTCGCTTGGCGCGCGAAGCTACGGAACTAGCAATGCGTAGAAGAGTTAGGAGCGGCGGATCTGAGGGGCCGGCCATACCTCGTCGCGGAGCCGGCGCGCCTCGGAGGGCGTAACGCCCTCGGCGACGGCGGCGCCGGGGAGAAGAGTGGCGGCAGCGAGGAGGGCGGCGCAGAGACAGAGGAGTGGAAAGCCTCGGTGCCGCCGCCGGATCGGCTGCATCGAGCTCGGACCTCAGGACGGGCGGGACCGAGGCGGAAGGAGGAATGTATGACAGTATGAGCTAGATAGGACTCTGACACGTTGTCTTCTGAAAATTCGGAACCGAGACTATAGATTTCAACTGACCACATATGCCGAGAAATTATATTAAAAAACATACTACTTTTTTGACCTATGAATTTAGATGACTTTTTCAAGATTTTGACGCCATTTGCTGGAGCTGAACTGAAAATTCAAATATAACATTACGAGAAAAAGATAATTTCAGAACTACAGGCCAAGGCTATGATAACATATCCAAACAAAATAAACCATGCTTGATTTTAACAACACTTGAAAAGCAACAAGATTTTTTAGCTCCATAGGTCCTTTATTTTTTAACTTTCTAATAGCACTACCATGTCATGTAAGATTCGCTCAAAACATAAGTGAGACTGTTGGACAAATTTGGAAACACGTCTATCGACATAGGATCGACGAGATCAACCAAATAATGATAATTTTAAAAACCAAACATGAAGGGAGAGTTGCTATGTATTAAAAAATAGTAATATAAACTTGGTGAGATACTCATGTAACAATAACTTGAAAGATCGGGTAGCCACAACAATCATCGAAACAATAAAAACATATAACAACAATGGTCAATTGGCCAGTTAGAATGGGACTTCAAAATATGACAAAAACATCAAATCTTACTCATTTGTGTTATACACCATTTGATCTGACTCCGGTTACTACCTACGTAGTCTCACACAAAGCTAAGATTTGCCAAACATGACTACTCATTGCAAACCGTTGTAAATGTGTAACCGTCAAACCACTAAATATGTGTGTGGTCTCATGATATTGTCCCATACCAGACTAGTCTTTGCCATAAGAGAATAACCATCATAGTCTATCGCAAGCCGCCAATCTAATACATAAGCAGTTGTCTCTAGTCATCGTTATGCCAACCTCGCTCATCGAGATTTGATAGCTCTCTATGACACCGTCAAAGATAGGGGAAAACACAGATCTCCAGCTACCGGGTAGAGGCCACCTTACACCAAAATAGTCGTCGCAATGCTTAGTCATATCTAAAACTTATTTTTGAATCCTAGCTAATATAAAACATCAAAATATATAAAATTGATAATAAAAATCTGACTTCACTCCCTCCTTAATAGTCAAAAGACCACGCGCTCAAGATAAGCAATACATCAACTACTGTACTAGTAAGAGCTCCTGCACAAGCTAGTACGCAGTGTCAATCAACTAAACAACTAGATTAAGGGTCTGCTTGGTTCTAGGCCTGCGTTGTCTACGCCACAACCACGGTGGCCAAAAGTTCTGCCACACCTTGCCACACACTAAATGACAAGCACAAGGAGCAAAACGACATGTTGTGGGGCCCACACGCTATGAGAACCAAAAAAACAACCTTTTTGTTAGGGCAGCCATGACGTGGCATGACGTGTTTGGGCGGGCAACCAAACACGTCCTAAAAAGTAAAGCAATAAAACTTCTTCTCATAACATCAAGTTAAAGATAAAAGCAATAAGGCTACTGGCTACACTAGTATGAGCAACTACGTTTGCAAGAGATAGAACATGTAAGGGGTCACTATATGAGCAAACCAAACGGTGAGACAATGACATAACATGATTCTTCTGAGGTTCAATGGCTTGCCAACCATGTACTCCGTGTTGATGTGATTTTAACGATCATAGTTCTCCTATCAATTCACAAAGCCTTCAAGGGCGCCAGTGGCGGATCTACAGGGTATGCCGAGTATGCACCGGCATACCCTGCAAGCCGAGGAAATACTACCATATTATACATGTAGTTTTTGAAGGAAAAAACTGTCTGGAAAGCGCACGTTCCCGCTGGAAGATACTCCATCCGTCCCTAAATAGATGTTATTCTCGCTTCTCGAGAAGTCAACGTTTTCAAAATGCCAGTAATTATGTATTAAAATATATAAATAATTACACTAAGTAATTAGTATCATCAGAAATATTTTTAAGTCTAGTTTTTTAACAAATTTGTTTGAAGATATAAAAGTTGCACATATTTTCTATAAACTTAGTCAAATTTGAGAAAATTTAACCGACACGCATCGTATAACGACATTCTTTTTGGGACGGAGGGTAGCTCGCACGTAAGGCATGCGCACACCCGATCGCCGCCATGTGATGGGAGGCCCACGCGGCCCATGTGGCCATGCGGCCACCAGCAACAGCCACATACGCCTCGCCTCCTTTGATTTTTCACTTTGTTTTCAATTTAATATTCAAATTTAATACTTATCTCGTTATTTAGTCTATAAATACTGGATTTTATTTTAAAAAATCAGTGGTTGCCAAATTATGAACTAGTTTACCGAGCCAAATTGTATATGAAATTTTTTTACCGGAAATCCTAGATCCACCACTACTTCAAGCTTGGTCTACCTCGCAAAGTAGGCTCTAACCTGAGCACTAGTCTTGAAACCCCACACAGCGCACCGCTCTCCATACCACCGTGACATATCCTTGTCCTCACCCCTTCGTATGTCCCCATATTGCTCCCCACACCATCTCCATTTTCTGCACCGGTATACCCTGCAATCCAGCAAGAATAGGTACACATACATATATATCTTTGTATAAGAAGAAAAATAAAGCCTTATACGTAGAAAAAGGTCGAACAGATGCTGCGGCCTATGGCTACTTTGCCCTCGCGAGATGGCCTTTTCCAGTTTCTAGTTTCAAGCCCCACACCACGGCCTCAGAGCAACTCCAAGAGATGCTATTTTTTATTTTTAAGCATATTTTAGATAATCTATGATATAAAATAGACTCCAACAGATATGTTATCTGGGTTTTCAAAATATTTAGTAGACTATTCCATCTTTTCAGCCAGCTAGAAAAAGCAAGCCTGGAGGCTCGCCATCCTCATCCGCACGCTGAATTCACGGGGATTCAGTGAACGAGATTTGTGGAACTAAAGCAAATAGTACATGACGTGACAAGTTTTGACTATGAAATTAGAAAATTTATCACGCCTGTTGGAGAATCCATGTTTCTTGTAAGAGATTTTATTTTAGTAGATGGCTAAATCATGGATATTGTAATCTATTTTTTAACTAATCTCTTGCAGTTGCTCTCATGCCGCGACCTACTACGCCTACGATTGGGAAGTACACGGGAGGGGCCCACGCGATGATGGCTTGGCTACTCAATAGAACTGCACGAGAGTTCATCGATCGAACGCCGCATGCCGATGGACGTGGACCAGGGAGATTTGGAGTGACGCTGCCATTGTGTGATCTACAACTAAAATGGAGTCTCCCCCGCCGTCTTGAATCGATGAATGAGTCCAGGTCGGATTGGGAGTATGTGACGGCATTCACATTCAGGTGGTTTCGTTGAATCGCAAGATCATCATATCAAAGATCTGCTCAGATTGCTCCCGTTGCTGCGTGCAGCCCTGGGGACTGCGCACGCGACTAACGATGCCAACTGGGGACCATCGGGCACCAGGTGAGATTCAATCTCTACTCTTTTTGTTTCCTTGCCAGGTTGCTTGTATGAGACGCCATGACTCATATTGATCGAGATTGCTAGGTCGAGGATTCGCCCAGGCGCTCCACTGCTAGTGTTGCGTGTTGTATGCTGCCTGCGCGTGCTCGACTAGCTACAGAGCTCGTTTATCGGTCACCAAGGTAAGATTCAATCTCTCCCCCTTTATCGTCTTCTTTCTGTAGACATTGCATCTATTTTTTTATACCTATAAGTCTTATAAACTGTTAATATGATGTTTCAACTATTTAAATTGTAATTTGTGGATGTTTTTAATTTAATCTTGAATTTAAGATTTATCAGGTTAGTTAGTGCAGATATACTGAATTACGCTGCAAAGTTTATAACTTTCATCGAATTGTCAAATGGTTTTATCGAATCTTGTAAAAAAATGGTTTTACCGAATTGCACGTGAACTTTTTTTTTTGGGCGGCATACCGTGATCTAAAATCCTAGATCCGCCACCCCCTGCTCACCCCCTCTGGTTTCATGCTCCAGAAAAGAAGTGCATCTCCCATCTTTGGTTTGACAGAATGGCCTCTTTTGTCACACTCTAAAAGCTAGTCTCACCCCCTTCAACATCTGATTTTTACACATTGAAAATAATTCATAAGAAAATAATCAAAGTGAGGCTCATACTTCTGCCTGACTTCATAATGCAACACTTGAGTTCCTCTCCATGATCTATAAGGCAGTATGAATTAATATGATTAACAACGTAATACATCGTTTAAATGATCAAAGGAAAAAGACAGCACAAGTTGGGAGATACATAGCTAGACTGCATCTCATGATGGTAACATGCTAAGAAAAACTCAGTTTCGTGCCATTGGGTGTAGTGTTGTTCCTAACAAACAACTAAGAAGGCACATATAACCATCAAATTATGCTACATGCTATATGGGTGACAACTCTGTAAAAGAACACTCACAGACCATTCTTTTCACTGCTCTTTTACCTGAGATTTCATCTACAGTAACGGCTATAAAAACATGTTATTGTGCCATGTTAATAAGCCAATGTTATTTACATACCAGTGCTAACAAATGGTACATTAATATATTGAAGTGCCAGGAAGGAGAACAATTTTTCCTACATTGTGGGTTGTTCCGTATATTTCAGGTGTGACTTCCTGTTAAGGAATGGTCTACGTTGTTAGGGTACCTAACTATTCTATGTATGTCATTTTTTATTTCATTATGTCTATTGTCTAAAGTCCCTTATGATTATATATATATTATCCAGGGTTAATTCCATTACAAGCCTATTAACAAATGGAATTAGCATATGCCCTGTGGTCTTAGAGATCTAGTATCTATAATCGCAACTATGTTCCCTTCATTTTTAACTAAAAAATATGGTCTCATCGTGACTAGAACTGAATATATCTTTTACAGAGCACCTGTAGCTGCAAGGAGTGTATAACCAGTATGGATAGGATTGTCTCTATATAAGGATACATGTTCAGTTCTTTTGTATATGCTAGATATGCTATATGTCTGTTATTATATGGTCTGTCTTATATAATCATATTATTTTGACCGTTTAAAGTTGTCATGAATGCATGGCAAAATCATCCTGATCATGGTGCAGGTCTGCAGGAGCAATCTGGGATATCTTGCAATGGTATTCATGGCAAAGGCCAACACAACAATACACAACCCATAAACCCATGCAAAATTTAATCATGAGCAATGCATTACCTGGGTTCAGCCACTTGCTTAAAATGATTTCTAGCTAGTGAGTAGTGACCCCACTGGTGCTAACTAAATGGAAATGCTTCAAATGTCCTAAGTATACGTGGAACTAAAAGGAAATACTTATTTGCCCTAAGTAAGTGGAACTAAAAAGAAATGATTATGCGGGCGCAGTGTAGCGTGCCTGACATCCTAGTTCTACTAGAAAGTGAATTTACTATACTAGATTTTAATTATCTGTGTAAAATTATCATGATTTGGATCATGGTAAATTTGTAGATAATACTTTTTAATCAGAAAAAATGTAAAATAAAAAGGGAGATAACTGGGTCATGCTGACATAATATGAACATATGCCTTATTTCAGGAATAGGATCACTATGGAGGCACCATTAGATACTGAAATGCTATATATTGGGTGCAATACACACAAGGTGTATTTATCTAGATAACTGTTTAGATCACTGGCTATGTGTTTGACGGTTTGCTGGTATGAACCTGGGCCATTCATTCTTCTCATTATTTCATCACATACACCAGTGTAAATTTACAGATACCCAATCAAGTATAAGCTGTGATATCTTAAAATTTATATCTTGTGGAACTGCAATACATCATACACTATACCAACTCAATCATCAAGCATGTGGGACAAAACAATCAACCAAACACTGAAGAATAAAACAATTCACACATGGAGCCATACATCAGTTCTTAGCAGTAGTACAACACATGCAACTGTTAAAAAGAGAGGATCTTGCCTTCTGCTTTTCTTTGCTTCTCGGTGAACTAAGCATGGTTTTACTCGCGTTTGATTTTGGTTCCTTCAATGGAGACCACATACCAGCTTCGCCTTTCGTCAACAAGCTCTGAAATGGTTTTTTTAATCTTGCAGAATGATTTGGTATTCTGAAGTCTCCTCCTGATGGTTCCCTGGGGCTTAACAGTTGGCTCCTCTCAGATTCTTCCTCAGCTTCAGCTTTAAATTGCATTACAGCAATGTCGGCTGTGATGATTTCCATGTTTACTTGGCTATGCTGCTCAATAGAATTGGAAAAATCTATATTTTGCGCTTCCTGAAGTAATGGAGTCACTTCACTGGCTTCTCTCCCTGGAGTTGATGTCTGAAGAGGTTCCTCAGTAGCCGTATCAACACTTGCTGTGACTTTTACCTGATTGCATCGAGCAGTAAAGGCTGCAGCTGCAGTGCTTTCTGTGACTTCCTTCTGATAGTGGTTGGCTTCAAAGGTAAAATCTGAAGATCTAGTGTTTGTATCTACTTTCTCATGGTTGATACCAGTAGAAATTATGACTACATTCGAGCTATCTCCCACTAACTGCATACACTTTCTAAGAATCTCACCATTCTCAAGTTTCAAAACCTCATATTTTTCAAGCAGTATCTGCTGAGACTGGTCACCTTGTGGGTTTGTAATAGTTTCTTGTTTATCAATATCTTCTAGTGATTGAAGAGGAATTGATGGTATGGCCTTTGGTAAATTGGATAAGTCTCCTCCCTCTGCCACTACGTGTGCATCAAAATGGAGACCTAGACCTTCTACATCAGTTACCTTATCTTCTTCTAAAATTTCCTTTACGGTCTCTTTATCAAACTCTACTATTCTGGTTACTCCATTGGCTTTTCTTTGTATCTCTTCATTTACACTATGATGACGATCTGACAAAGATGATTGTAAGCCTGTAAATTCCTTTCCATTGACCTCAGTAATACTGACTAAGTTACCATAATATTCTTCAGGTTCCTTCTCTACTGCAAAATTATCTTCTAGATTCCAAACCGTGATATTTTTCTCAACAATTCCTTCTTCCTTGTATATTGATTCTGTGCCATTATGCTCCATTGTTGTAGTAACAGAACCTGAACTCTGTCTTGAACCTACTACCCTTTCATTTTGTCCATTTCCCAGTTCTGGGTCATTTATTGCAAATGGATTTTTTAAATACGGTTGACACTTTTCAACAACTTCATCATTATAGAGATTACCACATAATGTATTAATTGTACTATCTTCATCCTGGTTTCCCAATCCATGGATATTATTATCATCCTCAAGTCCCTCATCACTTCCAATCATAAGATTTGCTGCTGCAGTTTTGCTTATTGTTCTGCTTTCTTCCTTGTGATGTGGTATTTGTATTTGCATGTTGTCATTCTTGGATGTCTCTACATTTGTTCCATCTAACAGTTGCACATCTGGTCCACTCTCTCTTTGTCCAGGCTTATCTTCTGTAACAACTTCCTTGATCTCAGAATCATCAGCATCAAGATAAGTGCTGACAATTGATTCAGTTGATGATGTAGTTTCTCCTTGCATTGCCACCAATTTATCCTCTACTGTTGGCACCTCAATGTATCCTTGTTCTAAGTTCTCAGTTGTATCTTCACCAGCTAGACTACCACCCATGGGAGAATTGTCATGACTGCTAGTTTCTTCCTGTTCTTCTAGTGAACCTTCTATTTTTTCTTGTAACATTGATTTGTAGTTGTCTTGGATAGTTTCTTCATTTGTATATGTAGTCCCATGCATAAGTGGTACAATTTTGTCATTAGATATTGAACTATCCTTGTATCTTGTCACATCTTCAGTAGTACTCACAAGAGCAATTATTTCAGAAGAAAATATGGCTGTTTCAGTTGCTTCTTTCCTCAATGGTTCATCACCTGTACCAAATTGGTTGTTTTTGTTAAGAGAATTCAGAGCTGCAGGGGAACTAAAAGCAGTATGGTGCTTAGATTCTAAAGTTTATTCATTAATAATAGTTGTTTATTGAAGATGCATATTAAGGTAGATAGTACCTATATATTTGTATTATTTTGGAGTCACTATATTTATCTTGCTATTTTTATCTCCTTTTAGGGGATGCTATTCTTTATTTTTTTATCACTGACCTTATGAGAATCTCTACATCTAGCTTGTTTTCGTTCTTTTAAATGAACTATTTTTCATTTTTACCATTGACCTTATGAAATTTCTATGCTTCTTCACTAATTAGGGAACGGGGAAAACTTTTCTGAACTTAAGAAAATGATATGGCAGGGTACCAAGTTAACTAGAAACCGAGTCGGAGAACTGAACTAACCTTTTTGTAAGTTACTACTCTGATCATCTTGTGTTGATGTGTTATACTGAATTGAGCTCCTGATTTTCTCATCTAAGCCTTCAATCTTATCTGATGAAATATTTTGATATGAGGCCACCGGCTTATCTTCAGCATCGGTAATGATGGGTTCCTTTGAGGATTTTGACCAGCTGACATCCTTCTCATTTTCTAGCATAAACATGCAGATTAGTGGCGATTCTTTATACTGATTTTTTTGTGTAAATTAGTACCACTATCCATACTTGTCTCACTGTTTGTGCGGTTGGGCCCAGGTGAACTATTTGAAGGCTCAATGGTTTTGTCAGCTCCATTAGTGGTCTCTTCTGATACTAGAATTTCCAAAAGATAGCTATTGAAACACTGAAACATCATTGTTAGGCAGCAGATTGTATTCAGCAAAATGCATACCTTGTTGTCCAGTGACGTTGTTATTTCCCATGATCTCAGTACCCACCACACTTCGCAGCTCAAGTTCTGAAACACTATGAGCAATCACAACAGCATATTAGTTAGTTCAAGCTCTATCAGATATGATCGTATAGAAGACAAGGGGATGTGCAAGTGAGCACCACGTACAGACCATGATGGATTGATGGTAGTAGAAACTTCAAGATTAGTTAGAAAGAACGACGACGAGACATATTGTTGCCTGTGACTCTGTGAGCCTCATGGTATTTATAGTGCAGGGTGCACATTATAAGAAACACAAGCTTTGTGGGTCACTATTTCCTCTTAATAATTTTTGAAAAGTTAAGTAAAGTCAGTGATATGATTGTATTATGACTACATCATTCATCAACATGACTGGATTTGTTTAGAATAGGGTCTACTGAAATTAAGTTGGAAAGCTGAACACTTTTTGTACAAAAGTCACAGAGGCTCTGCTATATATAAGAAAAGAATTAGACACAAAGGCTTGGTCATATTGGGAGCATGATTTAGCACAATGGCTCTATGCTTTACTTAACTAGGAACATGTTTATTTGCTTGCTGCCCTGTCCCCTATATATTGAGACTAGGGGCGTTGTTTTTGCATTTATGTTAACTTTTTTTTTCCACCAACAGATGCACATTTTCATTGAAGACGAAGTTACTGAAGTATCAGTATGAGACATGGGGCTTGGACGCGTTTACGTTTGGCACTTACAACATGGCTTTATTCATGCTAATTATGTGATGAGCAGCTACAAAACTTTGACAGGATGTAACGAGCACATTTCTTTGAACCAATCAAGCTTTCGGCGCATGTTTTGGTTTTAGTATGCCTGTGGAGTGTGGACACATTTATTCTTCCAATGTCACGCTCCTTGTCTCAGGGATTTTTTTGGAAGCATTATCATGGCTTGTTTCGTTGTTTGGCTCAAAAGCTGGATCCAGTTGAGTTGGAGGGAGACATGTTGATGTTTTTTGGTGTAATCATGATCTACAACTACCTTTTTGCTGCTAGCCTGCTTCACAGACTTTTGAAGGCCCTTCTGGTGGTGTTCCCCGGAAGTTGTTTTCCACCTCATGCTTTCCTAAGAAAATGTGTCGATTATGATTTCCTGCTCAATCTAGCGCAGTGGCTGTTCACAGTTGAGCTCGTTTATTTGTTTGGCCTTTTGTCATTAAACCAGGATTGGTTGAAACTTCAATCTTCCGTGATGAAATTTACTAACATGGTGAATTTGCAATTCGGCCACACGGAGTACCACAATGGCACGTGTACCCTCGTTCTGTTTTTTTAATACCCTCTCCATTTTAAATTATAAGTCATTTAAGTTTTTGGTACATCTATTTTATTATGCATCTAGATATAATAATATACTTCTATCTATATTTAGATATATAGTAAAATAGCTAACAAAAAGTTAAAATAATTTATAATTTAGAACGGAGATGTGCTGGGCCGTATGAAAGAGGAAGGAGGTTATTGAAAGGTCCTAGATGGCTAGAGGAGGTGAATAGCCTAATACCACTAGAGCAAAAGGTTAGATGACACTTAAGCGAAGCTTTTTGCTCTAACTCTACTAGGGGTGCAAAGCCACCTATCCAAGCAATTCTAGTTAACTAAGTGCCTACACAGAATAGCAAGAACCTAAGGCACTTAGCTCAAGCAAGCTAGAATAACTAAACCAGAACTAACTAGCAAGCTAACTAGACAAGATATGAATAAGTAAATGCAAGGGATAGGGGTGATTGTTATACCAATGTCTTGTGAAGAGAATATACCAATGTGAAGACCAATCACAATAAGATCACCAAGAGTAGCCGAGAGACAATATGAACACAATGATTTTTCTCCCGAGGTTCACTTAGTTGTCACCAAGCTAGTCCCCGTTGTGTCGACTACTCAAATGGTGTTTCGGTGGCTAATTGGCAATTCACAAGCCAAGCCCACTACCCGGGCGCCACAAGAAACCACCCAAATGAGAGTAACTCAATGACACGAGCAATCCACTAGAGTTACCCTTTGGCGCTCCGCCGAGGTGGGTACAAGCCCTCTCACAAGTCAATGAAGCCGGCCACAAATAATCACCAACACGTGCCGAAGCTTCTCCTCAATCGCCAAGCCGTCTAGGTGTTGGCAAACACCAAGAATAATAAGAAATCCTGTGACGATGACGATGACCAAGTGCCACTAAGATGCAATGCAATGATCAAGCACTTGGTTCACTCAAACTCTCAAGAATTAGCAACACAAGCAAAGAGAGATGAGTTTGGGGGCTATCTCAAGCAAGCACAATGAGTGAGAATGAATAAGAGGTGCAAGAAGTTGCTCCTTGAGCCAACCAAAACATATATATAGCCCACACACAAGAGCTAGCCGGTTTGTCCTTTGATCCTGCCTTTCTGCGTGACTCCGGACGCAGTCTGCATGGGGAGTCCGGACCATCGCATGCGTGTCCGGACCCTCCTCCATTTCAAAACCAGCCGTTGGCGCCCTTTCTGGTGTCGACGTGTCGCATCCGGACGCAGCCAACAGTAGCGTCCGGACCTTCGTCGCCTTGAGTCTGGACCTCAGCAGAGAGCATCCAGGGAGCCATTTCATGCCCGGACAGCGTCCGGACTCTGGTGTCCGGACGACCCTTGGCGTCCGGTCGCTCAGCAGAGAGCAACTAGAGAGGGGTTTTCATCCGGACGGTTGACCAGAGCCCTGCGTCCGGACCTTCATTTGCGTCCGGACTTCCTGTCCAGAGAGGCCAAGGGCTAGGGTATGCGACCGGACGCATCTGCGTTAGTCCGGACCGAGCATCCCTAGCGTCTGGACCCTGCGTCCGGACCACTGTCTCGTGTCCAAATGAGTTGT
>CM039137.1:11577855-11658915 GCA_022036555.1 Microstegium vimineum | reverse complement strand
GCCATGAAGGCCTTTCCCCCTTTCCCCCGGGGCCTGCTCCTCCTCGGCGCAGCGGGGAAAAGCGATGGTGAGCCCAGGGGTTGGGGTTTTTTGGCCTGCGCTCCCAGGGGGGATGGGAAAGGGCGGGGGGGCCGCGCGTCCCGGGACAAGTGAGATCTGCGGAGAGACGGGTACGGCGAGGAGAGAAGATTTAGGTGCGCTGTGCGCCGATGTTTAGTTGCTTTCCTTTTTGGTTTCGGGGGAAAGGAAGGTCGCCCCACCGTTCGTTCTGGATCTCGGGGTTTAGTTGAGCATCTTGGTATAAATTAGCTCTCCCTATTACGGTGTTTTTTTTTCCCGGGAAACCTATACTCCGTATGACTATATGGTGTTGCGCGCGTGTGTTTGGCTATATGGTTTGCCAAAAGGGGAAAATGGAAATTTTGCCCTCATAAAGGGGGAAGTGGATTTGAGTAGAATGCCTTTAAATTTGTGGGCTTGTTTAAGAATCCCCTTTTTCTAGGCGTGTGCATCACGCTATTTTGTCATTTCTCGTTTTTTTTTCAACTTTAAAATATCCTGAGCACATCTTTTAACCTGACGTGACCGTTTTACCCTCCTCTCTTCTCTCACGGTCACGCCATTCTTCTCTTTCTCATCTCGGTTTTCTGGATGCCGCCGTCGGCAGCTGCCCCGACAAGCCGCGCCGGTAGCCGCCACCCCCACTAATCGTGCCTCCCTAGCCGCGCCCCTGCCCAGGCAAGCCGCCGGTTGCCGCCTCCCCAACCGCGTCCCCAACCGCCGCCCTTGCCCAGGTACGTCGCCGGCCACCGCCTCCACAAAAGCGCGTCGGTGGCTACGAGCCACGCCCCCCACAAGCCGCGCCAGCCACGCCAGCTAGGGGCCGCACCCCCCAAGAGTCGCGCCTCCCAGTAAGATGCGGCCTGGGTCGCTGGCAGGGGCGTTGCGTGAGGCGATGCAGCCTAGGGCGCGTGGCAGGGGCGTGCGTTGAGGCGACGTGCAGGAAGCGGCGGGATGCAGGGAGGGCGCGACGGCTCCCGTCAGAGAGAACGGAGAGGAGGAAGACGACGGAGAGGAAGAAGATAATGTGTGATTGTGACGAGAAAAGGGAGGAGGATAAGGTAGAAGATGGCAGGGGCAAAACAATACTTCGGGTAAAAACATAGGTTCAGGAGTTTTTAAAGTTGTAAAAAATAAGAAATGGTAAATAGCGTGATGCACAAGACTAGAAAGGGCATTCTGGCGAAGCCCACAAATTTAAGGGCATTCTAGCGAAACTCACCCCTGATGAGGGCAAAATTTCCATTTTCTCGATTGGCACTGTTCAAATTGTTCTATGTTGTGTGGATAGGGTCATAGGGCTCAACCGTTCAAGTGCTATGTACTGCTCCTATGATTCTATCTAGTAGTTGAACTTGTAAATGTTACCGCAAACTTTTCTTAAACATAGTTAAAGTCAGAGAAATTTGAGAATGACCAGTAATTTGAAATAAAATAAAGCACTATGAATTAACATAAGCTATTTCCATTCAAAAGAAATACTACCTCCGTTCTAAATTAACTGTCGTTTTGGGTTTTCTTGTCACAACTTTGACTAGATTTATATAGAGAAACGATGGTTTTGTGCGCAGCACATTCCACTCGTTGATTTAGTCGTGTGGACACTACATAGTAGTGGATTTTGTGTAACACATTGATCTATTTAATTAAGTTTGTAAGTCTTGCAGAAGACAGAGGACCCTGAATAAAAAGGCCAAAGTGTCCTTGGACGAAACTGCCAAGCTCAATGTCACGTGCCTGTTGTAGCAACTTGAGTTTTTGCATGGGCAACGCTATTCCGTCGTTGGCATCATCCTCGCCATCGCCATTACCGCGCTCAAGGAATCCATAGTGATAGCGCCCAACGACAATGCCATCAGGTTGGTCTCTGATACAATGGCGCCTAGTGGTGGACAAGCACCTGCTCTAGCACGTTCCTTACATTGCCGTCGCGGCCTTGCTACAAAGCGATGATCATGGACTACATCGGGGAATTAATAAATGCTGCTACCTAGGGCGTCCAACTCTTGACGAGCGTAGGCGTGACCCTGATGAGTTCTTGGAAGCCTCCTCTTGGACTGCCTTATGGCCATCTTTGCCAGCACTTCAAGTGCTGGAATAATTTCTTGTGACACCGAATTCGAGCCACTCACACGCCTTGATCGTAGTTACGGCCTACTGTCGCGCGACGCTATATTAGAAGGGGAGTTCAGCCCTCACGTAAACCAACTTTTCCCATGATACTAACCTCGATCTCAACACTCCTAAATCTAACCCGACCTGAGGAGTGTTGCAAGCGATGGGAAGGTTGCCGCCGCTCTGCTTCAGCAATCGGCCGAAAGGGAGACGCGACACGACGAGATCCGCGAGTCTACGACGACCATGTTGACTCTGATCATGATTGACAACGAAGGTATATCGAAGTGATTCCAATTCTTATGTACTACGTGTTCTATCGGTTGAGCCAGGCTAAAGATCCTGAATAAGCATCCATAATTTCTAACAATGAGATGCTTAGATCAGGCCGAAGAACAGTACGGATAAAAACATAGCAACCACAGAATGAAGAAGCAAGGGGCAAATTTGTCCATTTATCATGCCCTCGTTCCGTGTCAGGTTGGAAAAAGGCTGTGTTAACACCAACGATATGTGCTGCACCAAAACATAGTTTTGAGAGTGTCCAAGAGACAAAAACAATGCAAAACCACACTTCTCTGATGTCCCATAGACAAAAGGCCCATTTATATAAAATACGTACAACATTTGTGTCTCCAAATAAATTTATTAAAAAACTAAATCAAAAAATCTATCCAATGATATTAATTATGTATCATAACTATTAATATTTTTTTATATAAAACTAATCCAAATTTTTTCTCGGAAAGTAAAAAATACAGATATTTTGAGGCGGATGATGAACATTTCTAAAAGTCTTTCTTTAACTTACTCTTCAAATTATCATATACTTTCTCCATTTCAAATTACAAGACGTTTGATTTTTTATCTCAAGTTTTATCATTTATCTTATTAAAAATGTACAAATATAGTTAAATTTAATTATTCTTAAAGAAGTTTTATGAATAAAGTAGGTCACGACAAAATAAATAATATTTTACATAAATTTATGAAAAAAAATCAAACATCTTATATTTTGGAATGAAGAAAGTAAAATGTTATTTAAATAAAAAATAACTTTAGGTATATTTTACTTTCCAACAACCTTTATATATACCTAATGCATGCATAATCTACGTAGTCAATCACACCTATGGCGTTATTTGAGGGTGAAGAAACACAAGGTTGTGCTCAGGTAAAACTTAGCTCAACGCCACCTGACTCTCCTACAGGTGAGTTTTGTTGTTATTGTTTTTTGAGTAAACAACTGAGTTTCCTTTTACCACTGAAAATAATAGTAGAATTTATTGCTGAATTTTCTTTGACCATCGATATAATTAGGGTAAGTACATTAGTGTTGTCTTATATGCTAATGATTTCTTAATTTATGTGTAGAATAAAAGTGACCTTGTGAGTTGTATGGAACAACAACTCGTACAATGGTATATTAGCTCATGAGATGATTGTTAAAACAACGACCTCTCTCTTTTACCTTTCTCTTTCCTCCACGTAAACAAAAATCCAACATGACATTAGAGCATCTCCAGCGGTTTTGCAAATGGGTTTGTCATTCTTGTTTTTGCAAAAAAAATCTAAAAATCTCCTATCTAACGTGTCGGTGTTATGACCCAGGGGGTCAAGACCACCAACTAGTAAATTTATATATTGCGTGCTCCCTCTCCCAGATGTGATGCAAGAAGAACACAAGATTTATCCTGGTTCGGGCAAAGAAGGCCCTACGTCCAGCGGAGGAGGATGAATTGTATTATCTTGCACCGAAATGCTCGTACAGGGGGATACAAGCAGGTTTACATGGGGGTGCTCAGAGTGAGCTAAAGTCTAGGACTAACAAGGCTATCCTAGGTGAGCTGTGGATTGCTTAAGATGTTGATCATCAAGCAATCGGATGTGGTGTGTGCGACTTGGCTCTTGGTGTATGCGGGTCAGAGCTGATGTCTCGGCTCGTTGAGAGATCTCTGATGTCCGAATGTGTGAGCCAATACGAATGTGCATGCCCTTTCTTCTATCCCAGGGTCCCTTTTATAGACCAAGGGGAGGCCTGAGAGTACAGAGGTCCTAAACGGTAGCGGCATGGGAGGCGTGTCCGTGGCACCATGCTTGCGATGGGACGTCGATCGCTGTAGCGGCGTGGCCTTCCCGTCCTTCTGGTGCTTCAGGGCATGATGATGGCGGACTGGACGTTGTCGAACGTCATGGCGCAGTACGGTTGGCCTCCTGTAGATGGGTACAAGCTCCACAGTTGAAGCGGGACGGAGCGGACGGGCCCCATACCGTAGTGGTTGGAGACGGGGGTCGAGCCCCTGGATCGAGGGGTATCGAGGCCCGCACGACCCTAACGTGTCCCTAAAAACTCGGTTGAGGGCTGTCCCAGTCAAGATTCGAGGGGATGCCTTTGACCTCCGTACTTGAGGCATGGTCACAGTGGTTGTACGATCAACGGAGAGTCGGGGCATGGGCGGCGAACTGATGGATTTGATCGTGGTAGTGGGCACCCATGGCATTAGGCGGGAGCAAGTAGGCGCATTGGATTCTCTTTACCCCATACTGGGAGTAGGTGAGCTGATCGAGCCTCCTGCTCGCGGGTCGTTCGTTCGACCCCCTGTCCGTTATTCGAGGGGTCGACGCGGAGGGGTCGTTCGTTCGACCCCTGTCCGTCTGCTGAGGTCGACGCGGAGGGGTTGAGGTCGAGGGGGATTCGATCGACCCCTCTTCTGTCATTCGGGGGGTTGAGGCGAGGCGGAGGGGTCGTTCGTTCGACCCATGTCCGTCAGTCGAGGTCGAGGCGGAGGGGTCGTTCGTTCGACCCCTGTCCGTCAATCGGGGTCGACGCGGAGGGGTGTCTTGCCTATTGTTTTTCCAGTAATGGGCCGGCCCACGACTGGTCACTGTTGTTGGTGAGGTAAGTCTTCGTTTGATGGGCCTTCTCCCACTGATTGGGCGGCTCATCGGATTCTGCCTCAAAAATGGTTGCTATGTTAAACATTAGATTATCGCAGGTTAGGGTACCTCTTACCTTTGTACCCGATAGTAGCCCCGAGCCTCTATGCGGATAAGAAGAATCCACATAGGGGCTTTTGTCATTGATCTGCAGAGTTAGTAAGAGGTTCGATCCTCCGCAGGGTGCGCGCGAGCGCACCCCGCGGGGGTAGTCCCCGAGGCCCCAGAGGAGTGATTAAGAACTCCTTTGGGGGATTTGATGTGTGTTTTATTGAGGGGATTAATATTAACTAGAGTCATAGCGCCCTATCGAGGGGTCAGCTCTGTCTGTCAGGCTACGAGTGTTTTCGACCCTCTTTCGTCGAGAGGTGTCGTGCGTAGTCTAGCCCTCGAGCCTCATGTGGCTGGGCCTTCACTACCTCATAGCGTCCTTCCTACGGATCCTTGCGCTCGGATTGTGGGGCGAAGAGCATCGTGCTATCCTCGTTCGGATGAGCCTCGAAGTCCTCTGTGAGCTGGTAACGGGGATATCCAAGTGAGAACTCGTGCCCCATTCGATAGGGGTCGACAGAAGCCCTGAGGCGTCCTCATTAAGCAAAACCGTGTGGATTACCTAGGTTCCAACTCTGTTCGATGAGAGTTGGTGGCTCGATGCCTCCCGTCGAAGGGATCCTTGGGTATTCCGTGGTTATGCCTCAGATATGTTCCGGGGGGACTCGAGAGTTCGTTCTCGAGCTGGGCTTCGTACTGGCTCCCCCTGGGTCATCCCTGACTCAGGTACTCGAGGGCGGCTGTTGAACCTCGTTCGTGGGGCCAGCCTTCGCCCCCTCGAGATTTGGGGGTGGACCGGAGTCCGTTTTACCCTGGGTCCTCCCTGACCTCGGGGTACTCGAGGGCGGCTGTCGAACCCTGCTCGAGGGCCAGCCTTCGCTCCCTCAAGATTTCGGGGTGGACCGGAGTCCGTTTTACTTCCCTAGGAAGGAACTGCTCGAGGGCGGCCGTCGAAACCCCTTTCAAGGGCCAGCCTTTGCTCCCTCGAGAGTTCGATTAACTGGAGTCATAGTGCCCCATCGAGGGGTCAACTCTGTCTGCTAGGCTCTGAGTGTTTTCGAACCTCTTTCGTCGAGGGGTGTCGTATGTAGTCTAGCCCTCGAGCCTCGTGTGGTTGGGCCTTTACTACCTCATAGCGTCCTTCCCACGAATCCTTGCGCTCGGATTGTGGGGCAAAGAGCATCATGCTATCCTCGTTTGGACAAGCCTCGAAGTCCTCTGTGAGCTGGTAACGGGGATATCCAAGTGAGAACTCGTGCCCCCTTCGACGTGGGTCGACAGAAGCCCTGAGGCGTTCTCATTAAGCAAATCGTGTGGAATACCTAGGTGCCAACTCCGTTCGATGAGAGTTGGTGGCTCGATGCCTCCCGTCGAAGGGATCCTTGGGTATTCCCGTGGTTATGCCTCGGATATGTCCTGGGGGGACTCGAGAGTTCGTTCTCGAGCTGGGCTTCGAGCTGGCTCCCCTGGGACATCCCTGACTCGGGTACTTGAGGGCGGCTGTCGAACCCCGTTCGTGGGGCTAGCCTTCGCCCCCTCGAAATTTAGGGGTGGACCAGAGTCCGTTTTACCATGGGTCCTCCCTGACCTCGAGGTACTCGAGGGCGGCTGTCGAACCCCATTCGTGGGCCAGCCTTCGCTCCCTCAATATTTGAGGGTGAACCGGAGTCCGTTTTACTTCCGTGGGAAGGATCATTCGAGGGTGGCTGTCGAAATCCTTTCGAGGGCCAGCCTTCGCTCCCTCGAGAGTGCGATGGACGGGTCGACGAACTGAGTGATTTTTCCGGGGACTCGAGGGGGTTTCCCCCTTTGTAGCGCCTGAGGGGGGCTCGTCTTTATGAAAATAAAGTCAAAGCTACCTTGTGCTTCGTGATAAAGAAAAGTACATTATGAGTAGCTGTTGACACCATTTTTCGGCATGTGTCAAATGAGCTAAGACTTGCATTGATCGGTAGCCATTTTCTATCGGCATCGGAAGGTCATCGGTTAGTGTTGCCGATGAGAGTAAATGCTGCGAAAGGGATAAGTTTGTTGCCGATGGAAGCTGGACGATTCTTGCCGATAGGAGTTAATTGGTAAAGACAAGTTACCAGTGGAGGTGAAGAGTTGCCGATTGGAAGGTATTACCGATAAAGAGATGATGCCGATGGGCACAGGGTGACGTGGCGGTTGACGTCAGCAGGGGATTGCCGATGGCAATAGAAGGAAGTTGCGGATTGAAGAGTCTGCCGATGGAAAGTTTCATCGAAGAGAATACATAAGGAAACTGGTGATCTCATACCAGTATTGTTATAAAAGTTTGAGTCCGACTCTTGCATGAGTCATTTATTTCCTTAGAAATAGAGGTATTTGTTTAGGAAAATATTATTGTCCGACTCCTGCGCGAGTCAGTTGTTTCCTTAAAAATAGGAGTTTTGTTTAGGAAAGATATGAGTCGTGTCTGTCTACAACTCCTTTTGCCGGGGTATAAATATGTACCTAGGGGTCGTGGAACAATCAAGCAATCATATATCAAACAAATCAATTACTTTTTATCTACTTTTCAGCAATTCTACTTTTATCGTATTAGATCTAGTTTACCTACGAGTTTTTCAAGTCTCGACGGGCTGCATCTCTTCGGTCTCCGTCAACCCTTGCAAGTTTCGCGTTTTAGCAACCTAAGCCTTGACGTCCGGCCGCATCGCTATCGTCTCGTTCAGATCTACTCTAGTTATCCTGATCAAGTTTGAGCCTTGACATCCGGGCGCATCGCCGTTGTCTTGTTCAGATCTTGTTCTAGTTATCGTCCTTGCCGATTAATTGGTCAAATCGACTGGCACACCTTTGGATATCGAATTCGGGTGTAAGCCCGAGGTGTTCGCAGATCCTGACGCTTTTTGTGTCAACAGTAGCTCGATTATCAGAAGACTTTTTAACTTATTCATTCGAGGCGCGAATATAAGTATAGAGCCCTGGGCCTAAGGGTAAGAGCGACGTATCTATTCGACGTTCCATGCGTCGATGAAGCTGTTTGATGTTCCACGCGTTGGTGTAGAGCCCTGAGGCTTAAGGGAAAGATCCCCTACGCTCCTCCTCCAGTCGTTGTCGCATTTTGCCCAAGGTGTAGTGCCCGGGGATCGGGGCTCATCGCGATTCCGGGCGCTCACCTGCATCTGCGAGTCTACGAAAGCAGAAAAGAGTCTGGCGTTGTTGTAGAGCCCGTGCGGAAGCAGGTGGCGCGGCGGCACGCCCGAGTATGTCGGAGAAGCCACGGGGACTCACTGAGATGACAATTTGGCAAAGCCAAAGTCAGGCTTGGCGAGGTACCCGCCCCCAACCCGCAAGCATGGGTCAAACAGGCTCCCGAAGGGAGGAACTATGTCGCCAGCTGGGGCCGGGGAGGCGGCGTCCGGCGTCTCGGGATCCGCGTGGTGAAGAGCGCGGCAGCGTGGCCGAGTATGTCGGAGAAGCCACAGGGACCCTCTGAGATGACGATTTGGCAAAGCCAAAGTCAGGCTCGGCGAGGTACCCGCCCCCGACCCGCAAGCATGGGTCAAACAGGCTCCCAAAGGGAGGAACTGTGTCACCAGCTGGGGCCGGGGAGGCGGCGTCCGGCGTCTCGAGATCCGCGTGGTGAAGAGAGGGTCCGGCGGCTCAAGTCGGATATCGACGTCGTCTCCCGCGACCGCGATGCGCTGAACATCGCGGAGCAGAAGGCTCGAGCCCAGATCGCCATTCTGGAGGAGGCAGCGGCTGCCCAGAAGAGGGCCCTCGATGGTACTGGCAAGATCATCGAGGACCTCCAGGCTAAGAACAGTGACCAAGCTGCAGCCCTCGTCGACGTCCGTCGCCAACCTTCCCCTGCTTTTTAGTTTTGATGGAGTCTTCTATTTGTTCTGGCAGAACTCGAAGGGGACAAGGCCCGAGCCCACGAGGATCTGACTAGTCTTCAGAACCTCCTCGGGGCGGAGACGAGCCTGAATGAGAGGCTTGGGGATGCCATCTCCTCCTTCTACAACGACATGGGTGTCGAGCCGGAGCTACCGGTTGCGGGAGACGTGCGTGGAGATTCTCTCTTGCGCCGACTCTTCGCCGTGACCCGTGGAGTGACGGAGCAGGTCCGTGCTGCCCTTCACATAGGCGTGAAGCGGGCGCTCACGGTCGTCCGCTCAGGGTACTCCTATGGCATCGACGTCGTTGCCAGCGGCTTCGTCGTCGACCCGGAGCTGACCGATGAAGCGAACATGGCGAGATGCCATGAGCTGATCGACGTCGCAGAGGTGCCCGGCAGTGAGTTGGCGAAGCTGTTCGAGGCTGAGGTGCTTCCCCCGCCGGGCAGCGATGGCGATGAGTAGTCGAGGCCTGTGAGCCAAATCTGGAAAAGAAGGTCCATGTAATAGATTAGTTTTTGTGACAATATGGTGTCGAGCCCCTGGGGGCTTCCTAACTTTAATGCATTTTATTCGGGATGCATCTGGGTGTTTTTATTTCTCGAGTTATCTCTATTTCTCTTTGCCTGAATCGTTGCTTGTGGACTAAGTATTCGACGCGCGCTCATATCCCTGGAAGGGGGGGGGGGAGCGAGTAGGGGTACCATAGCCCTGAGGCGTAGAAGAGTCCCCGGCTCGACGGCCCTCGACCCTTAGGGAGTTCGAGGCATTTTTACTTAGTTAAGAAGCGTACTCGGGGCAAAGGTGGAAAGAGAAGCGTCGAGTTTCGAAAAAAACGTTCGGGTTTTTAAGGGACTTAGGGAGGGGGGTCCCCCCTGTCAGACTCTGAGGTACCATCGACTCTGCAGGGGTAGATTAGAACGTTTTGCGTTTGATCATGGCCCGAGGGGCTTTAAAACATTTGGATGTTTTAATAAGACTATCGACTTAGTTTTTTGTTCAGCTCGAGTTTCTTCCTCCTAGCTGCCCTTACTTGTCTTCGTTTAAGCTATCAACGAACCCATGGGCCTCGAGGGGGGAAAAGTCGAGTGAAAGTAACCGTAGCCCTGAGGCGTAGGTGATTGTTTTCGGCTCGACCCGTCCCTAGCCCTTTTGCCGGCATGAGTTGTTTTATTCTTAAGCGAGACGTGAGTTCTAGGTAGCGTGGAGGAGTTGAGTGACATCAAGTTCATTTGAAAAAACTGAGTGATTTTTCCGGGGACTCGAGGGGGTTCCCACCCTTTATAGCCCTCGAGGGAGTCTTGTCTTTATGAAAATAAAGTCAAGTCTACCTTGTGCTTCGTGATAAAGAAAAGTACATTACGAGTAGCTCGATTATTAGATGACTTTTTATCTTATTCATTCAAGACATGAATATAAGTACGGAGCCCTGAGGCCTAAGGGTAAAAGTGACGTAGCTATTCGATGTTCCGCGCGTTGGTGTAGAAGAACGCGTCAACGGCTTCCTCGCCGGCTGCGTAATTGGCAACGATGTCCATGAGCTCGTTGGCGGTCTTGGGGGCGTTTCGTCCCAGATCCCGCACCAACTCCTTGCAGGTCGTCCCGGCGACGAACGCCATGATGACGTCGTGGTCGGAGATGTGGGGCAGCTCGGTGCGTTGCTTGGAGAACCGTCAGGTGAACTCACGGAGGGGCTCCCCTGGCTTCTGCCTGCAACTACGGAGATCCCAAGAGTTTCCGGGTCGCATGTAGGTTCCCTTGAAGTTCCCCTCAAAGATCCTGACCAGGTCGGGCCAGCCATGGATCAAGTCTGGGGGGAGTTCTTCGAGCCACCCTCGAGTGGTGTCGGAGAGGAAGAGTGGGAGTTGTTGAATGATGACGTGGTCATTGTCGGCCCCTCCTAGCTGACATGCCAGCCTGAAATCGGCAAGCCAGAGCTCTGGCTTGGTCTCACCGTTGTATTTGACCAGGCTGGCGTGTGGACGGAAATGACTCGGCAAAGCGGTTCGCCGGATCGCCTTGCTGAAGACTCGTGGCCCTGGTGGTTCCGGGGATCGACATCGATCTTCGTCACTATCGTAGAGCCCACCTCGATGAGCATTGTAACCTCGAGCCTCAGTGTCACCGTGTCGGCGTCGTTTGTTGTCGTTCCCGTTCCCGGACTGGTTGTCGCTCTGCTTGGCCTTGGGGCGCCTTGTCTTGGTGGACATATACCTCTCGATCTTGTCGAGGGGGCACGTCCCGCCGCTCAGAAGCAGCTCCTCTGCGCCTCGAGGCTGAGCTCTCCGCCTGTTGTATGACCGCGGTTTAGAGAAGCCCCTGGATTTCGTCTCCGATGCGCTGCGCCTGGGGCGTCGATGGTGTCGGCATGTCACGAAGCAGCATCGCGGCTGCCACGACATTTTGACTAGTGCGGTTGTAGTAGTGGCGTTCGTTCGCTCCTTCCTCGACAATCTGTCGATGGACTTCCCGGGCCCGGCCGTGATCTCGCTCGAGGGCGTGCTCGAGCTGCTAAAGCCATAGGCGCTCCTCCTCGAGCTTGGCGATAAGCTCTTGGACTTGCGCGATCTGGGCGTCCTGAGGTGGATCGGCTTCGTCTGGAATTGGGGGGTCGGCGTTTCGTGGCGGGGTAGCGTCGCCCCCTCCTCCTGCATTCGCAGTTGCGGCGTCGGCGGCGTCATCCTGGGAGTCGACCGGCTCGATGAGGTGGAAGCACTCCCACGTGGGGTCGTAATCCTCATTGGGGGAGTCCGAGTCGGGGTAGCCGTGGTAGAAGTTGGGGAAAGATCCCCTGCTCTCCTCCTCCAGCCGTCGCCGTAACGTGCCCCAGGTGTGATACCCTAGGGTCGGGGCTCGTCGTGGCTCCGGGCGCTCGTCCGGTGGAGGGGTGGTGACGAGGTTGATCGTCGCACGTAGCAGGTTCCCTGGGGATCCGTAAGTGCCTGCATTTGCGGGCCTACAAAAGCAGAAAAGAGTCTGGCGCTGTTGTAGAGCCTGTGCGGAAGCAGGTTGCGCGGCGGCGTGGCCGAGTACGTCAGAGAGGCCACGGGGACACTCCGAGATGACAGTATAGCAAAGCCAAGGTCAAACCCGGCGAGGTACCCGCCCCCGACCCGCAAGCATGGGTCAAACAGGCTCCCGAAGGGAGGAACTGTGTCGCCAGTTGAGGCCGGGTAGATGGCGTCCGACGTCTCGGGATCCGTGCGGTGAAGAGTGTGGCGGCGTCGTTCGCGCCTCCTCCTGGTTGCAGGCGAAAGGCGCAAGTGGTGGGACCATCGTCTGGTCCTCCTTGGCCCCGGCGTACCGGAGCTGCTGCTATCCATGCCACTATTGGAAAGTAGAACCATATCGTGGTCGTGGCCTAAGGACATGAACTCTAGACTCCCGAACCAGATGATGGTGGCGAATGGAAATGATGGGATCGTGGAATCCATCTGGGAGAGTAGTTCGGAGTTGATCGACATGCAAAACCCCCTACCTGGCGCGCCAACTGTCGGTGTTATGTGTTAGGAATATGCCCTAGAGCTAATCATGTAGATGATTATATTCTGATTGTATCCATGATTAATAAAGTGTTCTTTGAATATCCATTATAGACAAATAGTATTGATTGACGATTATGTGAATTGTTTGTGGAACTCAATTACCTGAATGGTTATTCTAAAAGTTGTCCCTGGTCGGCATTCTTGTAAGAGCACACTTGAATATTAGACCAGCACATGTATTAGTTGATGGCTATGTTTCACAAGTCATAGACTTGGAGATGTCAAACTAATAATGTGGGCACATGTGACACATGTAGGCTGGACTGACCCAACAAGAGAAAGTCTCTATTCATGTCATGTACGTTATGTCCTTATACCTGAGATTGTGGTATGTACTCAAGATGTGAAACGATCTACTTAGGGACTATCAAACGCTACTCCGTTATTGGGTAGTTATAAAGGTGGTCATTGGGTGGTCGGGAAACATGTTGTGAGACATAGACAATCAAGATGGAATTTGCCCCTCTCTTCGTGAGAGAGATATCACTGGATCACTCATGTGATTGGATCAACAAATGCATGGCCGTGCTTGGGTTAAGTGTTAACCACGAGTTGAACCATATATCGAGTGGCAAAGGGAATAACTTGTACATGGTCATAGTGGTTCATCTGATATGATCATAGCGCATGCATAAGAGTTGACACGCCTTGCTAGAGGCCGCTATCAACTATTGGTCGAGTAAGAGTACTTGGGCCATGTCTATGTATGCGTGAGCCCATAGGGTCGCACGCTTAAAGGGCTGGAAGCCTAATTCGGGTTGGACCCGAATTAGACTAGGTTTAGGGTTACTAATGGGCCTCCAACGTGGGAGCTCGTCAGGACGCCTATATAAGCAAGGGGTGGGCGCGGGGCGAGATTGATCCACGCCTTTTGGCAGCCGCCGTCGCCTCCCCACGCTCGCGCCTTTTGCTCCTCGCGGACCTAGCAGTCCGGAGGCGCAACGCTTCCTCCCTGTACGTGTGGGATTCCTCGGAGGTGCTGCATCTGGAGCACAAGGACGAACCGCGCGAAGGGGACGTTGAGACGGACGACCACGCAACTGCACTGCCTGCTGCGACGCGCACGACTACATCAAGTCGTCTTCCGCTGCACCTGCGCGTCTAGTGGTAATCCCGTAACCTATAACTAGCAGTAAATCATGTTTTATGAGGTCGAAAAGTTTTGTTTTCGGGCTAGCGTAGCAACCTCGTATTCCATCATTATGACCCAGGGGGTCAAGACCACCAACTAGTAAATTTGTATACTGCGTGCTCCCTCTCCCAGATGTGATGCAAGAAGAACACAAGATTTATCCTGGTTCAGGCAAAGAAGGCCCTACGTCCAGCGGAGGAGGATGGATTGTATTATCTTGCACTGAAATGCTCGTACAGGGGGGGTACAAGCAGGTTTACACGGGGGTGCTCAGAGTGAGCTGAAGCCTAAGACTAGCAAGGCTATCCTAGGTGAGTTGTGGATTGCTTGAGATGTTGATCAAGCAATCGGGTGTGGTGTGTGCGACTTGGCTCTTGGTGTATGCGGGTCAGAGCTGATGTCTCGGCTCGTTGAGAGATCTCTGATGTCCGAATGCGTGAGCCGATACGAATGCGCATGCCCTTTCTTCTATCCCAGGGTCCCCTTTTATAGACCAAGGGGAGGCCTGAGAGTACAGAGGTCCTAAATGGTAGCGGCATGGGAGGCGTGTCTGAAGAATCATGGCCCTAGTTGGTTTTGGCGATTAACGACAATTAGAGATTATTATGGCTAACGTGTGTTTTGCAAAGGCTATGCGTAGCTTAGCCATAGTGATCAAGGAGAATGGGCTCTAATGGTCATCACTTAGCCCCCAAGATGGATATCGTTTCGGTTTTCAAGGAGACGTGATGAAGACCCTAGAATGATAGGCTAAGTGCCATAAGGAGATGAAGGGCATTTAGAATTAGATAGGTCTTCTCTTTTTACCTTTGACCGTACTATTAAGAGGGGTTGAGATTAGTAGCTTGACTTAGGAAAGCTTCATGACTTAGGTGTGGTGCACACTTGACTTCCTTAGCTCTAAGCAAGCCTATGGTGACCGAAAGATAGCCTAGAACAACTTCCATGTTTATCGCGACTAAAAACGGAGTTGTCAAAATCATTTTCTGGGCGTCGGACGCTCCTGGCAGGGGCGCCGGACGCTGTCCGTCGCGTCGGACAAAGGCGTCGGACGCTGGCTGGTTGAGTCCACAGCGTCCGTCGGCCTTCCAGAGAGGATGTTTTCTGGCTAAGTCTTTCAGGGTCCGTCGGACGCTGTCCGTCGGCCAGGCGTCGGACGCTTGGAAGAGCGTCCGTCGACCTTCCAGAGAGGGTGTTTTCAACCCTAGCCAGAACTTAGCGTCGGATGCTGTGGTTGAGCGTCTGTCGCCCAGTGACGTAGCGTCCGTCGCTGGGAACAGTGTGTTAGAACTAGCCATTGGGCAGGGCGTCGGACCGTCCGTCGCCTAGGCGCCGGAGCGTCCGTCGCCCAAACCATGAACAGAAACTAGCCGTTGGGTATGCGACGGACCGTCCGTTGCCTAGTCGACAGAGCGTCCGTCGCCAACTTAAAACGTCAGCCTGAGGCAGTTTTCAGAGGGTCTATTTATAGCCCCTCTCACTTCTGTCCCACCTTGCCTTTGCTCATTTTGAGTTGCTGAGTTTGCTGAGAAGGTTGGGAAGAGAGCAAGAGCCCTAGAGAGAGAGAGAGAGAGTGATTCGCGAATCCATCCATCCTCTCTCTAGTTCATCCAAGAGTTCAAGTGTGCATCCTCTAGTTGTGAAGCTTGAGTGAGTCAAGCAAAGATCGAGGCTTGTTACTCTTGGTGATCGGCATCACCTAGACGGTCCGGTGGTGCTCGGAGGAAGGTGATCACCGGAGGATTGTCGGTTCTCCATCGACGTTGTGATCGGTTGTGGGCGATTCACCGAGCCGGAGTGGCGAAGAATCAGCCCGTAGAGAGCACTCATCCCTTGCGCGGGATTGAGGGGGAGCTATACCTTGCGAGGTGCTCCAACGAGGACTAGGGGGGAGTGTCGACTCCTCGATACCTCGGCAAAACATCGCCGTGTCAAGCATATCTTTCCCTAGCTCTTTATTACCGCATTACTTTCCGTACTTGTTCCTTATTTCATACTAGAATTGTGTAGGAAGTTTTCGCTTTCCTTTGGCTTGCTACCGCTTTCTAGCTAGGGCACACAAGCGGTAGGCACTAGGGGGTTAATAGGCTCTTTATAGGTTTAATTCTTGTTTAGAAATTAAAAAGAGCCCAATTCACCCCCCCTCTTGGGCATCTTGATCCTTTCAATTGGTATCAAAGCAAGGTTTGCTCTAAATTAGGCTTCACCGCCTAGAGCAAGATGTCCCATGGGGATGGACCACCTCCCATGTTCGATGGAGAACGACTTTCCTTATTGGAAAGTTCGTATGGAGGCCTATCTAGAGGCCGTTGACGTGGGCGTACTCAAAGCCGCCACAAAGGGAGGCACCCTCTTCGCGGAGGACCTCAACTTTGATAAGCACAATGCCAAGGCGAAGAACATTATCTTTCGTGGCATTAGCAAGGATGTCTTCAACCGAGTGCGTAATTCTAAAGACGCATTTGAGTTGTGGACCACTATTTGTGCACTTCACGAAGGCACAAAGAGTGAGCGTGAAGAACGCTATCACTTGGTTATGGCTAAGCTCAATTCTTTCTCTATGCATGCAAATGAAAATGCAAATGAAATGTACTCACGACTCAACATTATTGTAGAGGAATTGAATGGGCTCGGTCTCAACCAAATGGAACCGGCTGATGTGGTACGCAAGATTCTTTGTGTCTTGCCCATTGAGAAGTATGGCCACATCGTCACGGTGCTTCACCAAGGAGATCTCTCCGCCGCTACACCAACACAAATTTTGGGCAAGATCAATGCCCATGAGATGTACATGAAGATTGGTGATGGTGGCTCATCTTCCTCCTCCAAGAAGAAAGAAAAAGAGAAGGAGGAAAAGAAGGACTTGGCACTCAAGGCATCCTCCTCGGAGAAGTACAAGATGCAAGTCATGTTTGAGAGCACAAGCGATGATGATGATGATGATGATCTCGCTCTCATGGTGAAGAAAACAACCAAGACGTTGAAGAAGCTAAGCAAGAATGGAGTCAAGTTTGACTCAAAGAAGAAGAAATTCTTCACAAGCTCTTCAAGAAAGCCCCTCTCCAAGATGGATTTCTACAATTATGGCAAACTTGGACACTTGGCTCATGCTTGCCCCGAAGAAAAGAAAGACAAGTACAAGAACAAGAAAGCTAACAACAAGTTCAAGTACAACAAGGGCAACAAGGTTGAGTCAAGTGATGAGGAGAAGAAGGATGACAAGCCATTCAAGAAGAAGAAGAACTTCAACTTCCACAAGAAGAAGAAGAATGACAAAGCCTACATTGTTGGTGATTGGCTCACCGACATTGAAGACTCAAGTGACTCATCCGGAGATGAAAGTGAAGAAGAGAAGGTGGCTGCCTTGGTGATTGGTTTATCTACTCCACCGCCACCCCCTCCATCATCTCCGGGTTCATCCTCTACACACCTATGCCTCATGGCTAAAGGTGACAAAAAGGTACAAAAAGAGGATAGTGATGATGAGGCTAGCTCTAGTGATGATAGTGATGATGAGTTTGAGGCACCTTCCTATGATGAGCTAATTGAAATTTGCAATAAATATACTAAGCTCATTAGGAAGTATAAAGGCAAAAGTGAATCACTAGAGAAAGCCAATAGTAACTTGCATGCTAAGCTTGATGACTTGTCTAGTGCTAATGATGAATTGAAGCTTGAGAACAAATCTCTCTCATCTAGCACTAGGGAGCTCAAAGCCTCACTCAAGCAAGCAAATGAGAAACATGATAAGCTTGAGAGGTCAACACAAGAGCTCCAAACAAGATACAACTTGCTAAAAGATGACTACAACCAAGTTAAAAATGAACATGGCACACTTGTGATAGCTAATGAATTGCTTTCAAATGATCTTGCTACACATGTTGCTATTAACCCGGTTGTTAAGTGTGATATAGCTACTTCTTGTGAGGACTTGCTTGATGAAGTTGCTAGTGAGCAAAATGCTAAGTGCAAGGTCAAGAAGGTAGTTGAGGCCGACAAGCATGATGACTATGTGAAGATGAGGCAAGAAAACTCTAAGCTCAAGGAAGAGCTAATCAACCTCAAGGCAAGCAAGCCACTCACTATCAAGTCGGCCAAACAAGATAACAAAGATGCAATGACCTTGATCAACTCTCTTAAAGAGGAAAATGTAAAGCTCAAGGTTGAGAAGATCAAGCTTACAAGTGGATTTTGGAGAAGTTCACCAAGGGCCACAATCTTCAAAGTGAGCTCTTGATGAACACTATCATGAAGACCGACAAGACCGGCATTGGATTCAAGAAGAACCAAATCATGAAGGCCAAGGTCAAGATAGAAGCCAAGAACTATTACAAGAACAAGGCTATGAGAAGAAACTATGACACACCAAAGCCCAAGCTCAAGAAATTCTTTGGATGTGGTCAAGAGGGTCATTTTCAATCCCAATGCAAGACTCCACCTCCCAAGACCTTGCCCAAGCACATAAGGCCTTTCGCTCATGATGCACACTTCATCATCAACAAGGACTCCAAGGGTAGACCTAAAGTTGTATTTCTCGGTCCAAAGATGAAGAACAAGCCCAAAGTGCTATGGGTTGCTAAGGAGTTGGTGGACAAGGCTATGGGACCTCGCCAAGTGTGGGTCCCCAAACAACAAGCTTAACTCCAAGTTGCTTGTGTGTAGGTGAACTACAAGACCGGTGGAAGTCATTGGGTGATTGATAGTGGATGCACTCAACATATGACCGGTGACTCCCGGATGTTCACCACACTTGAGGAAGATTGTGAAGGGCAAGACAAGATTACCTTTGGGGACAATTCAAAAGGCAAAGTGCAAGGCCTAGGCAAAGTGGCAATCTCAAATGATCAATCAATATCAAATGTCTTGCTAGTACAATCATTGAGCTTCAACTTGCTATCGGTGGGACAACTATGTGATCTTGGTTTCCATTGTTCTTCACTCCAAATGAGGTAGTTGTGTCCAAGATTGAAGATTCATCATTGATATTCAAAGGGTTTCGGCACAACAATCTCTACCTAGTGGACTTCACCTCAAATGAAGCTAGTTTGCAAACATGTCTATTCTCCAAGAGTTCTTTGGGTTGGCTATGGCATAGAAGATTAGCACATGTGGGAATGTCAACTTTGAAGAAGCTTGTCAAGAAGGAATTGGTTAGAGGTGTGAAGGATGTGGTGTTTGAGAAGGACAAACTTTGTAGTGCATGTCAAGCCGGCAAGCAAGTGGCAAACACTTATCCAACCAAAGCTTTCATGTCAACCTCAAGAGTACTAGAGCTACTCCACATGGATCTATTTGGACCTACCACCTATGCTAGCCTTGGTGGCAATCTCTTTTGCTTGGTGGTAGTTGATGATTACTCTAGGTACACTTGGGTGTTCTTTCTTCAAGACAAGGGAGAAACTCAATCAATATTCAAGAAGTTTGCAACTAGAGCCCAAAATGAGTTTGATGTGAAGATCAAGAAGATAAGAAGTGACAATGCGACCGAGTTTGTGAACACCAAGATTGAAGACTATTGTGATGAAGTTGGGATCAAGCATGAAGTATCCGCCACCTACACTCCTCAACAAAATGGTGTAGTAGAGAGGAAGAACCGGACTCTTATCACTCTTGCAAGATCAATGCTAGATGAATACAACACCCCCGAGAAGTTTTGGGCCGAAGCAATCAACACCGCATGCTATGCAGCCAACCGGTTATTTGTCCAAAGACTTCTCAAGAAGACCCCCTATGAGCTTGTGAATGCGAAGAAACCGGACATATCCTTTTTCCGAGTGTTTGGTTGCAAAGTGTACATCTACAAGAAGCGCCAACACTTGGGCAAGTTCCAAATAAGATGTGACATTGGTTTCTTAGTTGGGTATTCACTTAAATCCAAGGCATACCGTGTATTTAACAAAGCCACCGGCTTAGTTGAAGAAACGTATGACTTGGAGTTTGATGAAACTAATGGCTCTCAAGAAGAGCATGAAAATCTTGATGATGTAGGTGATGAACCCTTGAGGGAGGCAATGAAGAACATGCCAATTGGTGCTATCAACCCGCAAGAGGTGGAAGAAGTTGAAGATGAAGCAAATCAAGATCCTTCTCCACCTCACACGCCTCAAGTTGATGAAGGAGATCAAGTGAGGGAAGCTCAAGAATACACTCACATCCCTCAAGATCAAGCCGAGGCCGAAGCAAGCAATGTTGAAGCACCGCAACCTCCTCCCCAAGCGATCAATAGAAGATCTACACCTATGCTTCAAGCACATCCTCAAGACCTCATCATAGGGAGTCCATCAAGGGGGGTAACAACTCGATCTAAACTTGCTTCTTATGTTGAACATCACTCCTTTGTTTCCTTTGTTGATCCTTCTAGTGTGGAGGATGCACTTGCGGATCCGGATTGGGTGAATACCATGCACGAAGAGTTGAACAACTTCACCCGGAATGAAGTGTGGACACTAGTAGAAAAGCCCAAAGGAGCAAGAATCATTGGCACCAAATGGGTGTTTAGGAACAAGCAAGATGATCAAGGCGTGGTTGTGAGAAACAAGGCAAGATTGGTGGCAAAGGGGTTCTCCCAAGTTGAAGGCTTGGATTTTGGGGAGACCTTTGCACCGGTTGCAAGACTAGAAGCCATTCGTATCCTTTTGGCATATGCTTCACACCATAAAATGAAACTTTTTCAAATGGATGTGAAGAGTGCCTTTCTTAATGGTTTCATTAATGAACTTGTTTTTGTCTCACAACCTCCCGGGTTTGAAGACCCAAATTATCCTAATCATGTGTATAGGTTGTCCAAGGCACTCTATGAATTGAAGCAAGCTCCAAGAGCTTGGTATGAGAGGCTAAGGGACTTCCTACTCAAGAAGGGCTTCAAGATCGGGAAAGTGGATACCACACTCTTCACCAAGGTGCTAGATGGAGAGATCTTTGTTTGCCAAGTATATGTCGATGACATTATATTTGGGTCAACAAACCAAGGTCATAGCAAGGAATTTGGTGCATTGATGTCCAAGGAGTTCGAGATGTCAATGATTGGCAAGCTAACCTTCTTCCTTGGCTTCCAAGTGAAGCAATTTAGGGAGGGCACCTTCATATCTCAAGAGAAGTACACTTATGATGTGATCAAAAATTCAAGATGGAGGATTGCAAGCCAATCAAGACCCCAATGCCTACTAATGGGCATCTCGATCTCGATGAGGGAGGTAAACCGATTGACCAAACTCTTTATCATTCTATGATCGGTAGTTTACTTTACCTCACCGCTTCTAGGCCGGATATCATGTTTAGTGTGTGTATGTGTGCTAGGTTTCAAGCAAACCCTAAGGAGTCGTATCTTTGTGCGGTTAAAAGAATCCTTAGGTACTTAAGGCACACCCCTAGCATGGGTCTTTGGTATCCCAAAGGAGCTCCCTTCCAACTAGTTGGCTATTCCGATTCGGATTACGCCGGGTGTAAGGTTGATAGGAAGAGTACTTCCGGCGGGTGCCACATGCTAGGTAGATCAATTGTTTCTTGGTCCTCAAAGAAGCAAAATAGTGTGGCATTGTCAACCGCCGAAGCGGAATACATTGCCATGGGAGCAAGTTGTGCACAAATCTTATATATGACCCAAACACTCTTTGATTACGGCGTGTTTTTAAAAGAAGTTCCACTTTTGTGTGATAATGAAAGCGCCGTAAAGCTTGCAAACAACCCGGTTCAACACTCTCGCACCAAGCACATAGATATTCGCCATCACTTTCTTAGAGATCATGTGGCTAGGAAAGATATCACACTAGTTGGAGTTAAGAGCGAAGAGCAATTGGCGGATATCTTCACTAAACCACTCGATGAAACAACCTTTTGTAGGTTGAGAAGCGAGTTAAATGTGCTTGATCACTCTAACTTCACGAAAAGATGAGCTTGTGTGAACCATGCATTCATATGTATTATAAACTATTCAATTTGGTAATGCACTTAGGCTTGGCTAACGCGGGTAAGATAACCGCCCTCAAAGCGTGTGACAAAGCTTAACCGCGGTTTAAACTTGCAAGCAACCTAGATTCAAATTTCGAATTGCATGGCATATGCATGTGTGTTGTTTGCCTTTTCTTTTCGGTTAAGTTTCTTGAGCATCCTCTATGATAGTCCACTTAGGGGGAGCATTCGAAGCTCAAGTCTCTTCAATACCCCTCTTGTGGCCATATGATGTCTCCTTGGCGCTTCCATTCGAATATTTTGAGCTAAAAATTAAATTTAAGCCTATGGCAAACTAATTGAAAATGAGTGTTTGAGAGTTGGTTCTCATATCAAGTCCAATCAAGTGTTATTTGGATCTTATTGGGATTGGAACTTGGTTGGGAGAAAGACGCAAAAACAAAATTTGAAAAATTCTATTTTTAAGGCGTCGGACGCTGCCGACGGACGCTTGGTGTCAATTGCCTCAGCGTCCGTCGCGATCGTCCGGAGATTAAAGTTGCCCGCTAACAGGGCGACGGATGCTCTCCCAAGCGTCCGTCGCGGAGCGTCCGTCGCGTTCAATGCGATTGGGCGTTTCAAATCGGCTCTGGAAGCCTGACGGATGATGCCGTCGGACGCTCCCCGAGCGTCCGTCGCATACCGACGGAGCATCCATCGCTCTACGTCGGAGCGTCCGTTGCGAACTAAACGGCGAATTTTTTTTTAAAATCCCCGATCTTTCCTCTATTTCGCCGATCTGTTTCTCAGTCCGTCGCCGCGCCGCATCAAACCCTAACTGCCGCTCTCCCTGCGCCGCCGTGGACCTTGCCTGCGCCGCCGTGCTCCTCCTCCCTGCGCCGCCGTGATCCTCCCCCAGCGCCGCCTGCACCTGCGCCGCCGCATTTTGCGCCGCCATTCACCTCCTCTGCGCCGCTGCTCCACACCGCAACCCTGTCGCCGTGCCCAGCGCCAGAGCTCCTCTCCCTCTGATCTTCTGCGAGATTCAAGTCGTGGAGGACTCCGTTTGCCCAGGAGATCTCTTTGTGATTGGAGGTTGATTGTTCTCAGAGGTGAATTTCTTTTCCTGTGAATATCAAATCACCTCATCCTTTATCTATCACATTGCCAACCCTAAACCCCTCTCTATGCCTTGATTAGCTTGCGGACTGCGGATTACGGTTGATTGATCGGGAGATCTCTTCTCTTCTTCCTTTTTGGTCAGAGGTTCGAGGTATGGCAGTTTGGATTTTTCGCGATCTATCCTTTCCTAATTTCATGCTTCCAATAGACCCTTGCCTCTAGGTAAATGCTTATGGTATATATCTCTATCTATTTCTCACGAGCAGGGTTAGTTGGTCAGTTGATCAGAGAATCAGTCAGTTGAGCAGCGCCAGTGAACTCGGGGCAAAGCCCGCGAGTACGGATCGAGGCAAAGCCTCGCGAGGACAGTCCAGGGCCGGCGTGCCACTCTTGCAGTTGATTGTATCCGTGGTCTGTCAGAGGGTCAGAGTCAGTGTTTGATTGGCAGTGAGTTTGTGATTTGACTCTTGAGGATTCTTGTCAGCGGATTGGTTGCAAAGATTTGAGATATGGCAAGGACAAAGAACGCAGGTCCCGTTCCCGGTAGTGGTGGTGACCCTCCACCTCCACCGCGTCCACCCACTGACCGGTGAAAGGGAAAGCAGAAGGTTATCTCTCGGAAGCGTAAGAGGCCAGTGATGGATCCAGACTCGGTAGCCGCTCTAGCAGTGGCAGAGGCCGCCGAGATAGTTGAGCGAGGAGGACGTCGCACCGGCTTGAGGCTCTCGCCTCGCCGTGGAGCACGTCGTGAGTCCCCTCCACCTCCAGAGTCAGAGCCCGTTGAGGCTACAGAGGCACCAGAGACAGAGCCAGTCCCAGCGACTGAGCCGGCAGAGGCCGCGGGCCATTCGTCCATTGGAGAGCTAATGAGCCGTCGAGTCACCCGTTCCCGAGGCTCAGGTGCACCACCCAGCCCTCCAAGACCCCGGCTCCTAGACCCCGTGAGGCACCAGGTTCGTACACTTACAGCGAAGCAAGTTCAGCTGCTTCGGTTTGTTGACTTCCAGTCCTGGTTCCCACCTCAGAGGGACCCCCATGCCAGACGAGAGTTCTATACTACAGTGCACGAGGACTTCTAGAGAGCATATGTAGACACTGATGCTCCTCTCAGGGCCCACAGGGTGTGCCCATCTGCTCAGATAGGGGGGATCGGTGGTCCAGATATCCTGCAGCATCTCCAGTATATCTAGGGTCTGACAGATTTGATGGGACGCTCAGGGGCATATCAGAAGGAGTGGGTATACCAGTTTTATGCCTCTCTGTGGATCTCACCTGATCACGAGTTCCTCCACTTCGCATACCAGGGACGTGACTTCAGGGTTACAGCTGCCAGATTCAGAGAGCTCTTTCACCTCGAGTCCTCACCTACCAGGATACACAGTCTCTGCTATGGGGATCAGGAGGCCCCTCGCCGACCTCACGATGGTATAGTACCATCCACGGATTTTGTAAGTCCGTGCTTTCAGCAGCCGTTCACTGAGGGTTCGAGCCGTACGCCACGTGACCTCACTCCTTTGGCTCGGATCCTCTACGAGGTTCTCAGACGTACTATTCTACCCCGGATTGGAGCTAGGGATACTATCACTCGTCTTCAGTTTTGGCTCCTAGCTCACATTATTCGGAAAGAGAAGTTCGACCTCTGGGACTTGATAGTGAGCGAACTCGAGGATATTATAGCTGCTGGGTTCAGGGGTCATTGGCAGCTACAGTTCGCCCATTGGATTTCATATTTGATAGTTGCCAAGACTGGGTCAGGTGTCATGAGAGTCACCCTTACGAGGTCAGCCACAGAGTTCCCAGTCTACTCGATGAGTCAGCTTGTGGCCCATGGGCAGTTGCCTCGCCCCAGCAGAGCCTACAGACCAGGCACTAGGCAGGCCGGAGTGCCACCACAGTCGGCCGAGGTTACAGATGCGACAGTTGAGCAGATTGCTCAGGCAGAGCTAGCAGACTTGGATGCAGAGATAGATACAACTGCTGAGACAGTCTTTCGAGAGGACCTCGATTCCGACAGCTCTGACGAGGACTACCAGCCCGTGCATGAGTATACACCGATGACCCATGACCACGAGGCAGGTGGATCCGGCACAGCCGCAGCAGCTCCAGCTCTAGGCTCCAGTTCCTCAGAGGCTACCTTGCTCACTATTCTATCGAGGATGCAGGAGGAGCAGTCTCGCCAGGCAGAGGAGCAGAGACAACAGGCTGCAGACCTACGGAGGCTTACTGAGCAGCAGCTGGCAGCTCAGGCACAGACGCAGGCTAGACAGGACGAGTTCCAGCGTCAGTTCTTGGCATATCAGCTGTAGCAGGCAGAGATTCAGAAGACTCAGACACTACTTCTTGAGCATCTTCTGGCCTCTAGCTCCGGGCAGACTTCCACGCCATAGTTCCAGTTGCCCGGCGTATCACAGCAGCAGCAGTTCACCTCTCCTCCATAGCAGCCTCCAGTAGTTGTGGTGCCAACTCCAGCGTTACCGTCCAGAGGACAGCAGAGTCAGGCACCAGCTACACCTCCGTTCTAGCCGGCAGCCTCTCCTGAGTACCAGACTCCGAGGACCTAGGTGTCCTCTTGGATAGCTTCACCCGGAGAGTTCCAGACAGGCTTCACTCCTACCCGGGGAACTACCTTAGCAGAGGCCTCGAGAGATCTGTCAGCTTCCTATCTTGAGATCACGGGAGAAGACTCCCCAGGAGCAGCTCAGCAGGTCACACCAGCTCCAGAGACTGCAGTGGATCCTCCGGCGACAGGCACTCACCAGTCCTCAGTTGCATCGTCGGAGATCGCACCTGAGCAGTCAGCACAGACAGTCACCACACCTCCAGGTGCCGTTCAGACGGATGCCATATCCCTAGCAGAGGAAGTTAAAGTGGCAGTGTCCTCTCCAGGTTAGACTCAGCCCGCAGAGGTTGCAGCAGCAGTGTCCCTAGTGGCACTTGCGGTGACACCGTCCCCCTCGCATCGAGTTTTCACTCGTCGGGCTCCTAGGCCCGCTACCACTGAGGCAGGACCGTCAGAGGCACTAGCTGAGCCTCAGTGGGAGTCAGTTGAGACCGCAACTCTAGAGGTGTCAGTGACAGCTCCAGAGACCACCCCAGCTGCACCTACACCGGCAGAGGCCGAGGCAGATGATGAGTCAGACGAGTCAGACCTTCAGGACTTCATCATGCTGGATCGCAGAGCTGCAGCTTCTTCGCCTTCTTCTCCAGCCCCAGACACTTAGTTTTTTTTTGTGCTAGACGCCAAAGGGGGAGAGAGGGTCGAGTATAGAGATAGGGGGAGGGATTTGGATCTTTGTATGCCTTTATTCCCCGTACTCTTTCATCATGTCTATTTCTATGCATTTGTCTATATGTGATGTGATGATGGTTGATGTTTATTTGGTTGGAAGTGACAAACTCTTGATTATCACTAATATATCTTGTGAGTTGTCTCATGGTTCATGATATATCTCTATGCTTAACGTTATTTGAGCTTCCGCGCTTTACTCCAAAACATCCTGTGAGAATATCATGAGGTACTGCTTTTTCCTTCATATCCATGAGTATCATGTTTTGTGATTTGGCTTGGGTGAGCAAGTATGCTTCATTACAATTTCACTAACCCTTGCTCAACCATTCCAAGTCACCCTTGAATCTTAACCAAAACTCTTATCCATACTCGAAGTTTTATTGTCGTCAATCACCAAAAAGGGGGAGATTGAAGAATCATGGCCCTAGTTGGTTTTGGCGATTAACGACAATTAGAGATTATTATGGCTAATGTGTGTTTTGCAGAGGCTATGCGTAGCTTAGCCATAGTGATCAAGGAGAATGGGATCTAATGGTCATCACTTAGCCCCCAAGATGGATATCGTTTCGGTTTTCAAGGAGACGTGATGAAGACCCTAGAATGATAGGCTAAGTGCCATAAGGAGATGAAGGGCATTTAGAATTAGATAGGGCTTCTCTTTTTACCTTTGACCGTACTATTAAGAGGGGTTGAGATTAGTAGCTTGACTTAGGAAAGCTTCATGACTTAGGTGTGATGCACACTTGACTTCCTTAGCTCTAAGCAAGCCTATGGTGACCGAAAGATAGCCTAGAACAACTTCCATGTTTATCGCGACTAAAAACGGAGTTGTCAAAATCATTTTCTGGGCGTCGGACGCTCCTGGCAGGGGCGCCGGACGCTGTCCGTCACGTCGGACAAAGGCGTCGGACGCTGGCTGGTTGAGTCCACAGCGTCCGTCGGCCTTCCAGAGAGGATGTTTTCTGGCTAAGTCTTTCAGGGTCCGTCGGACGCTGTCCGTCGGCCAGGCGTCGGACGCTGGGAAGAGTGTTCGTCGACCTTCCAGAGAGGGTGTTTTCAACCCTAGCCAGAACTTAGCGTCGGACGCTGTGGTTGAGCGTCCGTCGCCTAGTGACGTAGCGTCCGTCGCTGGGAACAGTGTGTCAGAACTAGCCATTGGGCAGGGCGTCGGACCGTCCGTCGCCTAGGCGCCAGAGCGTCCGTCGCCCAAACCATGAACAGAAACTAGCCGTTGGGTATGCGACGGGCCGTCCGTCGCCTAGTCGACAGAGCGTCCGTCGCCAACTTAAAACGTCAGCCCGAGGCAGTTTTCAGAGGGTCTATTTATAGCCCCTCTCACTTCTCTCCCACCTTGCCTTTGCTCATTTTGAGTTTGCTGAGAAGGTTGGGAAGAGAGCAAGAGCCCTAGAGAGAGAGAGTGATTCGCGAATCCATCCATCCTCTCTCTAATTCATCCAAGAGTTCAAGTGTGCATCCTCTAGTTGTGAAGCTTGAGTGAGTCAAGCGAAGATCGAGGCTTGTTACTCTTGGTGATCGACATCACCTAGACGGTCCGGTGGTGCTCGGAGGAAGGTGATCGCCGGAGGATTGTCGGCGGCCCTTCTCCATCGACGTTGTGATCGAATCAGCCCGTAGAGAGCACTCATCCCTTGCGCGGGATTGAGGGGGAGCTATACCTTGCGAGGTGCTCCAACGAGGACTAGGGGGGAGTGTCGACTCCTCGATACCTCGGCAAAACATCGCCGTGTCAAGCATCTCTTTCCCTAGCTCTTTATTACCGCATTACTTTCCGCACTTGTTCCTTATTTCATACTAGAATTGTGTAGGAAGTTTTCGCTTTCCTTTGGCTTGCTACCGCTTTCTAGCTAGGGCACACAAGCGGTAGGCACTAGGGGGTTAATTGGCTCTTTATAGGTTTAATTCTTGTTTAGAAATTAAAAAGAGCCCAATTCACCCCCCCCCCCCCCTCTTGGGCATCTTGATCCTTTCAGTGTCCGTGGCACCATGCTTGCGATGGGACGTCGATCGCTGTAGCGGCGTGGCCTTCCCGTCCTTCTGGTGCTTCAGGGCATGATGATGGCGGACTGGACGTTGCCGAACGTCATGGCGCAGTACGGTTGGCCTCCTGTAGATGGGTACAAGCTCCACAGTTGAAGCGGGACGGAGCGGACGGGCCCCATACCGTAGTGGTTGGAGATGGGGGTCGAGCCCCTGGATCGAGGGGTATCGAGGCCCGCACGGCTCTGACGTGTCCCTAAAAACTCGGTCGAGGGCTGTCCCAGTCAAGATTCGAGGGGATGCCTTTGACCTCCGTACTTGAGGCGTGGTCACAGTGGTTGTACGATCAACGGAGAGTCGGGGCATGGGCGGCGAACTGATGGATTTGACCGTGGTAGTGGGCACCCATGGCGTTAGGCGAGAGCAGGTAGGCGCATTGGATTCTCTTTACCCCATACTGGGAGTAGGTGAGCTGATCGAGCCTCCTGCTCGCGGGTCGTTCGTTCGACCCCCTGTCCGTTATTCGAGGGGTCGACGCGGAGGGGTTGAGGTCGAGGGGGATTCGATCGACCTCTCTTCCGTCATTCGGAGGGTTGAGGCAAGGCGGAGGGGTCGTTCGTTCGATCCCTGTCCGTCAGTTGAGGTCGAGGCGGAGGGGTCGTTCGTTCGACCCCTGTCCGTCAATCGGGGTCGACGCAGAGGGGTGTCCTGCCTACTGTTTTTCCAGTAATGGGCCGGCCCACGACTGGTCACTGTTGTTGGTGAGGTAAGTCTTCGTTTGATGGGCCTTCTCCCACTGATTGGGCGGCTGATCGGATTCTGCCTCAAATATGGTTGCTATGTTAAGCATTAGATTATCGCAGGTTAGGGTACCCCTTACCTTTGTACCCGACATAACGGTTTGGCAAATGAGCTTAGCATTTTTGTTAACTTGCAAACACCGGGTGATATTTGACATATATGCCAAGCCGCGGTTCGCTTGGCAATTGCCTCGCGTGCTACTCCCGTGGGATATTTCCCACTCGCGCGTATAATTTATGGTTTTGCCAAGTGAATAATGGAAAACCGTTGGAGATTGATTCTTTTTATCTTTGTCATATTTATTTGGGACTTGGAAAATTCCTAATTTTGTCAAACAAAAAATGCAAAACCGTTGGAGATGCTCTTACATAATAGGAGATATGAGATATAAGACCGCTGATCGCTGACGTGTAGCAGTGTACTCGCCCTTATGAAATTTATTAGCAAGATGGGTTTATGCTGGCTAGAAACTTGTCGGCTAACCATGATGTGTAGCAGTATCTCATTAGTTATTCTAGCTTTATGTACATGTCCTGGTAAATGATTTTGTGGTTCAGCACTTAGGGCATGATTGGCTAACCATGATGTGTAGCAGTATCTCATTAGTTGTTCTAGCTTTATGTACATGTACTGGTAACTGATTTTGAGCACTTACGGCGTGATTGGTTCGCTGGCGAGTAGAGCCTGGCTCGCTTCTCCCAGCCAGGCCAAGTTGAAACAGGCTTGTTGCATACACAGTCTTTATGTTTGGTTGAGTGCATACGTAAGTACAGGACCGGTACATCCGTTCTTTGGTTGCATGGTTCATTTGCTTGTTGTTGCACCAACTCTCTCACAAACTAGCCAAGAGAAGCGTCCCATGCGAGTCAGGCTCCAAAGAAACGGAGGCCAACTGCGTTCCTACCGAGCCAGGCCTGACGGGGCAGTTTGCATGAGGCGGGACAGACCCTGACCTCGCTGCATGCCACCAAACGCTGCATGCCGGCGGCTAGGCGGGGCTAGGTGCAGGCTACCAATCACGCCCTTAGGGCTTCCCCAACGCGAGTACTACCTCGAATGTCACATCTACACTCATCCTCCGTGTCCATTATAGCTTTGCAGTGTGTCAGTGTCTCTTGCAGAAGATTCATAGGCTTCGTCAGATAAAAGTAGCAGACAACTATGGGGAGCGCGTCGTAGAGGTGCGGAAGGTTGGCCTACTCTGCGCGATGCATAGAAAAAGTTGAAGAAAGAAGAAATTGAAGAAAGAAGACAACGTCGGTCTCACAAAAGTAACATGCACCACGAGTTTACATTGAAAGGTTGAGAGTGTTGTCTACATGTATTTCTACTTTTTGGTTCAAACTAACAGACTTGTAAGCCTGCGTTGGGTAAGCCCTTAAGTACATTGTTGTTCTTTTCACTGGATTCCTGCTCTAATCGAGGTTACATAGTGGGTGTTTGGATCTAAGTGCTAAAGTTTAGTCTGTGTCTTATCGAACATTCGAATGTTATATGATGATTAAATATGAGATAATTATAAAACTAATTGCATAACCAGTTACTATTTTTCGAGACGAAACTATTAAACATAATTAATTTATTGTTAGCACACGTTTACCGTAGCATCACATTATCAAAAAATAGGTTAATTAGACTCAATAGATTCATCTCGCAAATTAGACCAATTTGTGTAATAAATTTTATGATTAATCTATATTTAATATTATAAATTAGTGTCCAAACATTCGATGCGATAGGGGTTAAAGTTTAGTCAGGGGAACAAACCGGGCCTATTCCCGAATTGATTGTGACAAGCACCAGAAATTCTTGTGACGCGACCAAAAAAAAACTAAAAAACCTGGATGACATAAGTAATGCAACATTGCATTAATAGGTGAGAATTATCGAATAATGGAATGGATAAACCGAATTTTATCAGTACACTTGTTTTCCTCGCATAATAATTTAGCATTTTCAGAGTTCCGGAAAGATGGAACTTTGATTCCACTAAACAAAATGCAATGACATCATACGCTATACACGACGGTTCTCAGATGACATGCCTCCGAAGGAGGCTACAAGCTATCTACTCTTGCACAGCAGTCAGGAGCGAAGCAAAACATGCTGATGCAAAACATTTGACGCCTTAGCGTCTGCACCCGCTACTAGCCAGATCACATCCTCCTCGTCTGCTTATTGGCTGCTTGCTTTCCACCTTCCTCTCGGTTCTTTCTTGAGCTCCCTACTCTGGCCATTGTGAGGTGATTCATCTTTGACCAGTTTACCTACACATACAGAGAGTAATAGAGAGCAGCAACAAAAATTGCTGATTTTTCCAATATCTACTCATAAGAGTATGCTCTTCCCAACTAGGGATGCAGCCGAGCAAGCCTCATGACACTGTCCGGCCATAGCATATTGAAGCAATGTAAAGGTTCTTGGCCCATTTCTCCTGCAAAAGATCCAGATTATTTGGTTGACGTTAAATAGGTGATTTGGGTCCCTGCTTCTGGATGGTGAAGGCTACATGCCAAGTTGAGACAAAATCACAGCAACTTGAACATGATAACCCTAATTTTCAGTTCAAATAAGCACCCTAATTTTGACAGCATAGTCAAGCATAAAAATATATGATCATACCTTCACATGGCTGCTTGGAAAAGCAGATGTTCTAAGAGTTTCTTGTGTTTCGTCCATTAACTTTCTTTTAGGTATACTCAATATAAAAGCAGCTTGATCACCAGTGGCTGCTGTAGAAGTAATTCTATATCCGTTCTCCCATCGTCGATGAATACCTTCACTAGGATAAAGAAAATCCAATTCCACTACCTGCATTGCATAACAGAAAAGAAAGCACAATCAAATTGATTTCAGATAGCAGATAATTTCAAATACTACACAGTTCTAATATGTATCCTGTAGAGAGTCACTTCTGTTCAAAAAACAGATAGTTTCAAATAATACACAGTTCTATTATGGGTGTGTTTGGTTCCCATCTCCTAAACTTTAGTGTACTAAAATATTTTAGTCACCTTTTAGTACCTCTTGAGTGACTAGTGGAACTAAAGTGTTTTAATCACCTTTTAGTCAGTTTGTTTGACACTTTATTAGTCACTAAAGTGACTAAAGTTTAGTCCAGTAAAATTTAGGAGGTGGGAACCAAACACAGTTCTATGCAGCTGCTACTAGAGGTACCATTGCAAAATATGCATTGACCAAAACAACTTCCCCAATACCTGTTCAGAGTATCCAGAGTTCCTTGACATAACTACACCCCAGCGGCTTCCTGCAGTTGTCATTGATGTAACATGAAAACCTTCTTTCCATTTCTTGTTGATCCACTTGTAGGGGAATGATTCACTAACTTTGTAAGACTGCTGAGTGTAAGGAGTTCCTGCAAAGAGTAAAAAGGTTCAAGTAATGCAACTCATGTGGTAATTCTAAACCGAAATCCACAGATAAATCAACGCACACAAGGCAAACTAGCAAAATGGAAGGCTACATAAACAGGCCAAATATCTATAGAATCATGGAAAACTTGTGTTAGTTGTGCTTGCATCTAACAGTATAGTAGTGGAGCATCTTCATCAAGTCCTCCTGGAAAAGGACAGTTTGAGGCCCTGATTTTAGAAGAACTGTGACACATCAAACATTCATGTGATTTGTTTTCTTGTACGTTAGACCTGTTCAAGCGCCAGATAGGATTAGACTTGGGTCGGGCCAGAAACCCATTGTTTTTGCTGGTGTCAGGCCAGATTTTAATGGCCTGCACCCACCTGAAAGATGGCATCAGATTGGCTTTTTTCCCAGGTTGAGATAGTTTCTCTATGGGTAGGGTTTTGGATCAAAAAATTCGGCCTACACCTAACCCAGTGTCCGGACTGAAATCATGGCCCGTGCTCACCCAATAAACTGATCAGGTCAACCAGTCAACGATCAGGTATACTTGGGTGTATTCTCAATGTTATCTTGTAACATATCTTGAAACTAGAAAGCAAACAAGAACGTGAAAAGCACCAGGATCCAGTTATAACCAATTGCTTTGCATGCCATAGCATACATGAGTCAGCATAGAGCATTTAACTGTGCATATGTTTGGTCAGTAACACTGACAAGAGTAGGCACCACCCAAAGATTTTTCATATGAATGTAATAGATATAAGAGGCCTCCAATATAGCCATCAATTAGGACAGACCTTTTGACATGACCACCAAGGAACTCCCGTTCGTTGCACCAGCTATGGCACTGATGTAGTAGTTATTTTCCCACTGCTCCATAATCCAATCCTAAAGCGCAAGAAAAGGCACCTTGTAGCTTAAAATGTAGCCTTGCTTAGAAAAGCACTATGCTTGAGAATTAAGACCATACCTTATGAAGGAATATGGGTGACAGTTCATATACTTGGGATGTGAAACCAGTCCCTGCATCCATAATGAGGGCCCAAAGATTTGCTGAAGATGCTACTGAACTAATGAACAATCCATCTTCATTACCCTTCTCTATGTGTTGATGAAGTCTGGCATCTGCTACATTGTAATGGTATCTGAAAGGAAAGAAAGCATTTTAGAGCATAAAGCCATATAACTACTTTAGATGATACATTTTACTTAATAATTTATAATCTGCAGTTGTGGTAGACTCTCAACTGTCTTTTTTCCAGGACATTTAAAATGGCAAAGCGCTATAAAAATTTTGCATGGTTGTTGTTAATGAAAATCTGCAGTTGTGAATGCAGCACAACTGTGCGCATATAGCATCTATTGCCCCTTGTCAAAGACCAGGGAAACATCTCAAAATGTTTATTGATAATTAAGACGAAGCTTCCCAAGGAGACAACTCCTTCCACATTATAACAGATTACCATAGAGAAGCAAAAACAGATGTGCTTGCGTGGACAAAAGTCCATGCAAAAAATATATATAAATATCTTCTCCTAAACCATTGAGATGTCCACACAAAATCATCGCATACAAGAGGCAAGGAGTCAGGACCACCACATCATGACAAGAATCTAACATGAAAATTGAGCACATCATGACAAGATCATGCATACACCCAAAAAGACTATTATTAACTTAGTTACCTCTGCTTCATGGGCCTTCTAGCATTATAAACTGAAATCCACTGATTTGCTGGGCTTCCAAGTCGAACTTTTTTCTTGGGTTGCTCATCTTCTTCTAGATTTACAAGTAATCTTCCACGTTTTTGTCCAGCCTACATATGAAAGTAATTGAATGCAAAATTAAGCTAGATATCCAGTGTATAAAAAAAAAAAGAAATGTCATTCCTTGTGGTAAAAAAAAACAAACCTTCAATGCACCATCAATTCTAATAGGTCTCAAATGTTGGGGCTCAATCAATTCATCAAAAAGGGAAATAAGCTTTGAGTAATTCGGTTCTTCATCAAATTTCATGTTTGTCACGGTCTCCAAGAAGAGTTTGAATGGAGGTGGGCAAAAACAGCATAATAGATCTGGAGAGGTAGCCATTTTCTTCTTGCAAACAAGAAAACTCTTGTTCTCGCCCTGCAAAATAAAGCAGTATTCAAACACTACTTCAATCTATTTGTGAATTCAGACATAAAAAAAAGAGAGAGAGAGAATGGCTTCAAGTATGTAAATAAGACAATGAATAAGAAAGTCTGCATAGTCAATAACCAAATGAATGATTCAAAAATCCCAACCAAAGAAAGATAGCAAACCTGATAACCTTGCCACGGCAACCTTCCTCTAAGAAGAAATATCAATGTATATGCTAATGATTCCAGATCATCCCTTCTGCTACCAGTACGTCCTAAATGCGCATGGACACTAGCATATCTTATTGTACCTCTGTTGAGTAAGGGGCAAAGTAAGGTCAGTGTATTGAAGGGAAATGAAAAACACACTGTTCGGTTAAAAAAAACAGACCTGAAAATATCTGGTTTCTGATCATATTCAACGTGTTGTCCAGATGACCCTGTTTCCTTCCATCTAGATGCTGACAGTGCAAATGGTAGGAATAAAAAACTTGTTAAATCAAATTTAGATCAGCATTGGTGTATAACAAGTTTAAAGCACATGTGAAACATAGCCCACAGAATATTAACAAAGAGCGGTGCAACAAATTTGTTAGACCATCTTAACATTTTCAAGCAAAATACACAGGAGAAGCGCCATGACGTACCTAACCCAAGATCAATCAGAAAAAGTTTTTTCTCGTCAGGGGATCCAGGCTGACCAAGAAGAAAATTCTCGGGTTTAACATCTCCATGAACAAACCTGACAGAAAATTTGCCAATAAATAAACAATTGGGAGATACATTATGTCAAATAAAATTCAGTAAATACACTAGTTACCCTTTTGCATGAAGTTTCTCAAGTATAGAAATTGCCTCTACAGCAATGCAAGCAACCATATTAGCTGTCATCCTGAATCAAATATTGGTGGTCAGTCAGCTGCTTAGAAGAACATGAGTGAAACAAAGTAGACAGAACATATCATCTTACGTCTGCCCAAATGAATTCCAGACATCCCAAAGGCTGGGTCCTAGAATATCCATCACCTGGAATAATTGTAATGCTTAGATCTTTAACTTAAGTAATATAAACTCAGATTCAACTATGCATATATATATAAGAACTAACCAGAACATAGTAATCTCCTTGCCGACCTTTGTAATGAACCCATGGTACACCATAACACCCGTTCAGAGCACTGGAAGCAGATGCACAACAAAAACATTAAAATTAGTAGGATGACTTGTAAGATTTGTCCTTACAAGTAGTAAATACTAATAAGTAATAACATCATATACTGCTATCATATTTAACAGAATGCTGCCAAACAAACAAAACAACAAAGAAATGACTGAGTTCAGTAGTAATGAACGGTCATCAATGTACATTAGCCATTCAATATTTTGGGTTTCAGGATAAAATGTAAGTCCAGTGTTACTGAACCAAACACAAAACAATAACGATGATTCGCATTGCCATGTTTCAAAGTACATTTTTTATAACTATGATCCCTAAAATTCTTCTGTAAGAGTGTAATATACACTTTCATCTTAATATGATGCAATTACCTATAAACTTGCCACTCATATGGAGGGCCATAATTGCAGCCCTTGCTGTTTCGATGCTCAAATTTCAAAGCAACCTGTGGTCAGTAAAGCCATGTATTAGTATAACTTCCTAGAAGAGGATATCTTTTTTGAGTAACTTCCAGGGTAAACTATACACAAACCTCGTAAGCATCAGGTCCAGTGCGCTCTGTTCCCCAGAAATCCTTCTGCCAACATATACTTGCCCAAAACCACCTTTCCCCAACTTGCGCTCAACCTTGTACTGTGGAGAATGGCCTACTTGAACCTGCCAACATGTAATGATTTATATATCTGAAACCATGCAAGATATGATGCTAAGTTAAGTCACAAAAAAAAAAGATATGATGCTAAGTTTAGAGGAACAAAGCAACTGCATCTACAGACACTCACCTATATCATTGAAAGTGGCCTAAGACAAACAAAACATGAACGCAGGATGGTGCACCTACCCTGACACAGGTGACTGACACTCTGACAGCATGTAGTTACACTAAGCAACTCGTTAAGTGATCTAATGTTAAAGGAATAGCACTGTTTTCCTCAGGAAAATGGTACCAAGCCGTATTGAATACATAACTTTCTGTTTTCTTACCAGCTCCAAACTTCTTTAGGTCACTACATATCTGATTCACAGTCTATACCATAAATTATGAAATTGCTACACCTCCAGCTAAAGAATTGTGCATATTAATATGAGAATTTCATTCATTCATTCTCATTAGAAATCAAGAAGATATTTATTGCAGATATATAGCCATTACAGCAATGTAGAGTAAGCAAGAAGGTGCTAAATTTGTTGTCACCTGATTCTTGATGGTGTAAGATAATTAATATATGTAGGTTTCAAAGATGCATAATGAGTAGCTGCATGGAAAATAGGCACATATATGAACTACATTTATTTTTTTTAAAATAATCTGTATGATACCATACTCCATGTGCCATGTGACACCTTGCCATAATCTATATTTTGTCATTATTATCCCATTTTCTAAGATAGCTTCGCTGCCAAAACTAGCCTCATTGGCAAGAAATGGCACTACTATGAAAATCATGCAAGTGAAGATACACAACCAAAAAGGGCAAGCAAAACTGCACAAGAAGAGCATGCCTTCTCTGGGACTGGAGATGTAGTCCCTTCATCTTCACCTCCAGCAATCTTCTCAGCACTCGCACCATCCATCTTCACAACCTTATCAGCAAAGTTTTCAATGGGCTGTGCCCCACCTGCAGCACGGCCACCAACACCAGCTCCTGGAAGAACCTCACAAGGCTGGTCAGGATCCAAGTCGATCACTGGAACACCTCTTCCTCTTCCTCCCCTTCCCCGTGCTGCTCCTCTCCCTCCACCCCTCCCACCCCTTCCTCTACCACGCCTTCCTGCCACCGTAGGTGCTGCCACAACCAAGTTGTCGGTAGGGTCCTGAGCCACAAGATCCTCAACCTTCTTTGCCCTCAACCGAGATTGCCGGACTCCACTACGCAACTCTGGCATCCTTTCTCCCCATGCACTTCCTATCGCATATGAATCTGTCAATTGAAAACCACAACAGCATCGTTAAGTAGTCAATACACTGGTACTACATTCTACTACCAGATCATCAAACATAAAATATCACTGGAAACATGAGAGAACACATCTAGATAAATAAGTACTGATTGAGCAAGCACAAACAAGCCTTCATTTATTTGTGATAGACATCTAGGACTAATGCAAAGCTACTGACCCTTGTTCCATTTGCGGTAAAAGAATATACGCAAGCCGTAACATGAGATTTCCCAACATTCAGCTCCCCAGTCTCTCTCCTCCCCCGAATCCTATCCCGATCTCCTCCACACGAATTCCTCTCTCGAAAAAACGATCAAAACAAGCGCGATTAACGCACGCCAATACCTCACCCACCTCATCGAAACCCACCGGGCCGCCCCCAGAAAATCTCTACGGGCACCAACAGCAACCGAGGGGACAGAGGCCGCCCCCAAAATTTCCGCCACGAAACGGGGAGATCGGCGGGCGCCGGAGCGATCCCCGCGCGATCAGACACCACGGCCACTAAGATCGGTCCGCGCCGCGTCGATCGTCCGCGCCCGCCTCCGCCTCCGCCGCCACCGCCACCGCCGCCGCCGACACGCTAACCAATCCGTGACGCGGTGCCCAGCGATCGACCTGGGAGGAGGGACGGATGAAGGGGTAGGGTCCGGCGCTTACCTCGGGGAAGGAGACCGTGCGGCGGCGGCGGCGAGGTGGGGATGCGCGGAAGGATGGGTGGAGGGTGGGGGAGGTTGGTGTTTGGTCTCTCGCGCAGACACACACACCGCTGCGCTGTGGCTGGCTGTCTGGAATGGAGAGGAGGGGGGCTGGCTTTTTGAAGGCTTCGCATAATAGCGTTGTTAATTTCCCCTTCCTCTGTTTGGAAGGCAGCGAATGCGCATGCATGCGAGCTCGGCTGGATCCAAGGGCCAGCATTCGCCGGGGCCGCCTCGAGGCGCCATGGATAACGTGCATCGCTCGGTGGGGCCTACCGCCCAGGTCTGTCACTCTGTCAGCAGTACCAGTAGTAAGATTTTTTAAGCTGGACGGGTCGTATATCACCCGCCGTGAAGTGTGTGCGTTGCTACTTCTGCCCATCTCTTCTTTTTCTTTTCTTTTTATATAATAAGATAAGGTTTTTCCTTGCACTCAAATGTGTATCCGGGCGATGCATGCTCTGGTTTTTAGCTAGGAATGTTACCACTATTATTCTTGCTTGCAAATTTTAGAGTATAGAATCTGAATCGATATACTACTCTGTGCTTAACACTGTACTACTTTTGAAGAACGGGTCTGACACTCTGACTTGTGCTAGTCAAAGTAGTCTCTTACAGGGCTAAAATGGTCAATCTCGGACCGTAAGATATCTTCGGCTATCGCGAGCTTGTCTTCCTTTCTTTTTCTAGGCACATCCACATACGCTGATGAGCTGATCCTCAGAGTCTCAGACTGATTGCTTCCATCATACATCATGTGTAATTTCTGTGCAGCACAGTACATAGATAGAGCTCCTACTGACTCTATTTTTTATGACATATTTATTGTCTATAATTGTTTATAACGACTGTTTTTATCTCTTCTTTTTTTTCCTCTTACAAAACCGCTAAGAGCAGATAAAACTAAAATACTGGTTTTTCCTACTCCCACTGACTATATGAGAGAAGTAGAGAGGAGAGATAAAAACAACTCTTATAAATAACGTAGAATAGTAAATGAGTCAGAAGCGGAACTATATAGTACACTAGTATTACTGGTTGTATTTATGCGTGTCTATGCAACGGTAGCGGGGGATGAGCTAGCGGGGGTAGGAGAGCAAGTTTTAAAGGGGAAAACAATTTTCAGTTTCGAATCTAGAGTAGGGAGACTGAAAAAAATGTTTATTTATTTATTAGGAAGTGAACATGCATATTGACAAGCAACGGTTCGGGGGGCAAGAAAATATCACGAGTACCAAGCGTTGACCCGCAAACACCGGCTCAATTTATCGTTGTAACCGGGCCTGTCAATCTTATTGGGGAACTAGTAGCCGGCCCATAAAGACTACCAGTCGAGCGCGGAGCCACCTTCGGCCTTGGGTAACGCTGATGTACGCATTCCGCACCATGGCCCGGGTAACGCTCAGGCAAGCATTCCAACATAAGAAACGTTTCTCTTTTTTTTTTCCTTTCAACTATTTATTTATTTTCCCTGTTTTTTATCTTTTGTTTCTGAGATTCTCTACTATTATTTTATTTTATTTTTATTATTTATTTATTTTTTCATTTTGTTTATCTTTTTTGTACGTAGTCTTCTACTATTCTTTCATTTTTATTTTATTTTTTCTTTTTAAGTTATTCATTTGTTTGTTTGGTTATTTTACTCTAATTAACTATGTTATTTCTTTCATTTCTTGTTTTGTTTTTAATTTCATGTATTCCTAATTATAGATGTGGTGTTCACGCTATATACATTTGATGCTTCGTAATGTATTTTGTGATATTCATATAGTAAAAATGGGATATTCTATAGTTATTCTCTCTTCAAAATGTATTTCTAATCTTCATTATTTCTATTTTTATATATGTTTTTTTGTGATGTTCATGTATATATATACGATGTTCTATGGTGTTTTGTTTTGGATGATCAGTAATATTAATGGGATGTTCCACTATCTTCTTTCGGTATCTATGTAGTACCCGTAAGATGTGTTGTGATATATGTTAGCTTGTTTAATATAGTATTTATGTGATGGTCTATTTATTTATTTATTTATTGGGTTTTTCTTTATATTATTTTTTCACTTGTGTTTTCTTTAATTTCTCATTAATTTCATTTTCCATTGAAGTTATTTATTTATGTATCATATAGTTTGTTATATATTTTGATATGTTTTTTTGTTCTTTACTTTACTCTAAACATTTTTTATGTTTTTCTTTTTTTTTATTTCTAGTATTCCATGCTACATATTATATATGTGATGTTGTGTGATGTATTTAAGAATATTCACGCTATATAAATAAGATGTTCACGTATGATACATATGATATTTGCATAGGGACTGATTGGTCACTTGTATTAACGTGCATAACATATATATTGTATACAACATACCTGCTTTTAAATTAGGCAATGCAATTTGATGTTGTTTGGTTCAACTGAATAGAGAGTTGTATAGTATTATGCACTTGATTGGTTGTATGCATTACCGTTTAGTTCACACACACTATGTTCAACAGTGGATGCAATACAATGCTTGCATAGCTGGATACGGTAAATTTATATGGGACAATGGGATGCAAGTCCAGACTGATTTGAGGATAGTGTTAGCCCATATAAGACCACATGCAATCAATAAAACAGTCTTAACTTGCATTCCCGACCCTTAGCCTGGAGAAAAAATTATACAAGCAACCAATTAGACCATAATGCGTGTATGGTGCTTTATGGTGTTTTTGTCAGATGTTCACATGGTATGGTGGTGTAGTGGTGGAAAGCTTTTGTGTTGTGAAAAATCTAACGCGCGGGGGTCGTGCTTCGCGTGAAGCGCACAACGCGAGCTGACACCTGCTCCCATGTAGCCCATACGTGTGGCCATGATGACGAAGACAACCAGCGTCAAAGACAACAATGCAACTAGTGACATGGTCCTCGGGGAGGCAGGTCAGCCAGACAGTGGAAATGCGGTTAGGCGGTTCGAGGCCCTAGCGGCGGTAGAGGAGGCCAAACCCTAGCTCGGGCGTGGTGGGGCAGTTGCCGGCGATGGGGGTAAGAACGAAGAGAAGAGCGGTGTTGAGGGACGGTGGTGAAATGTGGGCCATGCGACCGCCGACAAGGTAGTCACACCAGGGACAGCGGGGAGGAGGCAAGGATGGGAAGACAAATGAGAAGAAGATCGGAGAGGAGCCACGTACATGTGCCGAGGTTAAAGATGAGGCACATGTCACTCCTTAACTCCGCCATTTGATACATAAATCCAAGTTAAACTTTGCACGCTAAGCTAATTAACGAGGTTCGAATATTGGTGGCCTTCCCAGTGGCAAGCGCCAGAGACTAAATAGCGTGTTAGCGGTCACTATAGAGTAGAGGCTAGTTAGCGCTACCATTCTAAGGGCCTGTTTGGAACGGAGGATTTTTTCCTGATCCTGTACTTTTTTCTGTGAAAATGAGCTGATTCCTATGAAATTTCTGCGTAATTTCTGTGAAATTCCTACGTTCCAAACATGTCCTAAGATAGCATGTTCAAACTGCCATAACACTTAGCATCTGATATTGCAAAGCCACTGTTGCTATTGTTAGACTGCTATTTTACTACATCGTTGATTTAAGTGATGATGTGGACAGTTGCAATGGTGATAAAAATGCTAAGATGGTAATTTCAAAGATCATAAAGTTTTATTACCTCCCAGAGCCATTGGACTAGTTTTACTTTGGATCGGCCATTGAACGTTCTATTTGACTGATCGTTTCTGCAGCTGTTAAGTCCACTGATACTATTTTTGGTTGTTTTGTTATGAAAGAAAAACATGCTGATAAGCCAAACGAAGAAGACATAGTTTATTTACATATAAAAACCGTGTAAATGTGAATGTACCACCACGAGTCCACGAACGATTCGGGCCTTCGTTGTGCCTTTTGCGCGACTGCGCGGCCGCGGGATCATCCGCATCTGAACGTTCCACAGCTGCCGCGTCAGAACTCAGAACATGCCCGGCTCGATACTTGGCTTTGTCGATTGTCTCCGTAGTCCGTACCTTCCCTTCGCTATCCTATCATATTTCTGGATTTCTTCTTTTCCCCGCCGGCCGGCTCCCGTTCGTCCATGGACGCACGTCCTCCCGTACGCTGTGTCTCCATGTGCGCTGCGCGTAGCGCAGCAACAGAAAACAAGTGACGATAAAAAAAAAGATACTAGTACTAATTATTATCGTTCCGTTGTGCCGTTTTTTTTAATATATACTCGCCCGCCCATCATTGCGTCAGGGCTTATGTTTGCTCCCCCCATGACCCCATCCAAATTCGGTACGTTGTCAGCTCGAGCGTTGACACTTGCAAGTTTACTAGTAGCAGGAGGCAGGAGCACGTACCCGTTCCCGCCCCCCGCGTATCGCACTCTCACGGTCTCACGCCGAAGGATGCCAAGCTCTCCCGGCGTCCGCCATGGGCCACTCCTCTTGGGTCACGACATGCTCCCCGTGGTCCGCGTTCGCGACGCTGGCCGCCCTCATGACCAGCGCTCTGGTGCTCAGCTACGTGTCGAGCTCCTTCCTCGGCCAACAAGCGGCGTACGAGTACGACGACCCCTACAGCCCGGACGCCGAGCCGTCCGCCGCGGCGCCAGCGCCGGCGCCGCCTAGGCGGGGGCCCGGGTACCCGCCGGTGCTCGCGTACTACATCACGGGCGGGCACTGGGACTGCCTCCGGATGACGCGGCTGCTCAAGGCCGTGTACCACCCCAGGAACCGGTACCTGCTGCACCTGGACGCCGGGGCCGGCGCCTACGAGCGCGCGCGGCTGGCCAGCTACGTCCGGTCGGAGCAGGTGTTCCTCGAGTACGGCAACGTGCACGTCGTCGGCAAGGGGGACGCCCTCGACGTCCGCGGCCCGTCCGCCGTCGCCGCGGTGCTACGCGGCGCGGCCGTCCTGCTGAGGGTCGGCGCGGAGTGGGACTGGCTCGTCACGCTGGGCGCCGCGGACTACCCGCTCGTGACGCAGGACGGTGAGTTCCAGTTTTCTGGCTGCCGCGCTGTATGTATGCCAACCTCGGTTTTGGTTTTCCGTCGCGTCGTGTCGTGCCGCTGACAGTCATTAGCGTTCGGGCCAATGCAGACCTGCTCTACGCCTTCTCCTCTGTGCCGAGGGACCTCAACTTCATCGACCACAGGGCCGATTCTGAAAACCATCACGTGGTTGTTCTCGACCAAAATCTTCTGCAGAGCACGAACGCTGAGATCTCCTTCTCGTCGGGGCACCGGGAGAAGCCCGACGCGTTCGAGCTCTTCAGAGGTACGTAGCTCTCGTCTCGTTCCGCGTGCCTTTCTCACGCTTGACCGTTGTCAGAGACTCGTACGTACCACTGCGCGCGGCAACTGACGGGTGCATGTGCATCGTGATCGCATCGTCAGGTTCTCCCTGGCCGATAATGAGCCGGGCGTTCACGGAGCACTGTGTGGCCGCGCCGGACAACCTGCCCCGGACGCTGCTCATGTACTTCAGCAACACGCTCGACGCCAGGGAGTTCTACTTCCAGACGGTCATGGCCAACTCGCCACGCTTCAGGAACAGCACCGTCAACCACAGCTTCCGGGTCGACGTGCCGCCGCCGCAGGACGCGGACCACAAGGCGCGGTACGGCGCCCTGGTGAGCAGCGGTGCGGCCTTCGCCGGGCGGTTCGGCGACGACGACGAGGCGCTGCTGCAGAGGATAGACGAGGAGGCGCTGCGGCGCCCGCTGGATGGCATCACGCCGGGCGAGTGGTGCGCAGTGGGCAGCGGCGCGGTCGGGGGCGACATCGATGCTGTCAGGCAGGGCGCGGCGGGGAGGAAGCTGGCTAGCTTGATGGCCGGCCTCGTGGGGACCGGGCCTTGCGACGGATGCAACAACAGCTAGGTTTGGCGCGCCGGCAGCCAAAGGAGGAGAAAGCCGGCTGGCAGCTTTAGATTAATTCTGTTAATTCTTTGTTTTTCACAACAATTCCATTATTCTTTTTGTGCCGAACGATTCAACGTTTGATGTTGAATTGTTGTACTACACCTGTGCTCCAAACACAAGAATACATCTTGCACCGCGATCATCAGCAACAGGCTAACAACTTTCAGCAGTATAAACCAGACTCGGCGTATGCGCTCTTTCGATTATCCTGTCAGTAGTTAAAATATTATAACTTGACAAGCACACGAGGCGAGGCCCCTTCGTTACAAATCAAATCATCAAATGGTGAGGTCCCTTCGTTTACAAATCAAATCATCAAATGGTTCTTGGCCTCTTGGCATTGTCAGCACAATCAGGCAGCAAACGTCCACATGTTCTTGACTCCATTCATTAGCAAATGAATCATTTGAAATGATAGCTCGTGGTACATTATTTTTATTTTTATAAACTTGGCCTCTGGATACCATTTTGTTCATATGCTTCAACAAACAGAACATCAGAATCTGATTGACTGACTGGCTGGGTAAATAATCGTGAGAAATGGCCATTTCGAAGTCATACATGGTTAACGAATTTAGTAATAGCGAAAAAATAACCTAAAAAATAGCCATGAGTGAAAACTCAAAACTGACTGATTTCCTCAAGGCAACCTCTTGCCTGAGGGTGCCCTAAATGGCACTACCACCGATAATAAAAGGAAGGATTATGCCTTGACTACAAGAATCCCCAGGGATCCACGAAGGGTATATATCCTTCAAAATTGAATCATAACGGCTTCATTTTCCTTGCCCATAAGTATTTTCAAGCACTGGAACAGCAGGTCCATATAACGGCTTCATCTTCCTTGTCCATAAGTATTTTCAAGCACTGGAACAGCAGGTCCATATATTCTAAAACAACGGTCATTCAATGAGCTCACTAGTCGTGAAACAACTTCCTTGAAGAACATTGATGCAACCTGAGATGAGCAAGATTCGTACTGTAAGAGACATGACGGGTACATGATAAGTTAATAGATGTGTAGTATCACTAAATGCATGATTTACCTGACGATACAGTGGTGATTGAAACTTAAAATCAACTAAGAAGTAGAGGTCACATGTCCCTGGAACAGGACCAGGCTTAAATTCCCAAACGTTTATCAAATGATCAAAAAGTCCACTTTGAGATGCTGTCGTCTGCATGTAATCATTATCAGTAAGAAACATAAAACAACATAATGCAATTTTCTCAAACATAAACAAAAAATGCAGGATAGAGAAAAAACTGCCACGTCAGTTTCTTTCAAGAAAAAGTGCAACTCTGATATCAACACGGAACCATAATTTGCAAAATAACTGTACTCAGAAGACACTACAAGTACAAGAAATTTGTAATCCTAGAGGCCTAGAACAGCATTTTCTGTGGCACAATCAGCGCACACATCAAACTATCATCCAGAAACTGACACTATAGAAGATCTTAGTTGAACAAAAAAAGTTTCAACCTAAGTTGCAGTTTATTAACAAATACCATAGTTCTACAAAGCTATTCAAAACAAAGCACCCCTCTAGGCAGATGATTGGTAGTCTGATATATATACAAAGATACTTTCTGTTCAAATAGTATGGTACATGCAGCCTATAAATAAGGCAGAAACTTTCTATTCAAATAGTATGGTACATGCAGCCTATAAAAAAGGCAGAAAGTTCTGATGCCTCCCTTATTGTGCTAACATGAATACTAAATCTAGATTATAGGCCCATATTATCTATGCAAGTTTTTAATCAAGTGTGCCTAACAAATGACTAAATTGAGATTCCTAACAATTAACAGCTATCACATAACACAAAATTGTCGCTTATTGCTAGTTCAGCTAAGTAATGTTCTTGAGATGTAACCATCACTTGGCTAAACAAGAGCACAGATCTTTTTCAGTGCCAACAGATAATGAATTATCAATTAATGACATTGCCAAAAAGCAAAACTATTGACATATTTAGCAGGAAACTTTAACTTCCACAAAGGACAGTATCCGGGATCACAAAATGTCCAAATGTATCTAAGTTATTTGAATTTAAGAACATTATCAATACAAAACATATTTATAACTTGCACAACTTGCATGTGGGCACATCTTTTAAAGAGACATATAAGGCTTCAGAAGAAATTATGACAAACAAATAAGAAACCAGTCTAAAAGTACACCGACCAGTTAGCAAGGGAGCAGTCAATTTATAGAAATGTGAGAGCTCATGTTAGTAACTTTTAATATTGGTAACTTTGTTCGAATAGTATCTCCATTTTCCACTAAACATTACAAACAAACAATTAATCGTACAAGAGGTTTTGCAGATAGATAAATTATGCAGTGGCTTCCCTATAAGCATGCTAAGAAACATAGGGCACAAATAGGTAACAGGTCAAATGTCATGTGTGGGTTTGTAAAAAAAAAAGGTTCTATGTGTGATGAGCCTTCAAAGTAGGCCATTTCCTTATACCAGATGTTATTGTCTTCATTCGATACAAGTATGTCATAACCTACATCTACATGTTCATTTCACAATCCTCACCTTGATATACCTGGGCTTCTCCATCTCCACATGGGAGACATAGCTTTCAACAAGGAACTTGAATCCAATCTCGAGCTCGGCATCAAATGAGCCATCATCATTCCGCCTAATAATCCTGGAACGCTGGCACCACGGCACAAAGTCCTCGTAGAGGTCCACTGCCGCGACAACAGCAAACATCTGCTCTGGCGAGTACCTGAGTTCACCAAAGCAATCACATGAACACCACAATCACCAACGATTTCCACGTTATTATAAATCAATTTCCAGAACAACCATAAGGCAAGGCAGCTCTCGATTAACCCGCATACCCCATCACGCGCCTCTCCTCATAGACCTTGGAGAGCACGCTCCCCTCCTCCCCGTCGCCGCACCCGAGGAAACACCTGGTCTGTGTGCGCGCCATCCGCCCAGCGCCAATCACGCCGGTCTGCGGATATGCCCACCGGCCGCCGCGCTCGAGCACGCGCCCGCCGCCGCCGCCGAGCGCGGCCAGCGTGCTCGAACACCTGGCATTGGCGACCAGCTCCCCCGCGCCGGTGGAGGACTCGCCCTCCCCGCCGCACCGCCGCAAGACGGAAGACGCCAGCCCCCTCCTCCGAAGCACCGACCTCGCGCACGGCAGCATCGCGGAGGCTCCTCTGGGCGCGATCCGGCCGGCGGCGGCGGGAAAAAGGAACCCTAGATTCGAGCCGCGGCTAGGGGCGGTGCTGGCGTCGCCGGAGAAGGCCCTGGAGTCTGGAGGGAGGGCCGGAGTGTGAGGAGGGATTGGGAGAGGCGTGAGGAACTGGAGCGCTTGGTTTGCGGGGGGAAGCCGGATTTGGGGGCCGGGGGATGGACGGTACGGGACGGAACGCCGAAGTGCCGAACCGCGAGGTGAGGGGAAGGAAGGCGTTCAATTTTCTCGTTGGCTTCGGTTGGTGCCTACTACAGTACAGTACGAACGAAGAGCCCCGCCGTCGCCGCTGGCTCGCCGTCCAGGCTGTGCGCTACGCGCCTACGCCTTCGCGTGGACGCGTGGTGTTATCGCCGGATTGGTTAGGTCACTTGCGCGCGGCACGAGGATCATGCCCATGCCCATCCCCCGCCGCGTTTCTGGATGAACTGACCAAGCGACACGTCTGGTTTGCCAAATTTGACCTTTATAACTCGAGAGTTCAGAGTCTGGCATGTTTAGTTCGATGAGAAATCCAGAATCTCAACTATTTTGAATTCTAAAATCCAGAATATAAAATATTTCAATCTAGAATGTAAAATATTTCAATCAACTGTTTAGTTTCAATTAAAATTTAATTTATTTTGGATTTTAATGATGAGGATTTTGAGGATGACACACAAACCAATGTAAAACTTGACTTATTTTAGCCTCTTGAGTCCAAAATTTAAAATGAAGAATTGACCACTTTTTACCCAAAAAAATTAGGGTGGTGCTTAGTGCCATTTTGTAAAATAAATAGTCAAAATCCAAAATATTTTAGCGGGACTAATTTTTTTCCCCTTCCTTTCTAGAAGCTGTGTGATTGCAGCGCAGGTTCCCGATTTAAACTTGATAGTTGAAACTCAACTGAAAGGTCAAAGGTGTGTGGGGACCTCAGTTGGATCATCATGAACAATCAATTTGCACATGGTAGCCAAAGTGGTAATCAAATAATAGACAGATAATAGATTGATTGATGTCCAGTGACGCATTTTGCAGAGATAGTCATGAGCTGTTAAGGAATAATGAACAACTACTAGCGACTAGATTAGTAGCACTCTAATCATATGACAACTATAAAAGGGCAGCTAGGTGTTGAAATACTGTCTATGCCCAATTCATTAACTGATTAGTACCAATGGCAGTAGAGAACACAGCACAACAAATAGCACTCTTTGCTTCTTATATCCCAGATTGTCAACACCAGAGAACCTGAAAACAGCAAACAAGAGGAAACGTCTGGTGTTATTCTATTATTATTATTTTTTTAAAAAAAGCAATAGTTCGAGCCGGACTTAGTGTTGTTTTCACACTACATTTAACAAGCTTACCCTGGCAATGATGAATTTATTGTCAAACCGAAGCCGAAAGGGTAGAGTGGATCGTAGTGTGGGTCTGCCACATGCATGGGCAGGTCGACAGATTTGAACCAGGTCTGCGGGAGCTTGCCTGTGAAACCATAGTCTCCAAAGAGTACATCTGCAACACCCTGACCTTCGGTTCCCGGAAGCCAAGCTGCAACAAGCGCTTCCATTAATGGAACATACGGCTCAATCACAATGGGCCGACCCGAAATGACGACTACTGCACATTTAACTGTATAACACACAGTTCTGATCGTGTCTGGACCAGGGTCTAGCATAGTGAGGTCAGTGCTATCGCCGACTGTTTCAGCATATGGTGGCTCGCCAACAATGACGATAGAGAATGAGAAGTCGTTATGCTTCATGAAACTGTCATCAGGGTTCTCAGAGTAGACAACAGGCGTTGGGTCAGCAACGGTAGACTTTATGGCATCGAGAATTGTTGTTCCTGCACACGATACTGAATCATTGCAATGAAAAATTACAGTAGAGACTGTTGCTTTAGATATTTCAGTTATTAAGAGGAAACTCATGGAGCAAAAATGCGCATAGCGCATTGGGATGTTTATCCTAGACCCTTCTAAATCTCAATCAGGAATTATATTAGTTCAGTAGAGTGATATTGTCACTATCATCACTGTGTTGTTGATCATGGAGATACTAGGTAAACTTTTGTCTTTTGATGTATCTGAAGTGTGAACCTGTCGTGGAACTGAAATCAGATTTGGTGTCTAATGTTATGACCTGCATCACGTATCAACGCCGGTCCGGGCCCAGTCGCTAGGCCAGCCGGCGCCAAGGAGGGGGCAGCCCATATTGGCTTCTATAAGATATTTTGAGGATTGCTTCTATTAATATTTTATTTCCTTAATTATAGGATCTTTATTGGCTTTTAATACAAGGGATAAATACCCCTCGATACTTTGGAATTAATCAAGCAAGGCATTAGTATTTTGCATGTGTTGGGGTTAGTCACACATCGGTAATTGATGATGGAGGAGCACAACATATAAGACGGGGTGGTCCTCAACTATCAGGCTAGTCTTTTGGAGCGGCGCCGGCTGTCGCATACGACGAGCCAAGATAGCTCCAACGAACCTAGGGTGTCGGCTCAGCGAGCGGAGCTTGATTCTAACAATTGGTATGACTCGCAACAAATCTCGACGGACAATACTAGCGGGGGCACCCTGTCTGGACAACGTCTTGGCATCGGTAATTGATGGTGGGGGGGCACAACATATAAGACGGTGCCCCCGCTTGGACGACGTCTTGGCATCGGTAATTGATGGTGGCGGAGCACAATATATAAGGCGGGGTGGTCCTCACGTATCATGCTAGTCTTTTGGGTTGAGTTAAGCCCAAGGCCTATATGTTGTGGCTCTAGTGGACCTGGGCCGGAGCGGCGCCGGTTGTTGGGTACGACGAGTCGGCCCGGCTCCAACGAACCTAGGGGCACCGGCTCAACGGGCCAGGCCTGGTTCTAACAGCCTGGCCTCAAGGGCCATTTACATGACCCTCCAGCCTTCGGGCTCTCTCCCTCACGCACGCCCTAGGGCACGCAGCAGCAAGCCGCCGCTTCCTCACACCGCCATGGTTCCATGCCGCCGCCGTGAGATCAAGCCACAACCTCCCGTCTTTGATCCCTACGCACTACACATCCGGGGTAGGATCAAGGATCCTATCGTTGGGATTGATCTCTTAACTAAGTTGGCCAACAACCACTTGGGCCTTGAACTCGCGCCCTGATCGGGAAAGCCCAACCCTACATGGTTGGTGGGCCTCCGTCACACTGCGCTATAAAGGCAGGTGGGAGCCAACGACTCGCAACACAAGGTTCGACGCCGAGCCGCAGTAACCCCACCGACACCTAAACCCTAATCCGATCTAGAGGGAGCACCGCCAACGACGGAAAGCCCCGCCACTGGACCACGCCACCCGCCTTTTCATCACACCCGGGGAGTCGTGCCGCCGCCAGGGAACACCACCGCCTCAGATCCTCTCCATACCTGCTTCGACCCCGACGCCATGGACGGCTCTTCCTCCATCAAGCCTGAGGGTACGCTTCTCTCCTTCTCCCTTTCCCTCTTTCTCTGGATCTATGTGCTTATCCCGTATGAATTAAGTTTACCCGCTAGATCTTAGACCTAGTAGATCCTAGGAGTATCATCTAATTTAGTAATTTCTGAGCTCAAAAGTTGGAGGCAAATGAGTTGCTCAGCTGTCATGCATCTGAAGTATGAATATGGTCGTTGCTTTTAGTGTTTGCAGTTATGAATACCACCTTCTAAATATGCAAATGCAGCTTTAGCCCATGTTAAAAATGTACCTAACTGCACAGAAAATAACTACAGTACAAGCTCATGAATCGACTCGTCGTCCTATGTGGACTGCCCAAAGCGACTCATCACTGCCGGAGAAATCGATGCATCGCGAGGAGAGAAGAATCGACTTGTATTTGGGAGTCGACTCCTCATGAATAAAAAACAGCGCAGGCATACCCATCGGAAGCCGGAGCCACTGCACAGGAGGTTGGGAAGGAATCTGGCATGATTATTTTACTTTTAATGTGAGCACCGCTAGTTTTGGCTTGGGAGTCGACTCTCCAGTTGGATTACGTGGCTCTGTTTCTGTCAGATTGAACCGACTCACCACTGCAGCTGCCCTTAGGTTTACTTGGCAATTTAGTGTATCCCTATCAGGGTTATAGCTCTGTTGGAGGGGATTAGGATAAAATCGGAGAATTAGGGCAAATTAGAAGCAGAAGTTTAGGGAGAAGGAGGTGAAGGAAACTACCCTCAGAGGAGGGAGTCAGAGGGCGGCCGGCAGCAAGGCTGCTGCCTGCTGGTGGTGGCGTGCTGCAGGGTGACATGGATACTGGAGGCTAAGGAGCCTTAGGGTTTTTCCCCTTGGTTACTTCTAGTACTACTCATACTTCCAAACAATTACATCTCCCTTTTCTCATTTTATATAGAGGAGGACTTGGCTTGACTTACATGCAAACCCGATTCTAGTTCCCTAGTCTTAACCTAGATTTATATAGAGGAGGACTTGGCTTGACTTACATGCAAACCCGATTCTAGTTCCCTAGTCTTAACCTAGATGGACTCTTGACAGAGGCAACTGTTAGAATAGGCGCCCTTTGGGCTGGTCAGGACCCTAATCGGCGCAGGACTGTTTGGATTAGATAGATATGGCAGGCCAAATAGATACGGATACGGCAAGGACTCCTGATCCTTATAGGACTCTGGACTCTTGATCCTTATAGGATTCTGGATCCTTGCCTGTATATATATGTAATTGTACCTTGCCTCATATCAATCAATCCAATCTATTCCTGATTATACTTTCCTTCATGGTAATCAGAGCCTAGGTCAATTTTTTTTCTCTCTCTTCCGCTGCCCTAACCCGCGCGTCGGCTCCCCTTGCCGCGCGTTCCTTCCGCTGCCCGCACTGGCTCGCACGGCTCAGGCCCGCGCTGCCGCTGCAGCCGCCAGCCCACCCACGGGGCCCTCTGGTCCCCCCCCCCCCCCTGGCAGTGCCCCTACACCCGCCGTCGATCTCTGTGCCGCCATGCTTCATCATGAAGCCGTGGCTCTGCTGCAGCAGTCCACCAGCGCGCAGCAACAGAAGCAGCCTGCCCCCGGTGGTGGTCGCTCCTGGCCCAGCTACTACAACCCCTGGATGGGCTCGATCCAGATGTGGCCAGGAGGCCCCCGCCCTCCGTTAGCACCGATCCCGGTGCCCCCTCACCTCCAGGCGCAGCACCAGCAGGCGCACCAGCAGGCGCTCCTCGCACAGCAGCAGCAGCAGGCCTTCGTCACCCACAGCCAGGCTGCTGCCCCTGACGGTGCTGCACACTGGGTTGCCCCCGGGTACTACAACCCCGTGGCTGGCCTTCCCTCCTGGGATCCGACGGCGCTTGCCTCCGCCTTCAGCACCACGTCCCTGACTCCACCTTCGTCCGGCGACTGGTATTTCGACTCAGGTGCTACCTCCCACATGACATCTCAATCCTCCTCTCTTTCACATATTCTTCCTTCGCGGTATCCTACTCCTTCATCTATTGTCGTAGGTAATGGTTCCGTCATGCCTGTCACTGCTACTGGTTATACAGAGTTGTCTCCTTCTTTGCGTCTTAATAATGTTCTTGTGTCACCACAACTTATTAAGAATCTCATCTCTGTCCGCCAATTTACTATCGACAATAATTGTTCTGTGGAGTTTGACCCTGCTGGTTGTTCTGTGAAAGCTCTTCCCTCCCGGACCGAGATCGTCAGGTGCAATAGCTCCGGGCCGTTGTACCCTCTGCGCCTACCTCCAGCTCACTCCCTTGTCGCTCAGGCTTCTTCCCCGCTGTGGCACCGGCGACTTGGCCACCCTGGTCATGAGGCGTTGTCCAAACTTGCGTCCAGCACTTCGTGCCATATTAGTGATTGTTCAGATTTGTGTCATGCTTGTCAGTTAGGGCGTCATGTTCGTTTGCCCTTTTATCCGTCCACCTCTCGTGCGTCTAGCAAGTTTGATCTCATTCACTGTGATCTGTGGACCTCCCCGGTTGTCAGTGTCTCTGGTTATAAATATTACTTGGTTATACTGGACGACTGCACTCATTACTTGTGGACATTTCCTTTGCGCCTCAAATCTGACACTTTCAGCACGCTGGCTCAGTTCATCGCCCATGTCTCCACTCAATTTGACACACGTGTCAAGTCGGTCCAGTGCAACAATGGGAAAGAGTTCGACAACTCGAGTACTCGCCACTTCTTCCTCGCTCAGGGCATCCATCTTCGCATGTCCTGCCCCTACACCTCGTCTCAGAACGGTAAAGCTGAACGCATTATTCGCACCATCAATAATGTCATTCGCTCACTGCTCTTTCAGGCATCTATGCCTCCCTCCTATTGGGTGGAGGCCCTCTCCACAGCCACTGTCCTCCTTAACATATTGCCTACCAAAACTCTCCAGCTCTCTACACCCCACTTTGCATTATTTGCAAAGCTGCCTACGTATGATCATCTTCGGGTTTTTGGTTGCAAATGTTATCCAAACATATCTGCCACCACACCTCACAAACTCGCTCCCAGGTCTGCTCTCTGTGTCTTTTTAGGCTACTCCTCCCACCATAAAGGATACCGCTGCCTTGACCTTTCCAGCAATAGAGTTATCATCTCCAGGCACGTCATCTTTGATGAAACGGCCTTTCCCTTTGCTGAACGTCATGGTCCTAGCACCCCGGCCGACCTCGAGTTTCTTGATTTTACTGATGATGTGGTGCCAGCTCCTATTGGACCCTCGCCCACTTTGTTTCCTGCAGGCACGTCTCCCAGCACCTCCGACGCTCCTGCTGTCCCTGCCGGTCCTCGTGTGGCCGACCCTAGGGCACCTTCTGGCGACACCAGCGCCCCTGCCGGTCACTCTGTGACTGTGACTGGGGCGCCCGAGGCTGCTGATGACTTCCCGGTGCCGACGCTCTACATCCCACCGGCGCTCCGGTCACCGGGGCCTCCTTCTGCGCCACGCGCAGCATCCGCGACGGGGCCTCTCTACGTCCCGCCAGCCCTTCGGGCTGGCGCGTCGTCACCTACGTCGTCGACGGGTTCAGCGCCACCACAGGCGCCCCGCGGGCCTCCGCCCGGATTTCCGCCTCTTCGAGCACCACTACAGCCGCCAGCCTCGACCTCCACCTGTGCCCGCATCGCCAAGTACTACTGCTGCCTTGCCTAAGGGTGCCGTTCCTATTCGCCCCGTGAGCAACCAGCATGCTATGGGCTCGCGGGCCAAGAGTGGTTTTCGGATGCCGGCCACTTATCACACCGTCTCGCTCTCTCCAGTGCCGAAGACTTTCCGCAGTGCTCTTGCCGACCCCAATTGGCGAGCGGCTATGGAAGAAGAACATCGTGCCCTTCTGCAGAATGACACCTGGGCTCTCGTACCTCGCCCCCCTCGGGCCAATGTTGTCATTGACAAGTGGATCTTCCGGCATAAGTTCAAGTCTGATGGTTTCCTTGAGAGGTACAAGGCCCGCTGGGTACTCCGTGGTTTCACTCAACGTCCTGGTGTGGATTTTGATGAGACTTTCAGTCCGGTGGTGAAGCCTGCTACTGTCCGCACAGTGCTCTCGTTGGCTCTTTCACGCAACTGGCCCATCCACCAGCTCGACGTTAAGAATGCCTTTCTCCATGGGACTCTGAATGAGACAGTGTATTGCCAGCAACCCTCCGGATTTGAGGATCCTACTCGTCCTGCGTATGTCTGCCTGCTCAAGAAGTCCCTCTACGGCCTCAAGCAGGCCCCACGTGCTTGGTACAGTCGAATGGCTACCTACCTTCGGTCCATCGGTTTTGTTGAAGCTAAGTCAGACACATCACTCTTCATTTACCATCGCGGCTCCGACACAGCTTACTTGTTGCTCTATGTGGATGACATTGTCCTCACAGCTTCCTCTTCTGATCTTCTTCGGCGGATCATCTCAGCCCTGCAGCGAGAGTTTGCCATGAAAGATCTGGGAGAATTGCATCACTTCCTCGGTATGCAGGTTCAGCGAAGCAGTGCTGGTTTACTCCTCTCCCAGCGACAGTACATGTTGGATATTCTGGATCGCGCTAGTATGGCAGAATGCAAGCCTTGCTCTACTCCAGTTGACACCAATCCAAAGATTGCTGCAGCTGACGGGGTCCAAGTGTCTGATGTCACAGACTTTCGCAGTCTTGCTGGCGCCCTACAGTATCTGACATTCACCCGCCCGGACATTGCGTATGCCGTTCAGCAAGTGTGCCTTCATATGCACGCCCCTCGAGAGCCTCATCTTGCTGCCCTGAAGCGGATTCTCCGGTATATCCGAGGCACACTTCACCTTGGTCTACTGCTGCGACCATCTTCCTCTACGGATCTTGTCGTTTACACCGATGCTGATTGGGCTGGTTGTTCAGACACTCGCAAGTCCACCTCGGGCTATGCGGTGTTCCTTGGTGATAACTTAGTCTCCTGGTCATCCAAGCGGCAGAACACAGTATCAAGATCCGGTGCTGAAGCTGAGTATCGCGCAGTGGCTAATGGAGTTGCAGAAGCCACCTGGCTGCGACAGCTTCTTATCGAGCTGCACACGCCCCTTCGGCGCGCCACGCTGGTGTATTGTGGCAACATCAGCGCAGTCTACATGTCCTCCAATCCAATTCAGCATCAGCGTACCAAGCACATTGAAATTGATCTTCACTTCGTTCGAGAGCGAGTTGCCATTGGTGATCTCCGTGTCCAGCATGTTCCTACCACTTCACAATATGCGGATATCTTCACCAAAGGGCTGCCTTCTTCGGTCTTCACGGAGTTTCGGTCCAGTCTAAACGTGCAAAGTGGCTGACGTTTGGACTGCGGGGGTGTGTTAGAATAGGCGTCCTTTGGGTTGGTCAGGACCCTAATCGGCGCAGGACTGTTTGGGTTAGATAGATATGGCAGGCCAGATAGATACGGATACGGCAAGGACTCCTGATCCTTATAGGACTCTGGACTCTTGATCCTTATAGGATTCTGGATCCTTGCCTGTATATATATGTAATTGTACCTTGCCTCATATCAATCAATCCAATCTATTCCTGATTATACTTTCCTTCAGCAACGACTATAGTGGTGCTACAGTATCCTTGGTACTGACGTGCTGTACACGCCTGTGAACAATACCACGCCCCTTGGTGGGCCGGCTGCTGGGCCTACTAGGCTGGCCACCGGTCGTATCCCCATGACAATCCCATAACCCATATGCAGACACTAAAAATAGCATGCACATAAAATGTATGTTACATCTCCATGCAATGAACACCTGCATTGTTTTGTACTGAAATATAAAAGGAACCAAATGTATATAAAAGAAGCTTCATGTAATGAATACCGGTCTTTCTCCTTTCTTAATTGAAGGGCAGAGCTCCTGCTATTTTTGTTAAAAACTATATATATTAAAATGATGAATGACATACCGATTGTGATATCACCACTGCCCCCCATCCATTGGATTGACCATCCACCACACTGGTACCCCCAAATTGCTAGCATGGCTTCCAGCTACCAGGATACTTCTAGCTCTCTTAGGCAGAGGTAGGAATTGCTGATCGGGAGAGTTCCCATTTTTTAACAAAACAAGTGATTTCCTGACAGCTTCTCTAGCCAGTTCCCTATGCTCCTGTTCAGATTTTGTTACAAAATTTTAGGTTGATCTGGAATGAATTCCAACCTAGCTGTACACAAAAGGCTGTTTTTTATATCACAATGTAGCTTTTTTTTTTAACATCACCATGTAACTTGAGAAAACATTGTCAACTAGCTTACCAACCTTTTTTCCAAGCTGCTCTGCAAAACTAAGATCAGCTAAAGGGTTCTCAAATAGGCCCATTGTAAATTTGACTCGAAGGATACGCCTCACAGCATCATCAATTCTGCTCATATTGATGACACCCTTGTGAACGAGAGAAGTCAGATCGTTAATGTAATCAGTGTAATTGTATGGCACCATGACCTGGAGTTGAGTTGAAGGAAATTTTTTAAAGGCATATAGTGGAAAAGAAAAACTTCATTCTTATTTCATCACAAAATTACTATGGTCATCATGTGCAGACTTTTTTTTGAAAAATTCATCATGTGCAGACTTATCTGTCCCAATTGCTGAATTGTTGCTATGACAAATCATCATGACAAAAGATTAACCAAAGTCTATTTTGATTATACATCAGAGTTATCAATACCTACTAGGAATTCACCTCCAATTGCAACACTAAACCTTCCCCACTAGGCATACAATAATTTTCCTCAGTAGCTAGTTGAAAGTAACCAATAACTTTTTCAAAAGAAATCCACATACCAATGCCAGCATTGATTCCAGCTTGCACAGAATAAGTATAGTTTGCGCCGGGAGGTGAGTTGATACGGTCTACTCCTAGACAGTCTGATATCACGAATCCCTGCAAGCAGTAACAAGATACCAAAATTAAGTTTTAGATCACAGCAAAGTAATGTAGATGAAGCTGCAGATAATCCCTTACTCTAAAATGCAGTTTGGATTTTAGGTATCCAGTGACTAAGTCATGGTTACCATGCATTTTTACACCATTCAGGCTTGAGTAAGAAACCATAACGTACAGTAGCAACACCCTTTATGATAGAGTCATAATATGGTGGCATGTGAATGCTTAGCAGCCCATGTTCATCAATGATTGTGTTATTCTCATTGATCCCATTATGAGTTCCACCATCACCAACATAGTGTTTAGCACAAGCAGCAACCTTATCCCTGTAAAAGCCATAAGCTGAGGTATAAGGATAGGCATAAGATAGAAAGTTCTTTCACACTGTGAGATATTAATCCTGATTGTTATTCACATAAAAAATGATTGTTTTCCTAAACTAATTTCAATCGAAGGAGGTATTCACAAAAATAGTAAGTAATATTTGTTGTAAGAATAGTTACTGATAGAGTGCCCATCAAGGCATCTTAGCTGATTCATTTCCAAATATTTGATAAAGATGCAAATGCCTTACATATTGGCTTATGTATCTACCATAATATTTGTATCAGCACTGAGAAAAGAGTATCTTACTTCCCAGCTACATATGGAACTCCCTTGGTATCATTGACCGGGATCTCGCCCTGCAGACCAAGGATAATATCTGTCATCTGCTGCACAACCTTGTGGTCCTCACTGTAGCTCTCATAGCATCGACCCCATCTTGGATCTCTGCAAACCTAAATCAAGCTATAAGAATAGTTCCTGATCAATATAACTTCAAGTGAAACAAGAATATAGCATTATATTCATTGAACTTTTATTTCATCAAAGATCTTGCATAGAAGAAGCAACAAAACAGTGTTATACGTGCTTACTGCAATACATGGAGCAAAAGTATATTGAATGCCTGTCGCACGCACTTCAAGAGCAGTTGCTTCACCAATTCTTTTTATGAGGCCAGGATCCCTAACAGCACAAGAAAGATACAGATGTTGATATAGCTACATATATTTTTTGACGATGTTTGCATGATCAGCCTGCTAACAAGAAACAATTCTTGTTGCTAAATGGATATGAATTGCTAACAGAAAACTTTTAGCCAACTCAAAGTAAAGTAGTAAAAAATATATTGTATGTTAAAGTGATTTAGAAAAATCATGATAAAAAAAATTGTGGCCTTCTATGAAGCATGTAGATTAACAGAGATGTACCTTGTAGCTCCAAGCCCGATGTTATGAGGGAATAAAGTGGCGTTGTAGACATTGTTATTACCATGAACAGCATCAATTCCATAAATCAATGGAATTCCTAGACGCGTTGACAAGGCGCCTTTCTGGAATTCATTGGCCATGTTCACCCAAATTGCAGGACTGGCCTGGGGAGCGGGAACGCTTCCACCAGCACTTAAGATGCTTCCTTCAGAACAGCATGAAAGTTTGACATTAGAAATTGCATAACATCAGATTTGGATAGGACAATGCCATAGTGGTAGCCTTTTTTAGAAGAATACAACAGTGGTAGTCATAGCTGTGGAGTGCCATAGGCTTCCTTTGTTTTTATCACCCAAACAGCAAGCCATATGAAAGACGGCGAATAATTCTGGACTTATATAGAACTTACCTATAAAGTACTGTTTCATGACATTTGCAGATGCAACCTGGCGTTCTATCTGTGTCATTTGGCCAATTTTTTCAGCAAGGGTCATCCTACCAATAAGATCCCTGATTCTAGAGTTAATAGGCTGCTTTGGATCCTTGTACTTCATGTACTCTGCATCTGCCATCGAAACAAAACATAGCAGTAGAAGGAATGGCCAGGAAATATTGGAGTATCTCATGTCTGAAAATTTCTTTGGAATAGTTTGGCCTGATGGTCTTGATCCCCGAACCATGAACAGAATTCAAGAGGCCCTAAATGAAACATTAGAGATTAGATAAATCAAAATCAACAGGCAGATCAGAAAGAAAGTGCAAGTGTATGAACAAAGAAAATAGTTTTCTTTCGGACACAGCAAATGGGCTTCAAGACGTGATCTAATTAAGTTGTAGCCCACGTCCCCCCCCCCCCCCCCCCCCCCCCCCCCCCCCCCCCGTTGATCTTGTACAAGAAACGAAGCACGCCTTTGACATGTACTAAAACACATGATGGCCTTATCTTACTGAGGGAAAATTATCGATAACCCTTAGAACTTTCTTCTTTACTTGCAAAAGAATGGTTCCACACTGAGAATGTGTTCACATATCAAAGTTTCAGCATCTCTATCAATGTCCACACAAGTGTAGTTTTCACGATACAACTATCACTACAGTGAAGTGCGTATATTGGACATGACTGAATGAGAACCATTTCCAGCAGGCAAAGAATAGAATAATTCGACAGCATACGGCGAGTACCGTGTCACTAATCATCAGCAAGGATAAAAAGATACTACTAAACTGATGGCACTATTCGGCCGTGTTGACAACGAAAAATATGACATGGTAACGAAATCAACACGTTCAGTAGGTCTTATTATAAAATACTGACCGCCGAGAAGGCCAGAATCGAGCCAAATTAGCCGACGGCGGGAGACACTACAGTGGCGTCCCCCGATCTCCCCTGGAAATGGAAGTCCTAATTCGAGGCTGAAAAAGAAACAGCACCGCAGAAATCTTTCCCAAGAAGCACAGGAGCTGATCTGAAACGAGAGCTCTCTGAGAGCAGCAGGAGGTAGAGGAGGCAACAGACGGTGGTGGTGGCTAGCTTAGTAGCATGCTGAGAATTCTCCTTACCGCGGAGCAGCGACAGAGGGAGAGGGTGAGCTCACTCTGCTGCCGATTGCGTGCTGGAGCCGAGCTCACTTGCCGTCCCTCGCGCGCACATGCACGCACCGGCGAGGCCGGAAGTGGGAGCGGCGGTGCTAGGTGGAGGACTGGGGAGAGCAGCTGCGCGTGGTCACGGCGCCGTGATTTGTAGGCGAGCGTGGTGGTACTTTCGGAAGGAACATTCGGGGGGGGGGGGGGGGGGGGGGGGGGGCATCCAATGACCACGGTAAGAGGGCAGGCAAGACTGCAAGAGGAAGACAGCCATTTGTTGCACACGGCGAAACATTTGGCCTTCAACTGGAAAGCATTTCATAAGACAATTTATGCAAATGAGGAAGGCTCCAATTCGATCCTCTCTAAAATTTCGACGCAGAGCTCTTGCCGAGAAAGTGTGCTGGGAAGAGTTGAACAAAGAGCGATACGCAGACCAAAACGAATCAAGATAAGATCGCTACAGCCCGCATGCCAACCACATCGAGCAGATGCTCAAACTTAGACGCATATCAACATCCAGAAGCATTCCAAACGGCAGCAAGAAAACGAGCTAAACCAGGAACCATAAAAGTTGCGGATGGTCCCATTCAGTCATTCAGAGTTCAGGTTCTCTATACTTCAGTCATAGTTAAGCAAGTAGCTTCTGCTAAATACAAGTCTCTGCAATAGGGACGGCAATGATAGTCCAGCGCTAAGGCAGTCTTATTAGACTAGATTACTAGTACAACACGGGAAATATGTTAGCTTAGCATCACAAGCCATATAATCATCACAGAGCATCCATCAATTCTCCTTTTGTCTGCTGTAATCTTCCCAATTGACAGTCCTGCTACCTGCGTTACGGCAACAGAAAGAATAGATTCAGTGGGAGCAAGCAAATCATAGACTTCCAGTAAAATTATAACGTGTGTTCAGATTACCTTAGTTACTATTGGAATAAGGTAGGCTGACAGCTACCCACTCATTATCACTTATGGGAAGCATGGTCGCGCCTTCCGGGATAACCATATCAGTGCGGCGAGGGTAGACTTGGATTCTGTTGGTTGACATGTAGCAACCGCATCTGTCATTGCTGACAGCCATGGTAGCTGTTGGCACGCTTAGAGTAGAGGTAATGGTTGGGGCTATGGGGGCTGCGTGACCATTCACACCTGATGTGTGTTCTAGAGATGAGTCCATGCCTTCTACTTCTGTGCTTGGCTCTGGTATGAGCAGTTCATCAACTTGCAGAGATGGGTGGATCACTTCCGCTTCTATGATTGGCTCTGGAAAGTGCAGTTTGTCAACTTTCAGAGACGAGTTCAGATCTTCAATATCCATGCTTTGCTCTGGAGGGGACAGTTTATCACCTTCCAGAGTTGAGTCCATTACTTCAATATCCATGCTTGGCCCTGGAAGGGACAGTTTGTCAACTTCTGTAGATGAATACATTGCTTCAACTTTTGTGCTTGGCTCTGCAAGGAGTGATTTATTAACTTCCAGCTTTGCAGATAGAGTGTTTCCATCAAGAAACTGTGTTGTAGCAGCAACAGGAAGTGGGTTAGCAGAGCCAGATGATCCAGCACCATGATTTACTGCACATGAACATACCATGAGTAAATGAACGAATGAACGAGAATCAAGTTAATACAGAGAAAACCCACATCAGCAAATGGCAAATACACACAAAAAGAAACTTGCAAGGGTTGCATTATATAGACGTGCAATGGACAGTATTATCGACATCAGATGCAGAATAAATATGACCAGCCAAAAGTTAATCAAGGCAAAGTTGAACTTAACATGTGCTTCATAGCAGGGAACATTCTACTAGTTCATACTATTACCTCTCAGTGGTTATAACATTGACCAACTGGTTAAAATAAATATGATCTAAATGTGTTTTAGAGGGTAAATAGCAGCAGTACATCCACTATGACATCACAATATGCGTCCCTAACCCTGAGAGCTGAGGCTAAACCAAGTTGAACTAACTTTTTTTTACTCCCTCTATTCCAAATTATAAATATTTCTGTTTTTTCTAGGTACATGGCTTTTTACTATGTATCTAGACATACACTATGTCTAAAGATACAAAGATCTTACTATATGTATCTAAAAAAAGCCAAAACGACTTATAATTTGAAATGGAGGGAGTACATCATTGATGATGTGCGACCAGCACGTGAGGAGTGAGGTAATCTTTACTCCTATTAAGACAAAACTGGAATCGTCCACTACACTTTGGCCTGCCTCTCGCTCCATGATTTGGAAGACTTTCGAGAAAAAGAAATCTGTAAAGGCAGAAAATAAATATAGAGTAGAAGCTACTGGATGAGACAGAAGGAACCTCAAAGGTTGATGAGGAACCTGCCCTGAGTGCACGAGGGCCTCTGAATATGCAGCACAAGCTTAGAAAAAAGAAATCTGCAAAGGCATGAAATAAATATACAATAGGGTCACCCCAAGGGTGGACAGAGCTATCCTACTTTCCCAGGAGGGAGCTGACCTCTAGATGCTTGCAGGTGCAAAGGACCTAGGTGCATCGGTCGCTTCTGGACTCCCTCTAGATAGGCTGGTCCTAGTGTGTGGACATTTCAAGAATGCTTTGGCGCGTGTGTGCACGCATCTTGAGTATCCGGTGTGTGCGTGAGTTGTACGGCCATTTTGGCCTTTCCTTACTTCTATTAATGCAATGATATGCAGCTCTCCTGCATATTCGAGAAAAAAATATACAGTAGAAGCTACTGCTGATGACAAAGAACTACAGAAAGAACCTTAAAGGTTGACGTCCTACCTACCCTGACTATCCCAGTGGCACAAGTTTTCCTAGGTAATTCCCTTTGCTGCTGTGCTCTGTAGTGCTGACATGTACTGTCAATGCGGTAACTACTTATCATGGAAGACAGTGATATCGTGGATGGCAAAGATGCACTGCCAAATGTTCCATCAATCAAGGCTCCAAGTAATTAACAGTTCATTTTTATTGATCGAATACAGAGTGTGATAACAGTGCATTCTAAAGTTCCTTTTTCTGAAGACATTTCATTTTTTACATTAAGTGTAGTCAATAAAGTTTCATGGTCAAAAGCAATTATGCTGCCAATTCTTTCAGCCATCTGACATGGTTAACATAAAACTTTGTTTTAGTTTTAGATCTGTGTAGTTATCAAATGAAGAAACATCGTAACTAAGGGTCAGAATATTCAAACATCGTAACCAAGGGTCAGAATAGTAAGGTTGTCAGTCTACTTTAATTCAAATGCTAAGCAGTATGAATCTGTAAACAGATAAACTATCAACAATGAACTAGGCAAGTCTTGACAATGGATAGTCAAATAGGAGTTCCTACTCCCATCCGCACATGTGAACAGGTTCAAAATTTAGTTGCCTTAAGAATTTCTCACCCTTTTCCTAAGAGGACAATTTTCGGTATATATTAACTCCTACATGGGAGTATTAGATTATCAGAGAAATAACAGTTCTTAATACATACAACACATCGGAGAATTGTAATCATAATTGACAGAACAAGAAGTTGACCTTTAATGAAGCTTCAAAACAGAAACGCCATCATTGATCTCATGTAATGAATAGAAAAGATAAATGCAAATCTATTGCTATGGTAGGCAAGTTTGTTCTTGATGTGAAGGAAACTATGTCAGTAGCTTAGCGACTTACTGTCTTTGAAATGTTGAAAAGCAACCTTCGCAGCATTCATCTCTGCTTGCTTTTTAGTGTTCCCTGGCTCTCCACGAAAAGTTGCACCTTGAATTTCCACAGTTGATATGAAGACAGCAGAATAGTTCACGACAACCGAAGCTGTATCATAGATAGGCAAGGGAAAGCCTTGTTTCTGAACTAGTTCTTGTAGAAGATTCTTATAGGATACTGATGGAAGCTGTGAAAGGTAGAATGGTCCATCAAATTGGTATAACTAAATTTATCATATATCTTAAAATAATTTTTTTGGTTGACCTTTTAGAATCTATAGAACATTTGATCCATGGAAACAGATGCATAGTGACAAACCGTTATCTTTTCTTTATAAACATTACAGAATATTCAGGAATACATCGCATGTAACCCAATTTATAACAAACTGTTATCTTGTTTTATGAACCTTGCTTCAGGCTAGCTCAAAGGCTCCTCAATGGCAAAGCTCAAATTTCTGCAACTTGACCACAAAACTGTTTGAGATACTTTTAGAGTTTACTGCTCATTGCTACTCTCACATTTTTTTAGAGTTTAAAAATGATACCAAGTAGGCAATCACAGATGTTAGTGGAATTTGTAGAAGCAGATAAAGCATGACGACATATGCTTGGTACCTAACATGGTAAATGGATCACAGTTCAACAACTGTTACTGGAATTCCTAACAGTGTTCAGCTAAACCCTAGTATCTGCACAGCTGGAATGCTGGATCACCGTTTCAATCTAATAGAACAAACCCAAAGCAAGTAAGATAGGCTAGAGATGAACCCCAACAAAAAAGAAACAACAGCAATAATGCAAAATTAGTAACAAGACCGACATTTTCTTAGCAAGCAGAAATGGAAAGGAAGCAACTTCTTCAGGTTTTAGCACAACTAATACAGTAATACCTTTACCTGGAATGCAAGACACAAGGACTAAGGCTTGTTTGGATGATGGCGTGATATTCTTGCCTGGCCGAGGCAGCGTCGGCAGGAGTCCAATTTCGTGAGACTGGCTAGGATCATCTGCCTGGCAGGTAGCTGCCTGGGAGGCCATGTTCCAAACACGCCCTAAGCGTATGGTTTGTGCTAGGGGTATGGGTATGGAATGATTCCCAGATTTTGTTGTGCCAGTGTTATGGTTTTCTGTGTGTGTTGGGTTTCCTCTTGGGAAGGGGATTTTCTCTCCAACCCATGTATTTTCTTTTTTTTGTTAAGAATCCATGTACTTTCTTTCTTCTAAATGAAATGATGCACATCTTTCATGCATGATCAAGTTAAAAAGAAAAGGGGAAAAGGACACAAAGACTAACAGCGGCCTTAACTTCACAAGGATATGACTTATTTGCCCCAAGAGGGTACAAGATGGTATGCGATTATATACATTTGCAGATATTTAAAATATGTCTAAGCGTATTAGTCATTCCCAATTCAAAATTCAATGTTTATCAGTATGAATCAATATTGATCCCAGATGTACTGGACAATCCAAACTTGGTTTGCTGAATATTAACTGACAGTGCACATATATGCTGAAGAGTGTATCTGTTATCATAAATAGGTGAGGTTTGTGCTAACTTAATTCTCCAGAAGTGAAAAGGAAAATAAATGGACCAACCTGTAGTTCCTGTGTTGGGCTTGCTTCTTGAGGTAAAGACATCAGAGCAACTTTTGCAGCAGCTGCTTCAGCTTCCTTCATTGTGCGACAGTACTCTAGGCTCTCAAATGTTTGACCATCTATGGTTACTTCTGACTTGAATAGAGGTGCATGAAGAGAACCTCCCTGAATGGGACGATACAAAGGCAGGAGTTTGCCTCGCTTCTGAGCATAAATTTGTAACTGGCTCTTGTAAGGAAGCTGGGTCTCTACATTAAAAAAGAGAATACTGAGTGTGACAGATAAAGCAAAAAGAAATTTCCTCTTTTGGATGAGCGAAAAACGCTCTACTGCATGAAAAAAGGATCTTTATACAGAGAATAAATATAGGGACATAGGTAAACGACAAATCAACTAATCATACCTAAAAAGAATAGAAAATAATAACAAGTTTATAGGAATGACATATGGATAAACAACAACAACAAAGCCTTTCAGTCCCAAGCAAGTTGGGGTAGGCTAGAGTTGAAACCCAACAGGAGCCCCTAGTCACGGTTCAGGCACGTCAATAGCTGCTTTTCAAGCACTCCTATCTAAACATAGATCTATAGGGATATTCTAACCTTTTAAGTCTCTTTTTATTGCCTCTCCCCATGTCAATTGACGACCCAGCCCTTGCTTATTTAACACCATATCCGGGTTCTGACATGGCGTGTCGCTAAGAGGTTTACGCCCCAACAGGATTTCTTTGGGTTTCATCTCCAAATTAGTAGCTAGTTTTTACATTGGAACGCCAAGCCTACCACAACCCTTGTCCTTTATCAGGCTTGGGACCTGAACACCATAGGTGGAATTAGGAATGACATATGGATCATATGATGAATAGTCCTGAGATGCAACCGGGTAAACGATTTGCTAAAACCTACAGACAGCTTCTCCTGCATTTCTTAAATGAGTTCAACATAACCTCTGAGCAGTACATTATGTACATAGTGACTCACGTGGTACTTCTGCTATATCCATTATACACAACCAGAAGTTTATCTTCAGGGTTCAGTAGCTACAAGAATCGCACAAAGTCCTTGCAAAAATCACGTGCAATCAATACAAAATCAAAGAGTAAAGTGTACTGGTGAACCTACCTACCTACATGAATGCTTCCTACCAATAATACTATTGTACTAGTAGCATTAGACAAACAGGGATCATTTTCCTCTATTAGAACAATAATGCTAGTACAATTCACCTGTAAATACTTGGATTGCTAATAAGTTCAAGTTTTCTTCAGTTAAACTGGTAAGATTAATTTCAAAAGCTAGGCAGATGCAACCTTGAAGGGTTCCTACTGATTAAAGCACCCACACCACCTCGAAACAATTAAATGTGCCTCATACGGAACTCAAACTGACGATAAGGGCATGTACAACAGAGAGACAGCTGCTGTCTATAAGTTTCTTGGAATTTGCAACACAGACAGCTGAACACAGCTCATACAACCTACAGACAGTTGTTGTCTATTTAGCTGTTTATAAATCGTTTAATGTTTGTATATAGCCATGATCAATTATGAATATCATTTCTATGTACCATTGTGTTGCTAATTGGTGTACAACACAGATCCTTCAAAATTGATCATATCTTGGACGGATAGGAAACCAGTGCTATGGCCGGCCGGGACTTGCAACACAGCCGCTGCTGCGTCCATGGACGGTGGCTCTGCCACCTTGCTGTAGTGCGGCCAACGTCATTGGCCGGCCGTGCCGCTACTGCCAACTTCGGCACTTCTATGGCTTGCAAGCTTCCGTTCTTGGCCTTGGGCGAGGACTCGAGGAGAGACAACAGAGAACAAACAAGATGAGACCGGGGAGCAGATAGCACGTGCAGAGATGAGTTTCGATGTTTCGTGGCGTAGAGTCCGCACAGGATTGATGCCCCATCGTCGATTTCTCGGAGCACGGGCCGACGCCGTCGTCTGGCGAGACGACGGCCACACCCGTCTGCTGCGAGCCAAGGGTCGTTTTGCAAATATGCTTCGATACAGACGGCATAATAAATGGTGTTGTACGTGCCCTAAGGGTGGGAAAATCAAGTGCAATCAATACAGAATCAAAGTGTAAAGTGTACTTGTGAGCCTATCTACCTACATGAATGCTTCCTAGTACTATTAGAAAAATAGGGACCAATTTCCTCTGTTGCAACAATAATGCTAGTAAAATTAACCTGTAAATACTTCAAATTCTAGTAAGTTCAACTCTTCTTCAGTTCATTTGGTAAGATTAATTTCAAAAGCTAGGCAGATGCTTAAACCTTGGAGTGGTTCCTACTCATTCAGGCACCGGCGCCACCTCCAAACACATCCACTTAAATGTACCTCGTAAGGAACTCAAAACAACGAGAAGGGTGCGAAAATCCAATGCTACCAAGCGATCATCCAAGGAAAGAAATTATTTTCAATTGTTTTAAGAAAACAGAATGTTTTCCGAAAGGAAAAGAAGTTAATAGTATGAGGTTTTCACACGGAGGGAAATTCCACCGAGAAGACGGTGATAATTCGAGGAACAAAAAACTTATTTGATCCCAAATCGTAGGGGACAAGCTGATAGCTCACCGGGCGGCGGCGGCGTTGGAGCAGCCGGGGCAGGGGCAGGGGCAGGGGCCGCGGCCGGGAGCGCGCTGAGGTTATCGAAGGCGGCCATGGCAGCGAGGTTGTACGCCTCCTTGACTGACTTCTCCCCTTCGTCCGGGGAGCTGAACCTCTCGCCATTGACGACGACAGAGGCGCGGAACAGCGGCGCGTGGGGAGGACCATCGCGGGTAGGCTCGTACAGCGGCGGCGCCCATCGCCGCTTCTAGCACAGCTCCTGCAGCCTCGACTTGTACATTTGTGCGATCTGCTGATGATTTCTGTGGTGGCTAGGGTTCAGTGGAGAATGGAGAATTGCTCAGGGCTCGAATCGATTGGATTTCACGCGTGTTGGACTGTTGCTGCCTCGCCTCGCCTCTGCTCCGCTCCGCTCGACTCTCCCCTCCCTCTCAGCTCGTCACGCTTTATTGCCGTTTCAAGTTCTCACGATGGTTGTGGACTTGTGGGCTTGTGGCGTGGTGTTTTTATCCTCGGACCCTTTTGTTTTCGAGATATTTAACTGCTTGCCATCTTTATTGTAGGCGATGGATGTGAGCTTTTGGCGTGGTGTTTTTATCCTGGGACCCTTTTCTTTTCGAGATCTACTTGTCATCTTTACTGTAGGTGAGCTTTTCTGAAATCTTTCGTCACGATACTCCTTCGTTTGTCAACTTTATACAAGCTCAAGCAGCGCCGTGGGTGCGCCGCGCGCAAGCTCCGCCACGAGCGTGGAGGCTCCACTGTGTGCCAGCTCCACGCGTACCACCGAGGGCCAGCTTCGCCGCAGGGCACGTCTTCTTCCTCTTATCTTCATCACCGCGCTGGTCCTAGCCGTCTCGAGCGATGCCGCGCGCCCAAGCAACTGCGCCGAGGATGCGGTCCCCATGAGCTCGATCCTCCCCTCCCCTCGGTGCGGGGTGATGCATATGCCTAGAGGTTGAAGAAGGACCTGCCATGTGGGCCCACATGCATGTCTCGAGAGAGAAACAATAGGGGTAAATAGGTCTTTTCTCGTGAGACATTAACGCTTCCGTGGCGCTGCCAAGCTGGTTTGCCAACATGGCATGCTACATTAGAAAAGTGGTAAAAACGTAGGAGGTTTACTATTTCGTGTGGCAAATGTGTAAGAGGGTCTATGTAAAATTGACAAATGGAGGAGTGACATTCAAAAGGATAGTAAATAGTTAAATATCCGCATTTTTCCTTTGAGGCTAGTGAGTTGTGATTTTCTCATTGAGATGTGGATTGGAGACAAGTGTCCCTCCTTCGACCTCAAAGCTAGAGGGGTGGAATCAAGACTTCGGGAGACGAGGGGAGCGCACAATGCTAGCGCTATCGCGTTGTGTCGGTTGATGCGATCGTGCGAGGCTCTAGGGGCGAGTAGTGTTCCGAAGCTGCGAACAAAGTTGAGTCGATGCATATCACATCGATTTAGATTAACCGACCAATCGGGTTAGCATTGGGCACGACACCTTTGAGACATGCCAGTTCGTTTGGATCTTGAGTTAGCTATTAGGTAGGGTTGAAAACGGAAAAAAAATCATTGGAACTGCTCATTTTTTTCATCTCATCGACCTGTTTTTTTAACTTTTAAAAAAAAGAAATAAAAAAGATAGTGGGTGAAAGTTCACGGAATGGAAATAAGACATGTATTTCTCCGCCCGTGTTTGATGAATTCCGTGTTTGATTAGAATTTTCTACTAAATCCCATGTTTCTCCGCCATATATATATATATATAGCTTGCTCAAAAGGCAAAAGACCAAAGCCCATCTAAACAAACCCTAATTCCCATCTCATCACTCTCAATTAGTCACTATCTCACTTCACTTACACTATCAACTGTTGGGCCGCCACCCAATGTCCTACCGCCAACGCCAACGCCCTGCTTTCTACCCCGCCAGACGACCCAACACGGCAACCCCACCCTTTGGTCGCCCTCCCTTGCTAGGTGCTCGGTCTCACGACCTTATCATATAAATGGTCTCATATAGTGTCACGTGATTTTAAAATAACTTGATAAACAACATATGGCATGTTTGTTTGGCAGGATTATGCACTGTTCCGGCAGGATTATTCACTACTGGCTGATTTCTTGTGAAAGAAAAACACTGTTCCGGCTGGATTTAAGCCGGCTGAAAAGTCAAGCGAACAGGCTGATATATGATGATTATTTTAAAGTTGTCTCGTAGTAACTCACAATTTCTTAATTTATACATAGAGCAAAAATAAACTTGTAAGTTATATACAATGGTATAATAATTGTCCCGTAATTCTTAATCGACAACGTATCATGTGCAACCCAGCTTCGTGTGCAACCTATGCAATTACTAATTAAGACCACAGGATCTAGATCCAACGTCTGAGGATTTTTTCACTTAAACCCCTCCACTTGTGGGGTTTAAATCTAACCCATGTGTATTTAGGTGGAGGGGTTTAAGTGAAAAAAAACTCATACGTTGGATCTAGATCCTGTGGCATTAATTGGTGGTTGCATAGGTTGCACACGAACCTGGGTTGCACATGATACATTGCTTTCTTAATCTTAGCTCATGATGTGGTTGTTTCGTAAACAACGACATCTTTCTCTTCCACATTTTTATTTTCTTTACAAAAATAAAAATACTATCAACATGATATTGTATGAAACAGAGTATATGTAGCAATACACTTTCCTTAATTAGTGGCTCTTCACTAGTTATTTTTTAAGAACTATTCGTAAATCAACAAAAAATCTAAAATATACATGAAAAACATTACAGTACAGTTACAAGAATTTCTATTTCCCGTGGATGTTGTGCGCGAAAACATCCGTTGGGCTGTCCCTCTCCTGTCCTTGTTCCCGCTGTGGCTGCAATGGGAGGAGAGGCGGCGGGAAGCATTTTGGCTCAGTGTCTATGAAATCCACGGCCTGTGAAAGAGAGCTACAGTTCACCATTTGGCTCGTGGGCGACGCAACGGAGTACGCCGGATGCATCGTTGCCAAGGCCAGCCTGCGGTTGAGGAGCTCGGTTTGCGCAATGGAGAGCTCGGCTTGGACCAGTGCTACCTGTTGTTGACAGAACTCTGTTTAGACTTTAGACTGATCTATTTTTCCTTTAAACAAGAAAACAGGTTGGCAGTGAGAATGCACAAGTACTACAGAAGACAGTAGCAATCAAAATTACTTCCCTCATCCCAAATTACATGGCACTTTGACTTTTCAAGATGCATAATTTTTTTCATACACTAACATATGCACTGTAAGCTGATTTATGTTTTATTATGAGAGAAAAATATTATATTATAGCTGATAAGTCAAACGAACGGGCTGATCTAGATACATAATAAAAGCAACGTATGTAAAAAAACTCAAAACACCTTATAATTTAAAACTGATGGAGTACTTGAATACTCCTGCGATGTTTAAAAGATTATGCAGATGTTAAAACAAGAATTATTGTGGTGATCCCTACTCTCTTTGTTTCGAATTATAATACCTTTTGGTGTTCTATATAGGTTGATTTTACTTATATATATATTTAAACATAGTGTATATCTAATTACATAGTAAAATGTATATATCATTCGAAAAAACACAGCTGATAAGCATCTAGAAAAATCAAAATATCTTAGAATTTGTAAGTGGGGAGTACTATATGCATATTTGATATGAATTAGGCTACCAATTCGAATTCGGTCTTTTAAAATATAAGGGCAATTAAATTATGGACCTGGGATCCAAATCTCTCACACGGACCCCTATGCAAAACGATAGTGTACCTAAAATTAATCACACTTGCTCAGTTGCTTATCTATTGTTCTAAATAATAAGGTAATGATTTGTGAAATCATATTTGTGTATGTATAAGTGACAGATTTGTGAACCACATTTTTTGTTTAAGATGTCACCTGTCATTCATCAACGATTCAGATCCATGTGAGAGATTTGGACGCTGGGTCCATACAATTTTATTCCCGTCGTCTTGTCCTATTAACCATGAAACTTTCCAGAAAACATCACCATGAAACTAATCGAAACCAGCGATTTGGTGTGAATTGTTGAGCACAGAAAGCAAATTAATCGAGCAAGTGGAGACGACCTATAAGCTACGCACAAGCACAACGGCGGTCGGCGGCTGCGTTGTGGGTGTACCAACGTCGCGTCGCGTGGTATGGTATGGTATGGTATGGTATCGTGGTCACATTAACCTGGTGCTGGAGCGCAAGGATGGTGCCGACGCAGCCGAAGACGGGATCGGCGATGCGCGCCTGCGCCTCGTAGCAGACGGTGCTGGCCGCGTCCCGGCGCAGCGCCACGGGCACCCGCGACAGCATCTTCGCCACATTGCTGGCGCCGAACACCTTGTGCACGGCCGCGAACTGCGCCGCGCCAACCGCGCCCCCGCCGCTGCCGCCAAAGTGCGGCGCGAAGACGCACCCCGGCACGCATCGCCGCCGCAGGAACTTGCACGCGCCGCACGGCGCCCCGGCGCCCCAGAGCGACGACGCCTCCTCCGCCTGCGCGTGGGCCGGGCCTGCCGCTGCCACCGCCGCGACGGACGCAGCAGCGCTCGCGCGCTTGCTGGGCGGCTGCGTCGAGCGCGACATGCATGTATTATCACTGTGCGTTCGCGCCGCCGGCGCGCGGGGTTCGTCTCGTCGCTTAAACAAACAAAGGCGCGAGCGCCTGGTCCTGGTGGATCGCGGTGACGGCGCGCTAGCTACTACCCCGCTGGGTCGGGGTGGCCACGCAAGATTTATGAGCTCCGTGTCGCGCGGGGGTGCACGCCGCTCGCGCGTTCCTGCGCCTGCGGATTCCACGGCGCGGGAAGAGAAGGCCCAGAGGTTGAACTGCCCCCGTTCATTGTTCAAATACTCTGAGGCGTTGAGCTCCCTACGACGTGGGCACGTGGTGCGAGTGTGACTTCTGTCTTCTTTGAATTCTTCCTCGTCAAAACATGAAGGCTGTGTTAAGTGCAGGGTTCACCAACTCACTGTGCAGACTACACAGGTCACATTTGTGTGCTTTCACTTTGTCCCGATCCACTTTGGACGTGTTTGGTTTGTTGGATTTGAGGGCCTGTTTAGAACACAGAATTTTCACAGTAATTGCATAGAAATTTAACGGAAATCAGTTCATTTTTAAAAAAAACACACAGGAACAGGGAAAAATCCCCGCGTTCTAAATAGGGCCTAAGTGGGTAGGATTGGACCATCCATCCATAGATCACTCTGGTGTTTCACTCTCCAACAGTTTTTCCAACATATATAGAGCATTGAAAACTAGGACATGAAACTAGCATTGAGGATGACCTAATGTAAGCAGAAACCAGGAGTTGTACAGAAGAAAAAACTGGAAAAAGCAGAAACAGAGAGATCCTGCAAAAGAAGCAAGTATCAGGAGCTGCATTGCCATGCAAGGTTGGCTGTCGTGTTGGGCCTCATCTGCGAGAAAATTGACAGCCAGTAAGCAGAAAACGCATGTCCACAACATCCAAAACGCGCATTGCGAACATTCACCAAAAAATTGATTGCTTGTTTTTTGTTTGTTGCACGCATTACATTCTGGCAGAAAGAACATGCCACGGAATCCTCCCGAAGCCAATGTTATTGCAAAGTCAGTAATGTAATCAAACTCACTTGTAAGACATCACAGGTGATGGCGTCAGCTCTTAAGTTTCTTCTGAAGGAAGCACACCAGAACAACCCGAGCTTCCACAAAAGCATGGCAAACCATTGGGCCTAACCCTAGCATCACCATAACTGAAGGTGAGCTCTTCTCCCTCCACGATATCCTTGGCAGCAAAGAAGCAGAGCCTTGGGAGCAAGGAACCAGAGCTCCTCACCAGCACGGGGTGCAGGTTGCCTCCATCACATGAATGGTTGATAAAGCGACCCACATTTCCCACTTTGGTTGCATCAATGTTGACTCTTAAGCATGCTTTGCCAGAAGGGAGGTGCTCTCGTATGACAATCAGTGCGGGAGAGAGCTTGCCACCAGAGGCAAGTTCATCATACAGCTTCTGCCTTCTCCGTGCTTCTTCGGTTGTCAAAAACTCTCCTACAGTTTAAATACAAAGATGACCACAAAAGAAAGCAGCAGTGAGGCAGTGACTATATGTATCACTAATCAACAGTCAACACAACGTGAACTGAAACTGTGGGAAACAAAACAAAAATAATGTAACTTCTGGAATGTAAACAATCAGCAATATTATATTTCCAAATATCAGAACACAAGCCTAGCACACTGTTCTGGGTATTAACTGATCTTATGACTACATGAGCCAAACATAGGAATGCCTGACCAAACAAAACTTAACCTTCTGCAACCTCATAAACTGGCGATAAAAGATCACTAGGCTAACAGCTGTGTGGAGAATTTCTGAAACTTGATAACCTTAAAATGATGCAGGGGCATGATCACATGAAGTTAAGATATTCCACAAGCTAATCTCCTAACTGAATCTTTTTCCAATAGCGAAGTTCTAATGCAGCACAAAAACTAATCATAAACCTCAATGTGCGAACAAGTTTTCTGTTTAGAGCTCATAGGCCTAAGCTCTATTACCGCATTAAAACTTATGTATGTCAACTTGTCAACAGCACCTTACGCTGAAAAGGCATGATTCTTGTAGTCCTTTTTTTGCAAAGGGCACAAGGCTAAAAATTGTACAACTACAAATGTATTTTACATGAATCCACAGATAATGAGGCAACTAAAAAAGGGCTTGCCCATGTATGTACTCCTCAAATGAACCTGTTTCTTTCCAGCTATGACAGGGACAGAACCAATGCAAAGCTAAGCATATAGATGAACAACTAACCGAAAACACAAGTGAACAAGTAATAAGAATTTATATATCTATGAAATGTGGAGAGCACAACAGAGCACAAACATGGTTAACGATCTATAAGATGGCAAGGTAATTTTTTTTTTTAATCTTGTGCATCATTACAGTAAAGTTTAGCTTATTCTGGTGTGTTCATAATGCCCGTTTGGTAATCGAATAATCATTGATCAATTGTTTTGTTTTGTAAGTAGGAGTACTTAACAATCTGTTTGGATTGCGGCACCGCTCGATCCTATGTCCGTCATGGGACAAAGCCGCGTCGTCCAGCGATTTTTGAGGAATCGGTCAGTCCATAAAATTACGCTAGCGGGGAAGATTACGAAGGATGGGTTGGTAAGAGATCGGTTCAACTCATGATGCAAATCAACCAGATAATAAGTAAACGCAACTAAACTAGAGAGAGGGGCGTGTTCTGCTTTACCGGCGTACTCGCAAACAAACTGCCCGCGGCCGAGGGTCTCCGCAGCGTGCAGCCCCCACCCCTTGTGCAGGTGGCGAACGACGCACAGCCGCACAGCGACGCCGCGCTGAGTACGACGGTTCCCACATGAGGGCGCACACGCGCAGCCGTCACCGCACTCCCTGAGGCTCCCCATCCCGGCCTCCAAGCCCGGGCCCGCTGCGTCGAGCTCCACATCGGTGCACGCGCACTGGGTACCGCCGCACTCTGCCACGGCGCACGCGCACCCGCACACGGCCGATGGGAAGCCGTCGAGGTTGGGGCGGGGCCAGGTGGGGCCTGGCGGCCGGGCCCAAGCGGCACCCCACGGCTGTGAGCTTGGGGCGGAGGCGCCGGGAGCCAACCGGGTGAGAGAGAAGGGGGTATACAGGAAGTAGGCATAGGGCCTGGAGTCAACGCAGTTGCGGAACGGGATGGGGAGCGGCTCTAGGCCACGTGCGGCGTCCGCGGCGCGGCGCGCGGTGACAGCAGTGACAGCCGCGCGGAGGGCGCGGCAGGCGGATGCCACGGCCGCGAGGTCCTGCGGCGGCAACAACGGAAGGACCAGCTCCGCCGACTCAGTGACGGCGCCCGGTGCCGCCGGGTTCCTCATCCCGGACGGGTCAGAGAGGAACACAAACGCCTCCTTTTGTTTGTATCTCCTCCGATAAAAATGAAAAACATATGGGCATGTTTGATAGAGCCCTGGCCTGAAATGCCTGGACTGGACATCTATCTATACTCTTCCACATTCATTTAGTTGTCATCCTAGAAATCTGTCTGTTAGAGCATCTCCAAATCAAACCTCTACATTTTTATTTGAAAGGTGACCTATAAAATTTGTGGGTCAAATTCAAAGTTCAACTTCCTCAATTTTGGGAGGAGGAATAGGAGGAGCTCTTTCCTAGGGACCCGAAACTAAATTTTGAGAGCCCTCCTAAATTTAGAGCACAAATAAGAGGTGCATTGGTGTGAATTTTTTTAGACCAAACCCCTAGATTTAGAATAGGAGCTTGTTTAGGAGGTGGGATGAAGTTGCTCTTAGAGCATCTCCAACAACTTGGAAAAATTGACTTGCTAAATCTTATGGTTTGACAAGTTGTTAAATTATTTGACAAGTGAAAAAAAAAACCCTTTCTCCAACAATTTGATATTCCAACTTGCCAAACTTTTGAAAAAAAAGAAAAGGAAAGGCGGGAGACTGATCGCAACACGAAAAAAGGAAAACGGGAGACGCAGCGTCCACGAGAGACGCGTCATGCGCGGCGGGAGCGCGGGAGAGAAGCGGCGTGCGCGCGGGGGAGAGGCTGGAATTCGGGGAAAATAGGTGCGTGGAGGATAACAAGTTGGATAGTAACTTGGAAAATATAGGCGTGCGGAGGCCGTGAATAGCAACTTGGGAAAAATAGCAAGTTAGTTTGAGGAGTTGTTGAAGAGGGAATTTTATGATTTTGCCAAATTTATAAGGATAATAAATTATTTTAAAGAGTTGTTCAAGATGCTCTATCAAGTTTTGCTTGTGACATGTGCCTACTCCCAAGCATAGGAAATCGATTGTCTGGCTTCAATCCAACTTGTCTGGGCCTAATCACTCGAGGAAACTACGTGAGACACATCAACCAAACGTTAGGTCCACCTCCAGGACGTGAACCAAACAAGATATAAAAAAAGGACTTGCCTGACCAGGCAACTGTGCTATCGTTTACAGGCAAATGACATGCATCTCAAAAGCTCAAGCAACTCATCCAGGGTTGTATCCAAACATGCTCAGTTAATTGTGCGGGCAAGATATGAACTTACGTTGTTTGGTTTCCATCTGCTAGACTAATGTGGACTAAATTTTAGTCATTTTAGGAACTAAAGTGGCAAACAAAGTGACTAAAAAATGACTAAAACACTTTAGTTTCATTAGTCATTCAAGAGGTAGTAAAATATGACTAAAGCATTTTTAGTCTATCTTAATTTAGGAGGTGAGATTCAAACAGTCCCTTAGCATTTATTATTGGCAAAAACAAAAAATATATCCTACAACAGTTTGCCAAAACAACTTGTTATAAATAGAAATTTGGCATGTCTCTCCTCTTCACGCGCAAATATAACAACAGGAGCCAGCTTGACATTGCTTCTTCTCCCGTCGTCGCCTCTTCTCCTGGAAAAAAAGTCTTGTGTGCCTTCTTTTTTTCATCTTGTCAAGTCCAAAATAACAAATTATTAGAGAGGGACTATATTTTTTTACTTGACATATTGTTTTGGGAGTTGGCAAAACATAAGATTTACCATGTGAAATATAACAAACTTTTAGAGATGTGGAACGAGTACTCCAGCCAAATCAATATCATTCCAAAAATCTCGAAAAGTCAAAACATTTTAAATTATACTAAGATTATATAAAAATTATAAAAAATTATAATATCAAAATATAAACTATAAAAATATAAGTGATAAAAAAATCTAATGATACTTATATGAGATTATAAATGTTATTGTATTATTGTATAAAATTGGTCAAACTTAAGATAAAATATCTCCAAGATTGTTAAAATATCTTATGAATTAGGAGGGAGGGAGTACTACTTATATTCTAAGTTATAAATATTTTTTTTCCAAAATTAACCTCAAGTTTGACTTGGAAGAGCATCAGCTTCACGAAACCTTCGTGCCGACTTCATGAAAAATAATTTATTAAACATAATTTATGCCTACATGTTAATTTTTATTACTAGTGTTTTGGCTTTCAGGGATCCAACGCGTCTGGTTTTGGGTTTGGGTTATCACCCGAGCGAGTGCTCGGGACAATCTCGGGGTTTGAGTTCGGTTTCAGGTTTAGGTCTGTGAAGGCTCTAGCCAATCTGAATCATCCTTGTTGTCATTCTTAAAGAGAGGCAGACGACATCTAACCAATAGAAATTGATAGTGTAGAAGAAGTTAGGCTTAATGCACTTTCTAGTTAGCTCGACATCTGCATTGTTTACGACGCCATCATGATAAGAACGTGCACCCTCGCACATTTCAAATTGGTGATTTTGGTACTTCATTGCATCCAAAACACCTCCGATCGTCACAAGTTCTTTGGTCCTTGGGAGGGCCTATTTATCATCTGCAAAGTCATTCGCTCAGGTTCCTTTGAGTCAATATTTTTCTAAATGATAAATGCTACACGGTCGGTAAGGCTTTATATAGCGTTTAGACTGTGTACATAGTGTGTACACGGTTTTATATGGATTACACATTTTTGTACTATATATGTAAAAATAATTATTTTGACATGTAAATATCGTAAATTGATTGATATATTCAATTAATGCATCCAACACAATAGTCACAACTCAAAAAAGTATAACACTAACTAGCAACACTTGTGCACAATCATTTTTCACTTCTCAAAAACATGACAGGTTAACAACAAAGTTTACGGTTCTCACAAATGAAAAATGACACAATGAGTGAATGATTAAATGTCATACTCACACATACTTCTCAGTTTAGTTCTCAACAACTGTAATGAGCCCTCCATGACTTCCTCATCTCCAAAGATGGAAGAATCATTGTAGCTATAATAAGGATTTAAGAAGCATACAAGTAAGTGCAAAGGACTATCCAACCTGCACTTCATCTTGCCATCAATTATTTCTATGATATTCTTGTATAGATTGAGAGTCTCAGTCTTGCCAATATTACCTAAGCCCACCATGATCTCTTTATTAGTCTTAATAATGTCTCCATAAAGAAAAGCCACTTATGACTTCAGGTCCCCATCAACCATGCGAATTACTTTGACCAATAGCTCAAAAACTCTGAAATAAAGAGCAACAGTGCAACACCACCCCAAAAATGGATCCATTGCCACATAACTATAGGTGACAACCTGTGTAGTTTGCATGACCGTTTTTTACCATTTATACGGACTCACCGTGTACAATACCGTTTATGATCTAAACTACACGCAAAACTGTTGAGTAACGTGTACACGACGAGTAATGGGCCTACACGACCGTGTAGGCGGCATTGCTTTGAGTTAGTCAACGAAGACGACGTCTAGAACCTAGAACCTGGAACATCGAGCACTTTCGGGGATTTTATGTTTAAATTTATGTAAAAGGTACGAGTAGACTCAATTTCAACCTTGTGTAATCAAAATTCCTAGTTATTAATAAAGTTTAAAATTTCTCGTCACACGAAGTTGTCTGTCATATTGTTTTACCTACAAGGTACATGACCTAGAACAGCGGTTGTTCACACCTTATTGAGATAATTATGCAACTATGCATTAACTCATACAAGATAGGCCGGCTAATAATGTTGCCACACATCTCTACGACTAATGTACACCAGGGTTGCTCACGCCTTGGACTTGTAGTCACACAACTACTTTATGAGATACACCGACTATTAAGTCTACTCTCATATGTGCGACTAATGCCTATCGCACCATGGCATATAGCCTTGAGCTAACACATGTCAACTCGGATCAATAAAATTTTGGAACAAGGCGATTAACCCATTCATGTCGAGGAGTGTGCCAACAAAGGTAGTGTCTTGTCATGTTATTGAACCATCCACACGGGTTAACCATGTAATTCTATTTCTATTATGTATGTGGCTAGCTTTCTAGTGAAAGAATTTTGTAATGTTGTCCCCTTCTGTGAGCCCATGAGTGTTGTTTCCACATTATCTCTTTTTGGTTATCTTTTTTTTATCAAAAGAGTTCGTCTTAATTATATATTAGCATAAGAAGTACAAACTCTACCAGGAGGCGGAACAAACCAAACATATCTTCCTACCAAAAAATAACATAGCTTCTATCGAGACAATGATCATCGAAATTGGAGCTTCGTCCTTCATGGGCGAACTCTAGTGTTATGAATCCATCATTCCTACTTCTAATCTCTAGAAACCTTGTACATGGAGCTCTATGAGTGTATTTGGTAGGATGTCTTAGCTCCTGCCCAGGCTTTAGCAATGTGAGAATCACATGCCTCTAAGGCAGGCCTAACTAGTGCAAAAAGAGGCCCAAGCCAAGCTTGCTATAAATGTAGGTGGTGAGTATTCTCGTAGAGTCAGGTTTGGGCAAGCTGTCCCCCATGTGTTGTGGTTCCCGTCCTCGCCTTCCCATGCCTTCTTCCCTTCACGAGCGACCTTCAGCCTCGATGTCTCCCTCTACGACATCACAATGTTATCACGACGACGCCTTTCTACTCAACCACCGAGCATCGTCGACTTTCATCCGCCTCACCTCAATGCTAGTGGTAGCCGACTCGCTTCCACTAACGAGCGCACCACTAGCGTGACCGCCGTGGTCACCTCCTCTTGCACCGCCACTCACTAGAGCTCCCCACCCACTGGGACGTCGATTCATCTATCTGAGGACGATGAATTTGCCATTGGTGAGGGTGCTCCATCCCCATCCATCGAGCACGCGATGCTCGCCTATGTCTATCTCTTCTCTAGTTCTCCG